>JAUBNY010000299.1:322518-338522 GCA_032275445.1 Crypturellus soui | reverse complement strand
CTTAAGGAAGAACTTTTTGACGGTGAGGGTGACAGAGCACTGGAACAGGCTGCCCAGAGAGGTTGTGGAGTCTCCTTTTCTGGAGATCTTCACGACCCGCTTGGATGCAGTCCTGTGCCATGTGCTCTAGGTGGCCCTGTGTGTGCAGGGGAGTTGGACTAGATGACCTTTAGAGGTCCCTTCCCACCTTAGGGAAGGGACCTCTATTCTATGAATACCTTAGAATCATATTCTATGATTAGAATCATATTCTATGATTCTAAGGTGATTTACGTGATGCATTACTTGTGGATCTGGGAAAAGCAATGCAAGGCTTAAGATCCACCCAAGTACAAAACACGAGATGAAGTTAACACGATGGTGGTGGACAGCTAGCTTATTTTACAATATATTTTAGTCAAAGCTGAGCTTTCTTCTCTCCTGTAGAGCTCATGGTTATTTGAATACATCATGTCCAAGGAGTAAATGCACTGTTACAGCTACGTAAATCCTGTTACAGCTACGTTACCGAATGTCTAACTCACCGGCAAAGGCCACAGGTAAAGAGGGCACTAGCAGGAAATGGTAAGTTCATGTTACTAGCTAAAAAGATACTTGGAGGCAGCAAACCACGAAAGAGTGACTTTTCTGGACTGCAGTTTTCAAAGTCATCTAAGAAATGTCAGAGCTTCTTCCCTGTTAGTTTGGTCTAAAAAAATAATCTGCTAGGTCTCTTTCAAAACCTCAATTCTGTCTTTCAGAGAAGGTGTGAAACAAGATGAAAATTAAGTTGAACACTTCTGTAAGATAACAGGGAATTGTCATTCTTTCTCTACATCTTTGTAAGGAAGTAGTGTGTTTCTCAGGAGGAAGTGTGAGAGCAAAAAATATGTTTTTCTTCTATCTGTGGAGAGAATGCACAAGAAAACAAGTTCAATGCAAGAGAAATCGCTTTCCCATAGTTTTACCCAGGCCCATGCGTTGCATGTGGTCTGAGAAACCCTGGTTAGCAGGCAGATGTGCACAGGGGCTGTGGCAAAGTTTGGGGAACATTTTTTTCAGGGTTGTTGAGCAAGCCAATTAGAGCTGGTAGCTGGACTCTCTTGCAAGACCCTCCTTGAGCTCTTTTCACTTCCTGACTGTAAAACCTTAAACCAAGGCCCTGGATAGCAAAGGTCACTTGCCACTGACCTCAGACACATACAGATCTGTTGGTTTTGGAGCACAGACAGGAAGTTAGACTTACCCCGAGCATTCCTTGGACTTATTTAAATCCAGAGAAGTGGGAGAGGCAGCACGAATAAGCAAAGACAAGGGACTGGAGCAATTGGCAAACACCTTGTGTTCAGCTGTCAACAACGGCGGAAGAGGCTTCTAAACTTTATATTGCCTAACTCTGTCCTGGAGTGCAGAATGTAGGTTAAACATCAGCTGGAAAAGGCTGGGAAGGACTCTTGTCCTTCCTGTGCTTCAGGCAATGCTGTCGATCTGTGTCCCTCTCACTGCTGGGTCTCCTGCCGCCTGCCTTCCCTCGGCAGTCCCGTGCAGATGAGTCATTAAAAATGAGTCACTCTAAAAATAAAACACTTTTTAAAAATCTCCCTGCAAATTGAAGATGACTTAATACTAAAAATACATCACTGTGGCAAATCTAATTAAAAATAAATAAATAAATAAACGAAAGTGCTTACTACATGGTATGAAATGACCTTCAGCCATTATGTGAATAAATGATGTCAGTTTTTGCTAGCCATTTCCTTAGGGAAAAATAAAACACATGTAGGATTAGACTAGGCAATACAGAATTGGCAGAAACCATCCTGACCCGTCTGAATTAGGAGAGGGGGCCCACAGAGCGGACCAGGGGTCAGTAGGGTGAGGGCAGCTGGGGCAGGAGACGCAGTCACCAGGACGTCTGACACGAGTGACACCTCAAAGCCAGGACACAGGGCAATTGAGCCTGGCATCACATGAACCTCTTTTATCAAATTTCCTTGCACGTCAGCTCTGCAAAGCAATGAACAATTATTTTTCTTGATGTGTTAGAAGCTCTCAGCAAGCACTTACCAGCATCAGATGTCTTCAGTATTCTTAACCTCTGGAAACTTATTTTTAATTCAGTTAATGCTTGGAGAGAGTCAGGGAAAATATACTCCTCTTTTAAACCCTTCCTTGCAAAGTTTTACATAGCATTAAGAAAAACACCAAAAGAACAAGTTGAGAAAAGCTATGCGAGCTTATCCAATGATTGCGAAGTTTGAAGATGGTTTCCATTTTATATAACTTTAATACCATGTGCATAATTTCACAAATGATCTTAGACTTTTGAAATTCATATGTAACAAAAAAAATAAACAGAAATGGATTAATAAGAGGAAAATACAGTAAGTCAATTTCTATCCTTGGCCTCCAGTATTCTTGGAAATGCAGTGGCTTTTCCAGTACTGCTTTTAGTGCATTCCACAGTCGGCTGACTCATTTTACTGTTTTTCTTGTACATTATGTGTCACCAAATTTCATAAATGCTCATTTCCCAACACACATTACGTTTAGCAAAATAGTAGATTTTTCTGAATGTGAATCCATCTCTCTGTTTTTTTATATATACACAAACAATGCCATTGATAAAGAAGACCTAGATTTCTTGCTTTTTCTTTATTTTTAAAAGATTCTGTCTTCCAGTATGTAACATAAAAAGAAAGCATTAAAGCATTAAATATTTTTCTGAATCTAACAGCATCATCCTCTTGGAACCTTTACTAATTCTTTAAGTTTTAAGCCCTCATTTACTTCACATTTATAAGTAATCTAAACTTCAGACTTACGGATGAAATCTATAAACAGTCTGTTCCCGAGAGCTCCTGAAGAAGGAAAACTTGAATCTCAGATAGCTATTTCCTTCTTAGAAGATGAAGATAGAAGTTAATCCATGACATAGAATTTAAACACCCAATTTGTATCGATTTCAATTTGTTTTATCTATAAATCAATTTCACCTCTGTCTTGGTAGCTGTTGCAATTCAAACGTGCATCTATATAATGATTTATATTTTCAAAGTGTCTTATGGTCTTGGATGCCTGAAGTATCAAGGCACTGAACAAAACTTTGTTGAGATATTTCTAGAGGCATAAAAAATCCAGTCTTCCTCATCTAGGGACCTAACACACAGACAACCTTTTCTCTCCAAGCAAGTGACTCTGCAGCATCCTCACCTTGCCATCTGGTGCTGTGCTGCAGGAGCACACTGGGTTTCCCATGCCATGGACCCACAGCTCCTATTTCACTCTCATGCCCACCCAGGATCCCTTGACTCAGCCTCAGGGCAATCTGAGAGCAGGGAGTGTGACTGTGATGAAGACAGACCAGGTTTCTTAATTAATTCATTTATTTATTTTTTAATAGCCTCTCTTTTGCCCAACCTCAGAAGTAGCTTTTTTTTTTCCTTTCATTTCCAATGAGTTATAATGTCCCATTTTCAGATAATAAGGTAATACCTACCTTGAGTGCTGCTGCCCCTCTAAACTCTTTTATATTTTGATTACTATTAAAATATTAATGCTTGCTGTTACCTATTGCATTAAAGAGTTGGAGATGGGGCACTTATCCCTCTTTTAGAGCAGAATGGAAATCGTTTGGCTATTGTGGATTAGTCAACAGTCTCGCTGTGAGCAAATATTGGCTGTTTATTGTGGGATTTGTGTGGGAGAGGCACCTACAGGCAGGTGTACGAAAAATAAAGGGCGTTAGTTCAATTGCTAGAGTTTTGCATGCTAGGCTGCTGGAAAGCAGGCTGTGTCACTGCCGAGTTGAAGAGAATTTGGGGGAATAATCACAAAATGGGTTGATGGACTTTGTCTTTCTGAAGGTGCTAGGGAGAAGCATTGCTAAAGGAGGCTGAGTCCTGTCACCTTCTCCTGGTTCTAGAGGACACATTTGCAGAAGAGCATGCGGAGCTCTCAGGACAGAAATAAACTTGCTCTCCTGAAAGGTGAAAAAGTGACATGGCCATGTTAAGATGATACCTGGTCCACAGCACCCAGAGGTGCCTTCATCTCCATGACCTGGTTTTGAGAGCAGCATATTTTTTTGTTTAGGCAAAGCAAATTACTGTGCATTGAAGGATTTTGTCAGATCAGTAGCTCATTGAACCCCCTGGAAAATGATGGTGCGGGGGAATCATTCTTTGATGAATCTGTTAAAATTAATTTCCCTATATCCAAGCCAATTGCAGGCTTATTAATGTGGGTAAGTTTCTTGTTTTCTTTTTTTTTTTCCATCCCAATTTTACAGCCTTGTCCCCATAGTGTGGAGCGCTTAGGTATAATTAATCCGCTTGAAGAAGACGGTTGTTCCCCATCTCTGGCTCCCCGTGACAGAGGTCTTCCTTGGAGAGACATGAATCAAGTTTCGTCATTGTCACCTGCCAAAGTCTATTGGCGACAGCAAGGCAGACGGTGATAGATGTAAGCTTAAGTCTGCAGAAATTAATGAGCCAGAGTAGTATTAAATGCCTGCAGAGACTTAGGATGGACCTGAGCCAGGCATTCTTTGCCAAAGAACAACACATTGCGGAGAAGATGTTGTGCGTTATCTCCAAATTCAAGCTGACAGATGCTGCTGTGACGTCACTTATCTGGACATTCTGTGGTGACTGCACATGGAAATGCTGCATAAAGAAATCATCTTGGGAAAAAACTGCAACCAACCTGGCTGGGCAAGGTCTGTCCCAAGCCAGGCCCTCAAGCAAAGCAAGTGCTGGGCCCCAGGGGACAACGAACATCCTGGCATTGGTGTGCAGCAGGACAGATGCTCCAAGAGAGCTCAGGAGACAGCACCCATGGGAAAGGATGGCTAATCTACTTCCTAGTGAAGAGATCCCCCGTAAAGGCTGGGAAGATCCCAGCTTCCCAGAGAACCTGTTGATGGTTTTGGAGTAAGGATGCTGTTAGCCAGATCAGAGGAAGAGATAGGACAGGAAGGTCAGTATGACAGTCCCGTGTGTTGCCACTGACCTCCTATGTCCCAGCTGTGTTTGTGGAGGCAGTGTGCAGGGGCTGAGTGGCCCCTCGGGACATGCTGGATGCTAACTTGCAGAGCTGCATGTGAAGGCCAAGCAGAGTCCTTTGCTGGCCTCTCCACTGTCCGCAACCTATTCACCACCAGCTCCTCTCTACCCACAGAAAAGCTTCTTAACCTACCAGAGATGGGTAGGGTAAGGGGCAGGAGATTGAAGTTGTTAGTAACCCCATGCACTTGCCATGACATGGAGCAGCCCCACTGTTGCAGAATGGTTTAAGGATCGGGGACATGGATCCTGTGTGGCTTTGAACAACCAAGGCCTTGGATTTTAGTTAGTTAGGCTCTTAGCATAAGTTACTTAGGCTGTTAGCACAAGTTAGGCCCCCGGTTTGCACTGTGAGAACTGCAGCACAATTCAAGGGTAGATGAGAAATAATGCTGAGAATGTGCAAACAGCTGGGTGTGATACAGAGAATAAGTAATGGGATATAAATAGCTAACCAATGGTATAGCGGGATATAAATAGTTAACCTATAGTATAAGAAAGTGTGGCTTTAGCAGCAGTTGTAGAAGTATTTAATGTCTGTATGCAGCGGCAATAAATGAAGTCTTGCCTTATTACTCATATTGGGACAGCCGCATTTCTTCCCCACACCCTCTTCCCAGCAGACGGGTGGACCCTGAGACTCGGAGATAACAGTGTTGCAGCCTTGAGACTCGGAGGACTTGGAGAAAATAGCAGCTCGGCGGATTCACCGCTGCAACTAGAAATCAGCTCGGCAGATTCCACTCCCGCCGGTGGCACACCATAACTCGCACACACAGACCAGGAAAGGTGGCAGAGCTCAGGGGCCAGGAGTGATGAGCACCGTCAATGGCACCACTGTGGTCTACGCCTCAGAGATCCCTGTAGGATTCCTGAGCGTCTTGGGCTGGGGGAACACTGTCCTCCGTGCTCCCAAGCCCTTCGCTGCTCAGCAAACTGGAGCACTTCCAGTTTGTCCTGAATCTGTAATTCCACAAGCCAGAGAAGGTGTTGACACACAGAACTGAATACTTGCCTTTCCTGAGCAGCAGATGCCCACAGCTCACCACAGCCCTCAGGCTTCCTCAGGAACTGCTCCCCATCCCGTCATATTCCTCTGACCCTACTGGTGGGCTTGTGGCCTCCCTCACACGTTTGGCCTTTACCTGGCTGACAAGGATTGGCCTCTCTTTGGACAGAAGTCAGTCTTAAAGCCAGGTTTAAGAAGCTCCTTGCTGCTCTCCATAGAAATGAGGCTGAGCATAAGAGCTCAGCTGCCATCCTTGCGCAAGGCCATCTCTCGCCATGTTATCCCTTGGACCTGCACAATTTTTGATCCTTACCAATCTTTCAACTTATTTGTTAAACAAACTATAATAAGTTTTTGTTTGTTTTTAGTTCAGAGAACTAAATAACCTGAAAGGAAAGCTTGTTTTGAGATATTTGATTCTGCCCTTCTGCTAATTTGCTTTAAGTGGGGCAGAATCAGCATTTGGTGGGCTTTAGATTAGGTAAATTCCCACTTGAACAATCAACATATCCAAGTACCCAACTCTTCTGCTAACTATGGTTGGTGCCATTGGTAGCTTTTAGTAAGTTGTACCTCTTTTTTGTTTGTTTGTTTTTGTTTCATCTTATCATTCCCACGGGTCTTCCTGACATACATTTCTGGAATATTGTTAATATGCAGGTTGAAACAGTCCTCAGAGAAGGCTGTTTATGTAAATGGCATGCATAATCTTGCAGTGTGTCTTATAGGGACACCTCAAAGAGGAGTCACTATCACTATCTTCATTTTACATGGCACGAAGCTCAGCATTTCTGACTGTTTTGCTGTCCGTAACTGGGCATTATTATTTCCCCGCGTTCTGCATGGGAATGTCTCTCCCTCAGGCCTGTTCTACACAGCTGTGATGTCCCTGTAGAGCTCCCATCTTGCTCCCATGCTCTTGCATACCCAAGAAATTTTCACTAAGATATTTGTTCTGATTGCTCTGTCCCTCACTCCCTTCTCCACAAATGTAGCAGAGCTCTGGTGAGTTGACTTAAAAAAAAATCCAGCATGGGCAATCACCATCTGCCAGCCCACAATTTTAACTAAATAGTGGACCTTTTATTTCCCTCTTTTTGTCAGAGCCTATTAAGCTAGCCTGGCTATTTTCCACACTGAGAGTGACTTTGGTCACACTGGGTTTGAAGGGTCTTGTTTTTAGGTAGGAGTTAAGGTTCCTTGATGATATACTCTAAAACTGCATGAAGAAAAACCTCTGCATGCCTTATTTCTCCTCCCCATTTAGCATGCTGAAACCCTGCTGTCAATTTAATCATTTCAGTAAAAAAGACTTTCAGACTGCACCCTACCTCTGCAAACAGGAGTAGACATATTCGAATGTTTCAAATACTGCTTAGAAAAAAAAAAAAAGAAAAAGGTAATTTTAAGCCCCAAGTCTCCTGTATGTGCCCTAGCTATAAGATATATTTATTTACTTGCAGAGACTATTCATTTATTTATTAGCAAACTCCTGTACCGAAAGGCCTGTGGTTTGCCACACTTGTCTTCAATGAATAAAATAAAATAAAAGAGGATTTTTTTTTGTAGCTAAGAAAGGGATATCTGACAACCATCTATTCAGCTGTTGATGAGTTATAGAAAACTGCAAAAACCTCTCCATTTCCCAGAGTTTAAAAGCCAGCAAGGAGATATCTGGTCCCTACATGAAGAAAATACCTGGATTATCAGGCAATGGAAGTGGATTAGGTCAGGCCTGAACCTCATGGCTTAGATAATAAAGTCTGCAGTGATCACACTCAGGCCATTTTCAGCAGTGGCCAAGTGAGAGTTGAAGCAGAATATAGTGAAGGCTTCTTGCGTTTAGTCTCGGTCAGTACACGTTCACCTTTGCAAGCAGCCTGGCTTGGACTTGGCTTCTTTTTAGACCAGTAGTTGACAAGTGGGAAATGTGATGTGCACATTTTCTGTAAAATGCAGAATAATTTTGATTCCAAACTGCACAGAACCAAATCACATATCGAGTCTGGCGGCGGTCGCCTTCTGTAACCTAAACCTCTTGCGGACCAGCCACAACATTTCAACATGTAAGTTCTGTAGCAGCCCTTTTCCAACTCAGAGATCCTCAGCTGCTGCAGGTATTGACTTGAGCTTGCCAAATGCACTGCTAGACTTGACCCTGTAATGGAAAAACAGAGTCTCGGAGGAAAGAAAATTGCAGATCAAAGTGCTGTTGCCACCCCCGCTCTTGCAGAGATCTGCAGAGAGCTTCCTTCCAACCACCCGTGGCTCGAGAAAGCAAAGCTGCTGGAGATCACATGCTCCAGCCATTTGTCTTTTTTAGTTGTACTTTCAGCATCTATCCCAAACCATCTGTAAAATCTCTACAGGCAGGCTGCAGCAGGATTGCCCTTAAGAAGGAATATCACAAGGCAGGTGTAACCTTGTCTTGCTTTGCAAAGAGAGGAGGGAGCAGACACCTGGAGGAGGAGAATCAAAAACCCTGGATAAGATTCTTGCAGTCCCAGCTACCGAGGCCTGCCGTACACCTCTTGGGATGCCAACACACAGAATAGCACTGTGCCAGCTTGGTACTGTACCCGCCTTGCAAGCCCCGTGTTCAGAGAGAACTTCCTGAGGCTCAGGCCCTTCCTGGTCCTTTAGGACCCTGCAATATCCTTTAGGAAGGATATTGAGATGGGATTGCTCAGGACGCCCAGCCAGTGATAGGTGTCATTGCACCCAGCTCTCTCCAACCACAAATTGGACATCTGGACCAAGCACGTTTTTGGAGCTTGCACAAAGGCTGGTTATTGATTGCATCCTGGGACCAAAGTCTGAGAGAAGTGCATCACTAAGGGAATTCTCAAAATGAAGCAATTTTTTGCGAGGTGAGGAGGAGTGCGGGATGGCATTGCTCAAGATGTACGCATTGAGTCTGGTTTGTCTTGCTCCTCTCTTGAGAACATTTTACAAGACAAAGTGTAATTTTAAAAAGGGAAGTAAAGGGGAAGCAAAAGGAGCCCTATGCCGTGCAATTGGCTGATGCCCTGCCATGAGTTTTGCATGTATCACAATAGCCGAATATACAAGTATATTTGACAGCACTGAAAATAACCTTTTTCACCTTTTTCTTATTCAAGATTCAAACGTGTTATCACTAAACAATGTACAAATCATGCATACCACTGTATCACTTAAAGGGAAGCTGTTCTCCATAAGGAAAACTAAGTAATATTAAGAAACTCATATTTAAAATTTATGGTAATCATCTGTAGATGTGACATTTATATCAGTGTTTTTGGGCACTGGAAAAATAAATGAACATATCTATCCAAATAAAGTCCATGTTTCTCCTCAATCCTGCCGCCATCCTATCTGTATGCCAACAGCATTACTTCCATTTCCCAGTGTAGCCTGATAGGAATTTCACAGGAAAGCATTGCAAAAAAATGTATGAAATCACTTTATTTTGGCTGTGATTCCATTTTTAAAAGAGCAGCATATCATTTACCTACATCATGCAGGAGAAAGCAGCAGGCAAATTACAAATAAAACTTACATTCACAAAGTCTCTAAATCATCTGGCTGCTTGGAGGGCACTGCATGCATCTTAAAGAAAGCCAATGAGCATTTCTATTAGAAAATGCATTGCTAGGTTGAATTTTGCTCTGTGTGTGTGAGAGAAAGAGAGAAAACAAGCATTTTTTTTTAAGACAGTTACTGAAACATTTTACTAACTCAGCTCACAAAGAAACGGTATCTTGATAACATATACCCAACAGATACAGAGGAGTTTCAGATACAGAGGACATTACGTTGGGGTCACAACAGCTGATTTCTAACAACGCCTTTGCTATCACAGTAAGCTTGTCCAAAAGATTTATTCAGCAGCATTGGTATGGTCTTTCTTGACAAAGGAGAGGGACTGAGAAAGATCTAAGCCAACACATGGTGGTAGAAACATAGACAGAGGAATTCAAAAGTGGTTCAGCACATTGTCTAGTCACTTGTTTTATTTAACACAGAGTAGCATAATTAATATTGCAGTCTAATTTCATATGGCTTTCTCTAAAGATAGATGTAAGTTCACAAAGGTCAATGTCAAACTAAATTATTTGCCCTCCAAAAGGGGAGGCTTTAATTATTTTTTTTTCCCTAACTGGAGAGGTCCTGGATCCTTGAAGGAAAATGGCTGCAGTGCCTATAGCCACCCACCTTTCTAAGTAAAATAATAATAATAACAAAAAAAGAAAACAACAACAGAAAAACAAAAGACCTCATTACCTGAGACTGAGCAGGCTGAAGACATAAATAAAACAATGGCATAGAAAGACAAAAGAGTGATGAGAATCCAAACAATGAACCAGGGTCCTCTTTGGTCTCGTGCACGTGCTGCTGGGTGGGAGGATGAAGGTGCCAGGCACCCCACGCCAGAGCAGAGCAGGGAGGGCAGTGCTTCTCTCCTGGCCTCCTGCAAAGTGGCCGAGGCACTTGGAGGACAAGGAAGGACCTGGAGACAGGCCCAGAACCCAAGCGGTGTGCCGAGAGGCCGGGGAGGAAAAACAGGCTGCACCTGCTCTGGGCATGCAGTGCATCTTCTGCCATGTTAGAGGAAAAAGGGAAAATTAACAAGGAAGCCATTAGCTCCCATCTGTCCTGCCCTCCCTTCCCTGCTCCCTAGCTCTGGAATGAAGAAAGGAGTCGAGAGTCATGACAAGGGCAAGGAAGAAGAGTGGGAGATGGAGAAGGCCAAGACCAAGCAGCACGGCTTTGGCCTCTGCAGGAACCTCTGCCAATTTGCTGGGAAGGTCCTTGGGGGCAAGGCTAGAGGGGAAGATGCGTGGGCAGATGCACTCGTCCTAGCGGGCACACAGTTCTGACTCTGCTCATAGGAGGGCACAGGAGACGGGAGCATTTCAGGAAGCACCAGCCCTTCTGTGCCACCGGGCCCTGGGCTAGGAAACAGCACCAGTGAGGGCTGGAGGAGAAGGCCAGGACACCAGCCCTTTAGTTCGCAAGGGTGTTGGATCAGCTGTCTCCCTGGCACAGCATCCAAAAGAGCTGCAGGAAGAGATTTTTTGTGTTTGTTTTTCAGTTCCTTGAGGTCTACTTTAAATGGACTCAAATTGGAGGCTGCTGAATTTGCATGGGGTGAACAGGACACTCTCCTCAGAAAACAGTAAATTGCTTAACACTGCTGTGATATCCCCAAAAATTGACATAGAGGTAAAAAGTTCTCCGGGTCATAAAGGAGGAGACAGAGGGGGGAGACACTCACCTTGATTTAAATGGAAGTTTGGAAAGTAGAAACAAAAACGAAATCAACAACATAAACAGACAAACAAAAAAGACATGACATGATCTGTCAAACGAAAAAGCGAAACATGCTTCCTCTTTCCCCTGGGAAGTGCTTTGCAGCTTGCACATGAATTGGACATATCTTGTTTGTGGTCCCAACTGAGATAAGTTGGATGTCCATGAGCAGGCTCTGAGCTGAAGGAGGTCATTCAGCTTCTTCAGCCTCTGCCTTGGGTTCATGGAAAATGATGGCTAAAGCCATCTGGGAAGGCAAGGACTGCTATACCCGCATAAATGTCAGGGGGAGGGATAAAATATAGGAGATAATATAGAGGAAGGGAGAAGGATAAAATATATTTCTTTTCTTTTATCAACATTTTTCCCTGCTGCAGGAGATGCTGATAAGAGGTGCAAAGTTCATAAGCTCACTGCCTTAAATATGGTATGGATTGCTGCTTTTTACCTAAAAAAATGGTAGGTGTCTTTATAAAATCCATATTTGAGAAAGTGCTTATATATTTGACTAACTACAGCTTTGCAGAACAAGTGCATCAAAAAAGTTCCACTCGTAAAAATTCTTAATTTTAGATGCATAATTTAGCATCCATGATTGCTCTCCTTTCTGCTGGAAGGGAAAATTGTGCCTGTGCTCCTAGATCTGTTCTAGCTGCTTGGAAAGCTGGATTGCTCCTGTGGGAGGGACACGCAGGCTCTCCTGCTGGATGGTGAGACCAGGGTGGTGTGAAGCTCCCACACCAGTCACTGCAGAGACCAAACAGAGCACAAGGGTCCCAAGATCAGCTCTTCAGACAGCAAGTCTTATGCCTGATGGTGAGGGACCATGTCCAGAATAAATCTGCCTATATGTAACAGTGAGCGTGTCTGTGTTTGTGTGTGTGCACTTACTAGTCATCATCTCCAGGGGAATTTGTCTTTCTTTAGCAGTTCCTCAAAGCTCTGTATTGGGAAGCCCTCTGAACTGGTTTCTGTGAAAAGCTTCAAAGATATTGGCCAGAGAGAGATTTCTTCCCTGCTTACTAACATCGAGGGATGCTGCATGTGCTACTAATGCTGCTTAGCTCCTGCGCAACACGGCCACAGTGGTTTGCAATCCACCCTTACGTGATCCCTTTATAGTAGATATGGATTAACACCTATATTTTACATCTGGAGAAACTGAGACAGAAAAAATAAGGAAACCTCCCCAAGGCACCGGAGGAACTTAGCATGAGAAGGAGAAGGCGAGCTCAGGAGTCCTCCACCTCCAGGACCATGTCCAGCTCTCGACCCCACCAGTCTCGGCCACGCACGGTGGGGCGCTGAGGAGCAGGACGCAGCAGCAATAGGATGCAGGAGCCCCATGGCCCTCCTGCAAGCACCGCTGGGAATGGCATGGCTGAGTATAGCCTTGGGCAGAAGGAGAGGGTTGGCCACCAAGAGCAGCCAGCCACGTCAAAGGGCAGTCAGCACGGAGAGACGGGTGGGAGCTCCAGCAGAGCCGTCCACCACGGCTCCCGCTCTCGGCACGACACACAGCAAGACCCAGATCTGCACTTTTGAGTTAAGGGTATGGCTAATTCCCAAAGCAACTTAGACTTGGAGACATTTAGCTTCTACCAGCAGCCGAGGGTGGGCGGCTCAGCTCTTCACATTGTCTCAGCGTGCTGGAGACCCCAGTCACGCATCGTTTGTCTCCCAAACCATCTCTTGGCTATGCCAGTGAGGGCATTAGAGAGGAAAAAACTGTTTCCATGGGAGAACTGAGACACCTCCTCCAAGGGAAGTTGTGCTCAGCAAGCAAATGACTACGGTGACCCAACCAACAAGAACAGTAATAATGATAACTTGATAAACTCTCAATAATAAAAAATGAGATAATTAAGGAAAACTAAATAGGCCACTGTTCACGCTCAGTGAACACTCCTTCCTGCTTCGGACAGAAACACATATGAGGCTGTTCCTTTTTTTTTCTTTTTTTTTCTGCTAAATGTACAGTTGCTTATTTAACATACATAGTACTATGGCTTATAATAAAAGTTGTGTAGATTGCAGCTTAATAATCCTTACATCCATTCAGAGGCGCCTATTGGATGTGGCTATTTACAAAAAAGAACAGAATGAGGAGGGTACTGGGTGAGTCCGGTTTGGGGGCGGCCGAAGGCGTCGGGCAGGTCCTAGTGAGCGACAGAGGTGGGCGGGCGGCACGACAGATGGCAAGGTTTGATATCCCCATTGGGCAAACGAGAAGTTTCGTTGCGGTACTGTTTGTGCCAGTCTGACAGCCTGTGGCGACTACTTCTTGAACATGTCCTGCAGGGGCCCCGGGAGGTATTTGATGACCGTGTCCAGAATGCTCTCCTCTTCCTCCTCCTCCTCCTCGCCGCAGCCAGGCGGGATGGCCTTCTTGGGGCGAGTCAGGCTGCCTTCGGCATTCGCTTCCAGCGCGGCCTGAGCCTCGGCTTCCCTCTCTTCCTTCTTCTTTATCCCATACTGCAGGGAAAGAGAGCACAGTGGCTATCAGCAGGGCTGGCAGAGCCCACCAATGTGAACGGGAATTTGCTGCAAAGCCATCCCAAACCCTCCCGCAAGAGTGAGAGCAGACCCGAGGACCTGCACCTTCTGCAATAAGCATGTTGTTACAAAAAAAGCATGTTTTTGCTCTTATTCATAGACGCCAAAATGGACATTCCCAGAATATATACCAGAGTGGGCAGGCAGTACCCATGAGAGAAGGTGGTCTGGTGATCATGGTGATCACATCCCTAAGGAGCAAGCAAAGGAGAGAATCTCCGGCACTTCAGCCTTATGTCCAGCACAGGTAGCACACACTCTTCTCTAATAAATTTAGGGGGTTTTGTTTTACTAGTATTGATCCTCCCTCTCTTCTGTTAAGAAATTTGAGCACTCAACTCCATCATGATCAACAATCTTGGAGTCATATCTAAAGGATTTTGTAGTGAAGGGTTACAGATGTGGCAAAAAAAACAAGCAGTAACAAAAGTGAGCAAGCAGGACAGGACAGACGGACTGAGAGACTGCAGTGAAAATGGGACAGCTTTCATCTTTCCCATGCAGGAGATGTTTCATACACTCTCTTCTCTGCTCCTTTGGTATAAATAGGATGGAAAGATCTCTTGGTAAAAACTAAAGCTTCACGAGAAACCCTGTTCACACATCAAATTCTGCACTTCTAGGGGTACAGCTTATCTTGCCTGGAGAGGAACATCCTTAGGCTAACAAGTGGAGTGGATAATTGAGATTTGCTGCTCTTTCTGAGAAATAAAGTAATGCATCTATGAGTTCACATGATTAGCCAGAATCTTGTTTTATGGTTTGATATTAAGGACCTTAGATTTAATAGCGAATAGGAGATCTGCCTGAGTAAATCTCAGGAGTGCTGCAGTGACCAGGTCTTTCCTTCTAACTTGTTGTTTCGAGGCATCACCAAGCAAAATTTCTCCACTACTAACCCACCCAGTCCTCAGCCTGCATATACCTCAGTAATTTCCCACTGTTGCTGCTATTCTAGCAATTTTATAGGTTATCATTTTACATGTTAAAAAAAAAGCAATCTGTCACATACAAAACTACAGCAGCAAGTATACCTGCAGGTTCCTCTCTTTATTTACTTATAATCACGTCAGCTACATTAAGAAGGCAGTGGGCAGAGAAAAGACCTTTGGGGTGAGGATGAAAGACATCCACATCACATTTGCTGTAGTGGGACCATGCCACTATTGAGTTTGAAATCCTTGCAAAGTAAGAGCCATACCTCTATTTGTGCCTTCATTTTAATTAAAATACCAAATGGAATTCAGATTGCTCCCCCCAGTAACTAGGAACTGTGAAGCAACTAACCTAAAAACCCGTAAAGGCCAGCAAAATGTTTTGCAGGAATAAGTATTTTTGAAATGAAAACTATATATCGTTTCAGAAAAGATCAAAGAATCGTGCTAGTGCAAAGTAACAAGTATTTTCTCAGTATCATTAGTACAGTACTGCTGAATAGACATGAACTAGATGTTCTTCTAATGATTTTTTGGTTGCTGTTGTTTCTCCCATTATGAAAAGCCCAAATTATTTACCAGCAAAACAAGAACAAGAAACAAGTCTTGGTGCTGTCACTTTGCTTGCTGCACTGTCACAGATTTCTGGTTTCAAAAGGGCTCCCAGGTTTGGCAGAAACTCCTAAATATTTCTGAGTGAAGAAAATATTTTTGCCTCCTTTCTCCAACCTCATCATATTTAGTATTGCAGCCCAAAAGGATGAAATCGGTAACTTGAAAAACAAAAGCAAACAAACAAACAAAAGTTCTCTAAAGTAATTTCTTTCAAGCTAAAATAGACATCAAGATAATTTGTGAGTGATTTTTATGCCTGGTGGATGTTGTTCATGAATGATTTTTAAGATATTTCAAACAAATGATATGTTAGTCCAGAACCTGAGGCAAAGGAAGCATTTGATGGATTTACAGCCACATGGAAGAGAAGATCCCACAGTGGGACCAGCCCTTGCTGCCGGTATGACGGCTGGGCAGCATCAGGGAGGGATCCCTCTGGATTCATATGAAGTAATCTCTGGTTTTTTCCCATTGTGGGGTTAATTTTAAACTTTTATAATTAAAGAAACCAAACAGTCCTCTGTCTGGTAAGTAGAGATAAATTACTGA
>JAUBNY010000299.1:286495-311228 GCA_032275445.1 Crypturellus soui | reverse complement strand
ATTTGATCAACATGTTCAAGCACCTGAGGGGTGACTGTAGGGAGGATGGGGCCAGGCTCTTCTCTGTGGTGGCCAGTGATAGGATGAGGGGTAATGAGTGCAAGCTGAAACACAGGAAGTTCCATCTCCATATGAGGAAGAACTTCTTTGCTGTGAGGGTGCCCAAGCCCTGGCACAGGCTACCCAGAGAGGCTGTAGAGGCTCCTTCTGTGCAGATCTTCCAAACTGCCTCGATGCGCCCGGGTGGCCCGTGCTCTGGCTGTCCCGGCTGGAGCAGAGGATGGACTAGATGGTCTCTAGAGGTCCCTTCCAGCACCAACCATTCTGTGATTCTGTGATTCTGTGATTCTGTGTTCTTCTCGTTTTTATGAGCTGTCTCTGGCCCAAATGGATTTGGCTGAGCTTAGAGATGTAGAGGTAAAACATTCACCATGGAACACCAGCTGTGCATGCTGAGATAGAAGCTGGGCTGAAAACAGAGCTAGCTGTAGAGAGCCAAGGAGGAAGGTCTTTCAAAAGACTTTGTGTTCTTCCAAGCTCTTGGTATGACCTGGAAGGCAGAAGTTATTTCTTCTTTGTGGATGGAGAAGGTCAGTAAGGTTCACTATTCCAAAGGTGTTGCCTAATGGAGCCTACTGTGAAACAGAAGAGTTATTTACAGGGATACCACATGGAAATATAACAGGATGCATCCATATCCTTCTCCCAATATTACTGCCCCAAGTAACTCCCTTGAACTGACAGGACAAGCCTCACAGGACACAAACTTTCTGCTTAGATTTTTCTCCTTCTGTTGCCTATACCAATGTTTTCAATGTTGATTTTGCTGTCAGCACAGGAAAATGTAATTCTGCAACTGTAGAAGCTTGGGAATGATTAGTTAGGTGATTATCTCCAGATCTTGCTGTGAGACTGTTTAATTTTTATCATCATCCCCCTGGGGATTCTGCTGCATGGATTCAACTCAGCCATGCCCCACTGTGGCTAAGTGCTCATTAGCACTCGCGCTCTGACAGCAGTCCGCGGAGACCACAGCTTTGCACCAGCTCAGAGCTGAGATTCACTAAAATCAAAGGTTTTTAATCAGTTCCTTTCAAACCCTTGACACACGCTTCCTTCTGAAAGACAAAAAGCACTTATCAGTGCCATTAGCAATTCAACAATTGGAAAACTCTGGCACCACAATGCTGTGAAAATGGCAAGAGCACTTCTGACACCCAGAAAGTGCAGGCAAGGAAGTATGAGTACTCGTGCTGTAGCACTTCACGGCCCGTGGTAGCGGATGCCTAGGTCTGCAAGTGAGAAACTGCAATGCACGTTTCTTCTTCGTTGGGCACTTTTTAACCTTGCACTTTGTTTTTTTCCTTTCGTAATTCAGAGGCGTTGTTTTCTTGCTACCTGATAGAGCTGTGGAAGTCGTATTTACAGAAGTCGTATTTACAGCCGACAGAAGTTGATGAGACATGTTGTTACCCTGACTGCCTACCTGAACATCACGGCACTGGCAGGATGCACCCAGGCTCTGCAGCTCTGCAAGGCTGTGTTGCCATCACAGACTCACAGAACCAGCGTGCAGCTGCCGTGCAACAAAATTCCCACCATTAAAACGGCCTGTACCATCTCCAAAACCCACACTGTGATGGGACACATGGCATGCATTCCGTACTTTGAAATCACCTCCTGAGACTTTCCCATTCCATCTGGCCAGAAACAAGGAGTGAGTGAAATAGCTTGCTGCACTGCTGTGACGGTGCTAACTTGCATTTCTCATATGCAAGAGAACTTGCATTTCTCATGCCTTTTTGATTTTTTTTTATTTTAATGAAGAAAAAGAGCCAAAGGTATTTCAGCTCACTGCTGCCACCTCCTTTCTGGACTGCTATTGAATACGTATTTTCAAGAGTTCCTGGACAACCATTCCAGCTTTTTTTTTCCCCCTCTCATTTTGTGGAAGATCTCATTGTAGTTATACCAGGAGGGAAATTCACATCTCTGAAATTTTAGCTTCCTGCTAGACATTCACCTTCCAGAAAGTGGACCATGGCAAGTAACACAAGCACTGAATTCTCTTTCTCTCTCTGGTTTAATTAGGGTGTATTTTATCTGATGAGCAGTGATCGCAGTGTGATGCAGCACAAGCATGTTGCTTTTTTATTGTGTCTTTGCCTTGAGGCTTTGTATGAAATAGATTTTATACAAGAAAACCATTTTGAAAAACAGCAGCACTGTGCATTCATTTATGGGATGAACTCAGTCAAGCTCATGCTGGTCTAACTCAGACCAACAAGACTAGCTCTCATTTTTTCAGTGGCTGAGCACTTCACCATCATTAATGGGTCTCCCAGGATTCTTGCATAGAACAGTGTGTTGGGGCTGGGGAGTAGGACCTTATCACCAGCCAGAAATTGAGTCTTGGATGTCACCACTGGCAGACAGTACCTGGAAGGAAACACACCATGACTGGGTCTACAAGGTCATAGCCACACACAACATGTGCAAACTCCTGTTCACCGCCGATCTCCATGCACTCGACCAACATTTCATACATTTCCAAGACCACAGTTCTCCCTTCATAAAGTACATGCCTAGCAGAGTCATGAACCAGTGGAAAAGATGTGGTTTCACATATGACCTTCTTTCCAGCTCTTGATGCAAAACATGAGCCGATATTCTTCAAGAAAATAAAGGATCATTAAAAGGAACGACAAAGAAAGCACTTAACTGAAATCAGCATTAGGAGGCAGATTGTTGTTTGTTTGTTTATTTGTTTTGTTCTGACATTGGGGTGAAGGCTCTAGCTATCCAAATTGCTGCTAAGATCTGGAATATTTTATTTATACTTTTTTTTTTTGTGAACTAAGGTGAAAAATCATTTACAATCTCTGTTGGCTAACAAAATAAATCCTTTGTTGAAGAAAGTGCCCCCTTCACTACCTGAGAGTACTCAGGACACCACCAGTATGCCACAGACACACAGAAGAACCCGGAACAAACAGCTCTGATGTGGAGGAAGGAATATCATTGCCTCTGAGGAGCATGAGAAAGGAAAGGGCCTCTTCTCCAGAAGAGAGAAGTCAGCACATCGGTCAGCCCAGTGGTTTTCACAAATGCAAGAGCCAGGCCAGGACAAGCAGCCAAGACAAGAAGAAGCAATTCTGAAGGCAGGACACCTTGCTGACAGCATGCTGGTAGCTGGCTCCAAAAACAGCCAGGTGCCATCTCAATTAACCATCAGTGTGCACACACCTGCACACACCATCAGTGTGCACACACTTGCTTTCCAGCACAGCACAGCAGTCCTGGGCACACGCTGGTATTGTTCAGTAATGTTGCACAGAAATGATATTTGTCTAGCTGTTCTGGAAAATGCTTTTCACGAGGCTCTGACTTCATCAGCCTTTATCAGAGCAGGTGTGGGGTTCCCCGCAGAACAAGCACTGCGGACAGTGAAGAAGAAAATGGGAAGAGGGAAGATGTTTTCTGCCAATTAAATCAGCAGTCATTAGTGATTAATGTATTGTTCACACGTTGCCCAGTAACTTTGCTGAAGTATCATCTGGAAAGTATATCCAAAACAAGAAACAAAACATCTCCAGATGTGGGAACAATTCCCCTCTGCGCTGTGGTGGAGGAATGCAGGACGTATCTATGGCATAAAGAGCAAAGTCTGGGGAGCCCAGCAGTGATTCAGGAGAAAATGGGTGACGCAATGCACATGGACTGCAAAGCCACAGTTAGTTTAAAAAGCCATGGCAGGTTAGGATGAACCATGGCGACTACTGACATTTTCCCATTTGGGCTACTCTTCACCATGTCTTTGCGATGAACTTGGTAATTGGGTAAGGGGCCCCACTGCCTTCTCACTCAACATTGAGAGTTTCAAGCTAACCAGAAACCAGAATTTCATCTGGTCTGAGCTGGTCCCTGGAGAGAGATGCTGCATGCTGAGGACATCAGTGCAGCCTGTCCCAAAGCTGGAACAGAGGACATTGCTCTGTGCGGTATGCATTTCCTTCTATGGAGTACGGGAGGAGGATGGATCATCTTGGAGAGAGACAGCTAACAGCTTGATAGCTGAAGTTGGGTAAAGTAAACCCACGCCAGAAGTCTGCTTGTTTCTTTAAGGACAGTGAAATACCCTCAGGACTGGTTCTGCTTCCCTCTCACTCTCAACTCCACAGGGTGCATTTTGTGATTTTTTTCTTCTTTTTGCTTTTTAAAATAGATATTAAATTACCAGCTCTCATTCTCACTGATCCACTAAGATTAGCAAGCAGCGAGGTGCCTCATCTTTTCTCATTCCTTCTCTCTCCTCCTTCCCCTGCTCCCTCCCCGAGGCCTCATCAGTTCCTCCTGCACCCTGGGAACGTGTGGGTTCCGCTAATGAGACCTGGCAATAGCCGTGCGCTCGCTGCCGCACGTCCTGACCAGCTCCAACATGCATCGCTTCGTTTGCAATCGCTCCACCGCTAACAACCCGCACGACGAGCAAGAGAGAGAGAATCTCTCAAAACGAAGGTTAAATGAACTTCATTAAGTGCTGACGGAGTACACTTCTCAGCTTACTCACACATGGATTCAATTTAATTTGGTTTTATGATGGTCCTTCCTGCAATTCTCATTTCGTTACAATGTCTTTGCTGCATGCCAGGTTTTAGGTCTTTCTAAATGCAGTGGTTATCTCTCTGAGGAACAGAATATTAGCTTCACCGAAAATACATTCTACTTGAGGAGTATGGGAAAAAAAAAAAAAAAAAACTGTCACAGAATTCATGGTTGTCATATCAATTTTGTAATGCTCCCTAGCCGCTCATCTAATGGGAGGTATGACAAAAATTGATCATTTTGAATGTTGAACATGCAGCAGGGCTAGACAAGCTCCTGCGATGCTGAGCCTAATGCCTACCTCAGTGATTTTGCAAAGCTCCAGGGTTTCTGCAAGCACAAGACCCAGCAAAAGGCTTTGACTTGCTTTTTTGCTGTGCACATGCTGAATCTCAGAGCAGCAGGGCTGGTCGCTGGAGGACTTTGCTCCTAAAACCCTCCCACACTGACTCCTTAAAGGGAATTAGTTGAGCCTTGAGCCTTAAGCTTTGCATAGCTGCATGATACCTAAATCCCACAGCCAGTGGGAGTCCCGGAGAATATTTTCACTACTGGGGGAAAAAATAAGAATTTTCTACAAGAATTAAGTTTTATCAGACATTACTTCAGTTTACGGCCAGTAGTCGTGTATTGGAATAATCTGTGCAATCATGGTCAGATGCTCCTGACGTGACACAGCAACAGGACCCCAGGAGTGAATGAGAAGGAAGCCTTTGGGTTGGTGGTATCTAGGGCAACACGGAGAGCACAATCCTGTGCCTACACCTCAATCCCAAAGCACTTTTATGGTGCGTAATAGCTAGGAAACCGTGACAGCTTTGCTTGTCCTCCAGCCATCTTCAGCTCTGCAGCTCTGTCCTGTGCCAAAGTCCTGTGTTCTTGGCATTCCTCTACCAGCAACATCCTTCACCCTAGGACATTAAAATCTTAACAGGATATTCTACTGGGCTTTGAGCAGAATATTTTCACTGTGATTTAAATAATGAACTAATTTTTGTGTCTTTTTATCTTCTAGTGTGACACAAGACCCATACAAATCACCTAGAATCAGTGCAGTATTAGTTAGGAAGTAAAAATTACAGATTTGTGAGAGAGTAATTTCTGGGTGACTACCAGAATCAGGCTACTTTTGTCCTCAAGTGTTTTCCTGAGTTCACTTAGGTTTTTCTGGCAGGTCTTTCCACTCAGGAGGATGAAAAAATGCTTACTGCAGACTAAGAATCTGTCATGCTTAGTTTCAGCAGATTCTTCATTCCTCATTACACGAGTAACCTTGGGAGATTTTTGGAAGGCATGAGGAAAAACCTGGATTAACACTAGGGACTTTTCTTCAAGGAAAATAACCTTCAGGCCTTTCCAGATGTATAGGCATGCAACTGAATTAAATATACTACCTTAAAGTTTATGTTGGATTGATCAGAGACAGTGAAGTACAGACTGCAAAATTTATTCTTCATTCAAATTCAATAGCTTAAAGATAAAAATAGAAAGACATCACTTTGCGTAATATCTCAAAAATTGTGCACAGCTTTTAGTACTATGCTACCTCGCTTGCATGATGTTATCTGTATGGCCTTCATACAATATTTGGGCCTCATTATTAATCATTTCACAAAAAAATAGGATCAAAAATGATTAGTATAACTGGTTAAAGAGCCTGAGCATGATAGTGAAAAAGTTTGACTTTATTCTTTCAGCTCACAGTCTGAGAAAAATAGATTAAAATGAGACATGATAAGTAAAATTTCTTTTTGCTAAATAATTGAAACTGAAACAGCTTTAAGTGATTTATTCCAAAAAGGGAGGCAGAGAGAGAAAGTGTGAAATCATCAGTTTCTTGTAAATCTACCAGAAGAGAAGCAGAAGGGGATGGGAAGGTGGAAGGAAAACAGTCACAAGAATGTGCATCCTGGGCTTGCTCTCCTTTTGATATACAGCAGAGATCACACAGATGCTGGGTTTACAAGGAAAAGAACAAAAAAACAGAGCAAAACACCAGGAAAAATATAGTGGTGTGGGAGAACTCTACTATTGTATTAGACAAATGGTCCACTTAGCTCTCACCTGATGTTCTACAACACCCAGAAGCCGATGCTCTGAGAAGGAGTGTGAGAACTAGTATATACACATATATACATACATATATATATATCCCATCCTCCCTACATTCACCCTTCAGGTACTTAAAAGTACCTGATAGAGTTAGATACTGGAATTGTTCATTAAATACTTTTAAAAATTCACATATATTGATCATGAGTAGGGATCTATGCTTTCTTCTGACTCAGCCAAAAAATTTGAGTCCTTGGGGATGCGTCTGCCAAAGATCTTCTTTTATGCAAAGCTACAGTGTGGAGAATGGGACCTCACAGGAACACCTTTCCACAGGGCCCTCCCATTCTTTGTGTTCCTCCTTTTAGTTTCTGAGTCTTCTTTTAAGAAAAATTGGAATATGTGGTGCATACTGTTCATATATGTATTTGTTGTAACTACTGGACTGACATTGCTATGGTCACATCCTGCTGGTAGTAGCCTCCAAACCCTTCAGAAATGTGCCAGCTCCTTCTATTTTGCTTTGGGGGTGTACAATTACAAAAAGAGACATTGTCTTGACACTTTATGAAATATATACAAGAGAAGCCTGCAAACACCCTATGTTTTACCATATGAGTCTTTAGGCCTGAGTTAAACACTATTGTCACAATGAAACTCACACTGGTGTGGAGATACAGGTAAAAGCTACTGGTAGCTTTGCTATTAGCTTTAATAAAAGCTCAAAGAGCATAATCATTTTGTTGTTTTGGAAGAATTATGCATTTTTTTTTTAATTTAGCTCACTTGCTGAAATTGTTGAAATTGCTGAAAAGTCGAGCTGTGTACCTAACGTAACATCAGCAAAGCAAAACTGAGTGTTTCATTCTTGCCTTAAATCGTTCGAAATAATGCAAAGCCATTTCCAACACTAGGAAACATATACTATCAGCAAATATATAGCCTTTATTTTCTTATCTCTTTTTGTTTGTTTTTTGATAAGGTACAGCCATAGTTTTGAGGAAAGCTGCATTTTTATTTTCACAATCAAATCAAAGACTGGAATGGCTGGAACCGAATCAAAATCTACCTACTACACGCCACTGTCACACAATAATTCATGTCTGTTCTTTTTTTGGGGAGGGTGTTAACTCCTATGTTGAATCTGTCTTGCAAGAAAAGGAAACAGATTCTCTGTCCTTTCTTTATCCTTGATTGTCTTCATCTCCATAATAAAAACACTCAGTAGACCTAGTCCAAAAGCTAATCACAAGGCTCAGTAACAGTCTTGTGCTTGCTGACAAGGATTTTGCCTGTAATACCTTCATCCATTAAATATGCTATTTCAGGCTAATAATTCAGATCTAATATGATGCAAAGTCTCAGAAGCCTGAGAATCAGCTGCAATGAGATGAACCAAATTTCCAGCAATCTACAAGAATCAATTCTGGCTTCCAAACTGAGGTTTGGATTGAGGCTTAATGGAATTATCTTCTTTTCTTTTTCTATTCTATTTTGCCTGCTATCCACTGATCTTACTGCCCTGGTATCCATTATTGGTGCTACCAGCTACTCTCCTCTTCTCACATGGTGCATCTGCTATTTAACATCATGTTTGGTTATGACTGAAATAAAATATTTTATTGCATTGCCATCTCATAATATAAATACATTGTTTGTACATCCTGTACTCAGAACAAAGTTATTTATTGACCACAGCTATGTATTTATCATTAGCAGGTATGCAACTTCCATCTGCCCATCAGTGTGATTGTTAGGACTATTTTTTCTTCATGCATTTTAAAACAAACGTAATTTTATTGTGTTTAACTTTGACAGTCCTGAAGTCCTGCTTCTGCCCTTTTTCTTTCTTTACAAATTTCTGTGCTTTTTACCAATTTGATTATATGATTCTCTTTCTATTCCCCCTTTTTTACTTTGCATTTTGAATGGTGATTTTTGTAACCCTCAAGGCTGTCAAGGTTCTTTATAGAAAGCAGCATGCACCTGGTAAGGTGTAAAATGTTTAAAAGCATTTAAAAGCTTAAATACGGTCCTCAAGATTGTTGCATCCATTATTCTTTTGAACTTTTTAATTGCACTCATTGGAGGTAAATAGGTATCAATGTTATCTATTTAAATTTAGCTTTGCAAATAGCAAATATAACCAAGCCATGAACAGTTGCATCCAAGAACCACCCGCCTTTTTATTTGTCAAAACAAGGTCTAATATAGAATGCCTCTGTGTGAAGGCAACACTTCTCAAGCTAGGAAAAAATATTTCCAAGGATGCTTTTAGCAGTGGCAGTAACAGACTTGCAACATATGTCTTTCCAGTTGAACTTTGCCATGATAATGCAAGCTGTTTCTTTACAGAGAGCTGTTTAAGAAGCTAAAGAGGTAGTTGGCTGTTCCCTACTGCATGATGGCTCACGATAGCTAGAGTTTCCACCCTGTTTTGTACATGAGATGTGAGAACTTTGATTTGTAAGTGTTCAACTATCACCATCCCATAGGAAGGTCATGATGTTTTGGACAGAGAGTTCCAGCCTCTCCTCCCTTTCCTCCCACTCTCTTTTCCTGATGATTGCAACAAGCTCACACACTGTTCATACACACCTCACCATGATACAGCGGTGCCAGCACCATAGTGTTGTTCTTCAAGAGGAGTAACATCTAATGTCCAGACATAGGTCAAGCTCCTATCATCACTGCGGATGTCATGAGATTGTGCCTCCAGAATAAGATTCTGGGCACATTGCTTTTTCATGCCCATTCTCTATGAGCAGATCCAGTGATTTTCCCATTGCCCACCTGCTGGCTGAAGCCCTGATTCTCAAGTGCTGAGCTCTGCTTCTCCTGCCACAGGCAGGGCCGTGCTTAGGAAGATCTCACATGCTCTACTGCTCCCATGATCCAGCCTATGGGAACACACTGGAGTGTTATCCCACCTTCTTCCTACTGTAATAGAGCACCTTTTACTTCTTCCCATATTCCTCTTAAAACATCCTCAGAAGTAGCAGTGTATCTCCCCAGGAAAGAACTGCAGATCCCAAAGTGCCAGTAGCTTTGTCCTAGGAATCAGGAGATGGATGGAGAATTCGGTATTCGGTGGAAGGCTGGCTAGGCTTGAACTCACTGCTCTCCATCTAAGGACAGACCATGCCCTGGTCATTGACTGCGCATGGATGGAGATGTCCTTCTATACAGAACAGACACCTCCATAGCCATTCATAAGGGAAACAGCCTAGCTGGTCAATATTTCATCATCTGACTAGGGACAAAACGACTTAAAAGAGCTCTGTTTTTAGGTTCATTTAGGTTCCACTGGTACCACTTCTACACAAAAGGGACTGCTCACTAGCAGACAGAAACTTGGTGTGCAGATACATGGGCTTGGCCCCAAGCTGAACAGAAACTAACATAGTGAGTTTATTTCTTACTGGGAATAAACAAGGCTGTTGTACCACATCCACAGTCCAAAACATGACTTTCAGAAAGTTTGTCTTGATTTTCAAGATGACAAGTGATTGCCATATCATCTGCTTTGTTTAACCCTGCCCATTGCCCCCAGGCCACAATTTGCACCCTAAACATCTACCAACACTTACATATTTGTTTAAGTTCCATCCTTACTCAGGAAAAGCTTTTAGATCTTGGCTTAACTTTTGTATTAAGTGGACTTACGTTAAGAATAATTAAGTTATGAATTAGAGGGCCAAAGGTCAGAGAAAAGATTCTTGATCCCATTTTACATATGATCCCATGGGAAGACTTAAATATCATATCAGATTCTGGCATTTTATTATTGAGTGACATTTGCTGATGTTGTTGCAAGAAAGAAGAATCATGGACAGGCTGTGTAATAGGCAGAAAGAGTGATATTTTATGGTATATGAGCCAGAAACAACCCACTTCACATACACGCAAAAGGAGTTTGTGTATCTACACACAAAGCAGTGCAAAACCTCCTCAACTACAGTATTGACAATATCCACAGCGGCAAACATTTTTTCCTGAAGAATACACATATTGGCGGAGCATAAAGAAGCAAAGCCGCCAGCTCTTACAGAATAGGAATCTCCGCAGAACATCTTGAAGAGCTTTTTTTCTGCACAAGGTTGGAGACAGAGTGGGTAGAATGGGGAAATGGAACAAAAGAAAGGGAAAATCAGTCTTCAGTGGAAAAGATAAAAAATGTTGTGATTAGTATAACAATATCATTGCTCCCATATTAATCTGTAAATTTGCATTTAAGCAAGTCAAATTCTACAGGAAGTTTTCCATGTAGCTTAAGAGTCCTAAATAAAATTGTCAGTTACTTTTGTAGATAGTATAATGTGGGTTTTTAAGTGAGAAAATGTGTGTGTATTACCTTGTTAAAGTTTACAGTCAGCAACATACTGCATCTTTGAACTAAATGCAATATTATTTTTCTCCTCTTTTCCAGAGAGACATTTAAGCAGGTAGTTTGTCTTAGGTTGCTTATGGGCTAGTGGAATCCTTTGCTCCTGCATCTTGCCGGAGGTGCAAACAGGAGGAGGCCTTGGGTTCGACATTGGATAAGGCTCCTAGACACAAAAGAAGATTGTTCCTGCTTTTGCTGTGATGATCCTCACAGTGAGGTCGTTCCATAAGTGAAGAGTGAGAGGTAGGAAGTGATATGAATTTGTTAATGTCTGCTGTCATCATTGGGACATTGAACCGGCAGAATCATTTAACACTTTTTAAACCACTGAGACCCTTGAATTGCCCAGGTTGGTGCCCTCAACCCAAAACTAGGCCTTCAGGTTCCAACCACAGAAGGTTTTAGCCAGCACAGTCAGGACAATATTGGATGATATTGAGACTGGCAGCTTTTACAAGACAGACAGCTTCGTTCGGAAGCACCATTACCAGAAAATGCAGCAATTGCCCGATTTAATCAGACCACGGAAGCCAGTCCTGCGCGTTATTAATCAAAACCATGATAAATCAATCCAATGTAGTCTTTTGTTTATCTCAACACTAATTCATAAGTTAATCCGTTTACACAGTCATTCTGCAATGCACTGTCTTGATTTCTCATTCACGTTGCGACGTTGCTTGTGTCTTTGAGCATGGTGAGGCAAGAGAGACCCAGCTTCTGCTGGCAAAACTCGCATGCTCTAATAACTGTTATTCCACTTTGCGACCACTTCAGAGCCTTCAGGTGGGTTTTAATTAGGGGAGCTGGGACATTTTTTAATATCTTTTAAACAGCCGCCTTACTGCACTGTCATGATACCATGATTAGAAAAGACACAGGGAAATGCAACCAAGTAGCACATTGGCTGTAGAGCTTAATTGGGAAAAGCCTTAGCTCTGCCCTATGAGGTGCCTACAAACCTGTGCTGATGCAGTGCTGAAGTCTTCAGCTCTCTATTTTAGGAGTTTTTGTCAGCATCTTTTGCAAACATATGTCCACAGCAGCACAAGGCTTAAAGGAGATTGCTGCGTCTGAGTCATCAACAAACAAATATCTGGAAAACTCTTAATAAAGCAAAGAAGTATGCATGAAATGTGGAAAAGAATTTCTTGCTGGCTGGTGCTTGCTGGGCAGATGAGGTATAAATATACAGAGTGGCCTTGCTTTGGTCTTTCTCCAGTAAAACCATACCTGCATTCCCAGTTCTATTCCACATCAGACAAGGGAAAAAAGCTGGATTTTTACATTTAATTTTTGAATTAAGAAAAAATCAAATCTCTTTCTAAGGCCACTTCTGATTCTCTAATTAATGTACTTATTTAGCAGCAGAAGAAACAAATTGTTGTCAGTCATTTCATTAGGCAAAATGTATAGTTTTTCCTATCTGGGCATTTTTACTCAGATCAGACATCAACAACACCTTTCATAGGTCCACTGTGGCTATGGCAGCATGTCTCCATCATTGCTCCTCACACTTGACAAGACATATGTTACTGAAGTGGGCAGAGAGGAGCTCTGAACTACAGTTTAATGCCAGTGCATAAAGTGCTGTCTCTGTTGCATCAGCAATATACTGGAACAATATATGAAAAGCCTCAGAGGTGCTCAAATCTCTAGGACTGAAAATAATTAAAAAGTGGTGGGATATGTTAGGAAAAATGATGTCACTGAGTCTGAAACATTTTGCATATCAGCTTCCAACAAGTGTAGATTTTCTTAACTCCACAAAGCAGATCTAGATTTATTTTACAAGTTATTATTGGCATTGCTGGCTACATGCTTTTGCTGCTTGTGTTGTGGTACCTCTAATGCCAATGTGGTGATGTGGATCCCTAAATTGAAAACTAAGGAAAAGCAAAAAGTTTTGGACAGACCCATTCCCATTAACAAATGTAAGTCATGGTAGTGGCTTGGGCAATTCAAGAGTCACAAGATGCAAAATTCCCGGAAAACTCTGATAGTCCTTGTGCTCCCTTCTTGGACTGCAGTATTTCCAACTGTGCTAGATGGAACAGGCAGCCTTAAAAAAGATATCTCTGGTGACTTCTCAGTATTCAGAAACTCCTGTTTCCATTGAGAACTAGATGAATTTTGCCTGGGGAAGATGGCTTGGGAAATCTCACTATTCACTAGGGAGGGGAAGAACATATGATTTTTTTTTTTTTTATCTCATTTTCATTTTTGAAGACATAACAGCATTAAATGCTTTGAACATTAATTGGTCAGTCCATGTAAACCATACATGAAGAGGGGAGAGAAGTCAATACAAAGGCTGGTAGGTTGAGCTCTGCTTCCATGATCCACAGGCACTCTGCTGCAATGGTGTTTGGCACCAAAGTGTCCTTAGAGAGGGAAAGGAAGGGCCAAACACATCCCTGCTCTCCTCCTCATGGTGTGAGATCCTCTGCAAGATATACCTGAAGAAAGCTGCCATCCACTCCTGCCACCTGGCATGTCCCCTCCAGAAACACCTGGTAGCACAGAATGAGCTTAAAACTCACTCACAAAGCCCTTGATCTGAATGAGAGTAATCCTTCATCTGAAGGTAGACTACAACTTTTCATCTGCTTCTGTTTGCAGACCATCCTTCCCTGGCAAACTTCCAGAGGAGAACTGGGCTGTTGCACCATGCACTGAAATCTAAGAACCTCAGGATGTTTCTCTTTGCAATGACGCCTACAAAGAGCATCAGGGAACAGCATCTCACCTCTAGTCTGAAACCCACTGCTCTTGAGGTGGGAGAGCCATTCTTCCAATGCCTGTAGACAGCTGAGGGCCCCAAGGCCACATCAGACTTCCTCAGCAGATATTTACCACAAAGACCTCCTTGACAGCTCTCGGTATGATTTGTGTTTTTCACTGATTTTCTCCCCTGGAAGCTCCCTGCTTTGCCAAGACATAGAAAAGAGGCAAATGAAGAGCAAAAGCATAGACCAAAACCTCAGAGACTGCTTCAAAATTAAATACATGCTATTGCCTCTTTTATTGAAGGAGACAGCATAGCTAGTAATGAAAATTGTCTCTCTAAATTAGAAAGGACAGTTTTGAGAAGACTGGAAGACTGCACAAGGAGGAAAGACACTGGCGTCATTCTTCTTGGCTTAAAAAGCACTGTCAAACTTACTGCAGTCCACTAAAGCAAGCCTGACCATTAAAAAAAACAAACAAACAAACAAAAACAAAAACAGGCTGGCAGAGTTCTACATGGTCAGGAAGTTCTCTCACTTTTGTGGGAGTTCTCTCACACCACAGCATATGTGGGGCTTTGCGGACATCTGAACGTCCCTCAGAAACACCTTTCTCTGTTATAGTATTTGCTTCCATCTGCCCTGTCAAAGCCATCCAGGAGCAAAAACACCTAGGGAAGAGTTATGGTGGTAGCAAGCAGGACACAGGATATAGACAACCATCGAGCAGAGCAAGAATATTACTGTTTCCCTGTTCCCATAAGACTCACAGACCCATTTCCAGGGGAGAATTTAGCTAAATCTAAGCCTTGGGCAGACTTGGATTTCCAGGCTGAGCGGAATTTCCGAGATCAAGGGAGACAGGGGGCTAGGAGCTCTTCCACTGACTGCCACAAGTGGAGGTGCCATCTCTGACTTTATTGTAGGCAGCTGGCTATAGCTTTGTCTCTTCTCAACAAAACTGACACCTCCTCCAAAACACAGTGCATGGGAACTGTAACTACAACATCAGAGCAAAGAGAAGACAGGAAGATATCAGGTGTGAATTCTCCAGTAGGATATGCAGATGGACCAGGCACGCAGACAGGATGAAACTAATCCTCTGCCGCTTTTCCCTTTGATGCCCAGGTTTACGGTCAAAATTGATAAGTTCTGTTGCCTGCTTCTTTTGCAATAAAAGTGGAAAGGGGACATACTACTCTTGAATAAAAATAATCTATGAGGCCCACTGTGCTTTCTGCTGTTGGGTGGATGGTGAGCTCCATTTGTCACCTGCCTCCCTCTCCCACCTCAAATCTTTATTTGGATTTGTTATCTATTTCAATCTTTAGTTGATGAATCTTCCCACCATCTGGGTTCTGCTGTTTAATGATGATACAGAATTTACCTCCCAGCTATCTGAGCCTGATAGAAACAATCCAGAAGCCATTAATGGCTGGTGAGACCCTATAGATTTATGTGGTAACACGTAATTTTAAGAATTAGCTCTGCCCTATGACGACTCGACCTGTCTAACAGGCTCCAGACATTTTGAACCAGTTTGGGGAGCTGGCCAGAGCCAAGACTACAAAACCTGCCTCTGAAGTATGCTGAAAGTCTTTTCATGACCATGCCAGCAGTTCCAGGAGATATTGGGTGGCCTGGAGCTAGCAATCCGCCTTCCTCCTGCCCTTTCCCCAACTCAGGAAAAGCACTTTCTCGATGAGTCTCATTTTTAGCCTTTTCAGGTATTGAATAACTATGAAACCTCATTATACCCAGGCCTTACTACCATGATTGCATCCTGTTTCTGCAAGCTTTGATGGCCTGGATGATGCTTGCTGCAGGAGCAGGACTCAAATACCTCTCTTGTGTGAAGAAAGGGTTGTGCTACATGAAAAATGAGGGGAGCCTGGAAAATCACACTCAGGGAAAACAGTGAAGGGGGAAATGTTGTTCTCATACACTCAGCTACTCCCCCAGCAGCAGCCAGCTTGTTTCACCCAGACTCTGACTTGGTGAATGAAGACCACAGTCATTTGACTACTTCAACAGTGGCCTGTTGCTGCTAAGAAGAACACAGCTTACCACAACTGGTAAGAAAAAGTCAGCTTTCTCTTGAAGCCAGCCTGGGAGGCAAGGCAAAAATCTCCTGAATCCATCTTAGGCCCTGAGGGTGGTCTTATGAACCGGGAGAAACATGTAAATTTGGTTCTTTTTCTTTTTTTTTTTTCCAGTTTCTGCCATCAACAACAGGGTCCATATGCTGGCAAGGGTAGACAAAGGCTACACAAGGACAACAATAAAAACATACCCCAAACTTTCTTATCCTGCCTTACGACTGAATTTTTATGCGGCCTCATGTCAACCCTCCTTCTTCAGTGTGTGGTGTAACTAATTCTCACTGACGGCCCCAGATCCCAGGCAGATGGAACTGAAAGCAATGTCGCACAAGATGCGAAAGTCCATGATGAGGTCGGCTAAATCAGCAGGTGATTTAGCTTTAAAGTAACATTTAAGAGGAGGAGTTTGGCTGTGATGACTTTCAACAACAAGAAATGATGGACCTGTTTGCTGAGATGTGGAAACATCGGACTGCATGCCCAAGTAGGTGCAGCTCCTCCGGTCCCATTAACCCCTGGAGACTCAGCTGACCATTTGAGACTCAGATAACAAATGCCCAATGTGAGACACATTATGTGGTTAATACCTTATTTTGAGCAGTAAAAGCAGCTCTCTGGCTGCAGCCAAAAGAGAATAAACTTTTAAATCCTGTTTGGTGACCTTCATAGTCCTTCAATTACCTTTACATAAAAAAAAGATGTAGTTATACTTATTACAGGCAATGGCATTGATTAAATTACTTCCATTATTATCATCTGCACTTTAAGACTGACACAAGCAGCATGACTCAGGACAGAACTGTCTACCTTTAGAGATCAGATGAATGAAAAGATTGGTGAGGGTGTGCTGGAGGGAAGGCAGAGCTCCTCCATCCAGATATCTAGATTTCATACCATTCTGACTAGGAGCCTTAACACTGCTCCTGACATAGGCAGGCTTGAAGCTAGCTTTTTTGGTGCCCAAATCCACCATCCATCAGGTGGCTTTGACTCATTAGCAACAGGATGACTATGAATGTTACCACCACAATCAGCAACATCAATAGGCCTTCACACTAGTGTTCACTCCTAGCACCTGAGCAAGGATAGGTCCTCACCTGCAGGTCTCATGTTGGACTAGACATGGCCAGGACTGAAAGTGAGATGAAGAAAGACTGTGCATGCAGCAAAAGTTGCCTTTGCCTTCATCATCCTCTGCTTGCACAAGTAAAGAAAAGGTACTTTTCCGCTTAAAATGAACCTATCCAATCTTGAATGTGCACATGCAAAAACTCTGGGTGATACGCAGTGCTTGTGTATAGTGTTTCTGTCCGGCAATAATGCTCCGTGAAGATAGAATTGCACTGCAAAGATCATACATTCTTTCTCTGTAGAATTGTCATCTTTTCTCTTTTTACTGGCTCTAAGAAAAAAAAAATAAAAGGGATAAAAAAGAAGGTAAGAAAAGAAGAAGAAAAAAAAGGTCTCTTTTTCCTGAGGCAGGTAAAAGATGGCTACAGAAGGGAAAGCTATACTGTGTGGTCAGGCAATAAATTGCATTCAGTTACTGCTTCACCCAGTCTTCTTTATACTGCATCTTGGATTAGAGCTTCTGGGCTAAGGGAGGGATGTATTAAAGAACAGAGGAGAAGACTGTCAATGAAAATACTGGATATTGTTTTCTAAATAGGTCTCCTGATAATGGGTCATCCTGGGCCACTGCTGTAGAGTGGGCTGGGATATGACAGAAAGGCATCGGTGTCTGCCTGACCATCATAACAATGCTCAGCTGTGATGGTGCTGGACAAGAACTTGCAAAATGCCTTTCCGAGCAGCTGAGATGAATGTCTGGCAATGATGTTTCACAAGGCTGCACCCAGGAAGCCCTGTGACACCATTTAGATGTCCTGCCCTGTCCTGTCCCAGCAGGAATCACTGCATCTCACCTGCTTTTACCTCCGACTACGTTTATTTTGCAGTCAGCCCCAAGCAGATGAACCCACCCAGCCCTGAGCCAGCAATGTGTGCAGTTTGCAGGCCAGCACGGGGAGTCAAAGTCAATGAAGCAACAAGCTCAGGTGAAGGACCCTGCAAGACCTCTTAGTCAGTACATAACAGTAAAAAAAGTCTGCAATTTAAGAAAGATTTCAGTAGCTCCAGAAGCATCACTCAGTGGGACATTAGCAAGTGTCCAAAGTGACATCTACTGGTGTAGGTTTGAATTAACATAGAACATACAGTTAGGGCGGAGCAGAGAGGCCCAACGAATGAGCCCCAGAAGGTATCTATGGGGAAATCAGCAGCCGTAAACTGTACCAGCTGAGATCTAAATAATTGAACCTCTAACTATTTTGGAAGCAGGAAAAAATAAGTCAGTTTATTAGTTCTAAAGTATTGTTAATGGTGCCCCTCATTCCTGAGTTTTAAAAATGCCTTGAAACTGCAAGGCACAGTGGATTCAGTGCAGCTCTCACTACAAGAAGTTCTGGGAGGTGACACTTGGAACTCACGTTTCAGTTCAGCTCACCTAGGGAATTCCATACCTTGTAGGTGGTAGATTCAAAAAGATGAAGTCTTATTGCATTCTTGGGGCTTGTAAGGGTATATACAAATTAGTCTAGAGGGGCTAGCTCAGAAGGAATTCCCTAGAACCAGTCCCAGGATTACAATGCTTAAGGCAGATTCTGGAGCTCCTCGGGAGTGACACAGATTCCTGGTCTTTGCTGAAGTTCACTTCTTGAAGACAATATTCTTTCAAGAGGACCTACAATGGAGACTGCTGATCTTAGGCCCAGATGACTATGCAACTAGTTGGGGCACAAGTTCTGGCAGGAGCAAGGCCTAGAATAGTTTGCATCACTTTATCTCCCAGATACCTCTAAACACCCATTTGAAAATGACTTGCAGGCTTATGTCCCCATTTGCTCCATCTGCAGACATCCTTTCCTTCATTCTGCTTGGCCTCCATTCAGCGCCCACTGCCCTCTGTATCCAATGCATCCAGTTTGTTACACTAGACGTCTTAGTCCAGAACACTGAACGCCTTACGTCATTGCCCTTGCAGCCTGCATCTGCAACAATCTGTGATTTAATTACTGCCAAGAGTGCAATTTTTCTCAGTCCTCATCACTCTCTGTCTGTTCACCTCCAGCCCAGAATCCACTTCTCAGCATGCAGAACATAATCTCTGTCCTGCAAAGCGCCATGCCATGAGCATCACAAACAGACCTTCGGTTTCCTCAGAGCCACAGAGTCTGTGGCCCATCTCTAGACACTCTTCTACCAACATCACAGAAAGCAAGCACAATGAGCCAAATTAAACAAGGATTTTTCTCTCTTTTTTTTTTTTTTTTTCCTTCAAGGAAATATTTTGTTTGATTGTTTTTTTAATATCCGGAACTAACTAGTCAATTTAATGACTCATCTGCATCTACACAAAACACAGACCTCTCTAAAAATCAACTTACGTCATACACATGGAACAACTATAGCCATAGCTTCATTAGATCACAAGTGCTGGATAAAAATTCAAACCACAGGTAACGTATCAATGATTTAAAAAGGAAAAGGTCAGACCGGACATTTCTGTTCACCAAGACATGAATTTCATCATTTGAATTACAGAACATGATTAACTGCCCACAAAAGCCTTATCTTCATATGATATCCTTCAACTTTTGACATGCAGAGACTATGACTTACACATCTTTTTATCTGTCAAGAGTCTCCGATGAAAAATGTACTGTATATTTGCTCCACAAGGAATATTATACCTTCAGAAGTGGCTCCTCAGACAGTCAAATTTCAGTCCTTTATGTAGGAGCTTTTAAAGACTTATCTGCACCTTTTTCAGGCCATATCTGCCCCTGAAGTTAGCCAAGAATAAAACATTCCATGGGTTTACTAATGCTGGAGAGTTTGGCTGACATTGTGAATTTGTTTTATAGTAACAAAGTTTTATCAAAGTTAAATTTGCCTTCTTGAGCTTGCAGCTTACTGGGAAAGATACGATACTGCTGGAGAACAGAGTCAACTTCTGGTATTTCTCTGCTTTCAAGACTGGATTTTCGCATCCAGGCACCTGCTATGTATACAAAGACACAGATGAAATATTCAAAGGGAATTAATTTTGTGATGTTGCAGGTTGATTATCTCACACAAGAATCTAGCGCTACAGCAATAATCCTGATTGCCTCTTTGTCTGAGTGATTCAGAAACAAAAGAGAGTTCAGCAATCAGATTAAGAAAACCAACAAATGTGTGCTATGAACACTTTACCACTGTGGAGAACAAAGGCCCTAAATTAGGACTTTTTCAATTGTGAGCAATGCAAATGTTCCCATTTTTCTAGATGTAAATTCCAATACCACCAACCTTAAACCATGGAAGACCTGGAAATTACACAAGTCTAAAGCATCTACAAAGAATTGGAAAGTCTTTATGCTTTTCCAGGGTCATAAACATTTTCTATAAAATTCCAGTTTCTAACACTATAGAGAATATTATTGCCGAAGACTAGTATTTTCAAAACCAGTTTGGAAATTTAATAGTCCATTACGAAGAACAGGAAGCAAACATTAATGGTACTATGACACTCACAATATGGCACTTTGGACAGAAAACAATAGTCACCTCTGTCCCATATCCAGACAAGATCTTAAAGGAAAATGGCAGACACGTTCACCTTCATGTGGGGTGCCCTCACCAACCTTGGTAAGGAAAATATAACCAAAACAGTCAAACAAAGAAATTATGTTATGTGAATCTGGATACTACACAGTAAATGAGGCTTGGAACCTCATATCATAGGGAGTGATAGAGACAAAATGTTGAACATCTGCCAATCAACCGAATGGTCAGGCTCATCGAGTGCAACAGAAGAGCTGAGGTCCCTGAATGAATAACTGGTATTTAATCCTGCAACTAAGGATTGTGCTACTGTCTTTACATAGCATCCAATGGGTCGATTATATTTATGGAGGCAATCTTAATGTTTCCAGCTCTTGAACTTTCTATGTGCAGCCTCCCCATACTCCTCATACTTCCTGCTCAGCTGGGATAACAAGAGCCTTTGCTATTACGACTAAATACGACTATACAACTGCTATTACGACTCGGTCTTTTTCCTCACAGAACACAGGTATGGCTGGTCAAAGAGAAGCAAGGCTGGAGCCTCCTTTCACTCTGGGAATTCAGTATTTTTTTCAGTCTCCAGTAATGCAACAAGCTGGAGATAAGCAATAGCTTCTGAAATAGTGCATCTTCTCTCTTTCACGGCTGGTCTAAACTCTTGATTTCTATCTTGAAGCCAAGGCATTTGGACAGAGGACCATGCTCAAGTCTTTTCTGGCTGAAACCCACCACTTCGAGGATAGTTTTGAGCTCCGGCTGCTTTTCAGTAGCCAAACTACAGTCAGTCCTGCTTTAGCAAGGCAAGAGACAACTGAATGAACCAAGTAATGGACACAAGGTGGATGTTGTAGCATGGCAAGCGAGTAGAGGGAGAAACCCTGTCCTTAAGATCCAAACTAACTGCATTAGCTCATAAATTCATTACTGCCAGGCTTGTCCTGGGCACCTGCAGCTGTGCTCAGGGTGGGAGATTTTGCCTCATTTCTCAAATTTCTCACTCCTTCATCTGAGAAATGCACAGAGATCATCAGGAAGATCACTGAGTATTAAGACTTTTTGAGCTGAACTCATAACTGCTAATAATAACATATATATGTATATATGAAAGACAGAAGCTATGTTCCAGTTTTCCTCTCAATGATATTTCCAGTTTCATAGGATTTGGTAAAGCGATCAAGGTCATTTCCAAATGAGCAAATTAAGGAAGACATAATCCAAACTTTTTCTTTACTCTTTCTCTACTCATTGTAAACCTCCAGCCACCAGCTCACAATAGTGAGAGACAGACATTCAGACAGACATTTCAGACAGTTTCACAAAGCTCATTAAATGTATATGCTGCATATATTAATAAATGCAGTCATGTAACTAGTACGCTATATACATATGTTCCTTAAATATATTATAAAAAACACCCATTTTGACTGTGACAAGTCTTGAAAATCTGCCTTGCACTCAAAACCATTTCTCTAGAAATCCTAGGAATACTTTTCTGTGGCAATATCCCAAGTAGATAACTTCCTTTAAGCACTCTTTTCTTAGAAGCATAACCTCTGGTTCCCTCATTTGTAGAAACACTTCTTGACAACGCTTTTTAAGATCCCTGTGTCGCCACAATAACTCATTCTTCCATCCCGAATTGTAAGAATCGGCTCATAGGTTTGGCACTGTAATGACACAATTTTGTTTATACACAGTATATCCTGCAGCATGCATACTCAATCTTATCTCTTATCTGGGAGACTTCTTGTGGCATTTAGCATGTCAAACAAGCCACACACAGGACTTCACAGCCAGGAACTTCTCCACTGACACACAACCACATTTCTCCCCAGGACATCTGAGCTCCAAAGCCTTTTTCTACAAATCTGTTTTGCTCTGAAGAGGCGACCTTGACCTGGTCAAGGCAGCAGAACTGCCCCTTTTTATGCATGCATCAATGCCTAAGACCTCATGCACTATAACAAAGTATTCAACTATACTAAATAAAACTGATTTTCCCCAGAAATGTTTGTTTCATACACTACTTTTCAATTTCATTCTGGAACCCTGTGATTATTTATCACTTTCCTTTTCAGGCCAGACTCTGACATTGTAAGAAACAGCCATTAACTTGAACAGAGACGCATCTGTTTGCCAGTCTTTAAGTCCTACAAATAAACAAACTTCTCCTGTTTCAAGTGGTTCTTCACTGAGCAGTGGAATGAGAAATAAGAGAAGTTAAGTAGATTTGTCCCATTTCACCCATAACCACAAAGAAAGCCTTGGAAGTAATTCACTTAAAAGAAGAAAGTATTTACACTCTGTCTCTCAGAAACACTCTGAGTGATAGTATTTCTCATAAACCAATAACACAAGCTTGGAGAGCACCAACATAGGGACAAAAAAGCCTGTAAGGTCTAAAATAATGTGATCATTTAACAGATGGTGGGAAAAAAAAAACATGCACAATTTTCTCCCTTTATCTTCACTCTCTGTTTCAATATTGCTGTTCCGTTCAGTGTGGGAGGTCTGTTTAATCAGGGATGGAGCTCCAGGGACAGAGCACAAGATTAGAAAGTTCAGTGCAGCAAAGCAATTACTCGGTTTTACCCAGGTAGTCAGGGAACTGCTCCCGAACCACCTGAAAATAGCAGTTTTCCACGGACCATTAACAGTTGTCCGGTGGGTACGGAAAGCCTACCTTGTCTCGAATCCCTTGTCTCATGATTTCTCTTTCAGCTTCCATTTTGGCATATTTGGCTTTTCTTTCCTCTTCTTCTTGCCTGAGGGCTTCTTGCCGTTCCTCTTCTTTCTTGGCAGCATCTGGGTCTTTCTCCTCATCCCCACCTAGCATCTTTCCCATGTCTTTGGTAGCCCCTGGAGAAAGTACATGAGAAAGTCAGCCCCAAAGGAATGGAGGAAAACTATGGCTATGCTAGCTCACTCGATTTTAGAGAGTTTTTAGCACAACATGCAGGCGATACATCCAGAAAAGAAAAATGACACCAGGGCTGGGAAAGGAATCTGAAATACAGCTTATGGCAATGAGTAATCACAGCCTTAGTTGTTGCTAGAAATTGCATTTACCTTGACAAGCAAGGTCAAGGCTGTTACTGTGCCCAACCCTTGCACAGCCGTGCAGACGTTTCTTGCACAGTGCCTGAACACAGGCTAACAGCTCCACTCATAAAATCCTTCCAAATAATTGTTTGTTGACATTATTAGAGGATAAGTGAGGGAGAGAGGCATCCACAAATCTTTTCCCCTCTCTCATAGTTTACATATTTAATGTGTCAACAGCACTCATTGCAATGAAGACTCATCACGGAGACAACCACTGCTCAGAGTAAATGGAACCTGGAGGAACCTTCCTTGTGCTTCTTGTGCTTTCCATGATAGTCCTTGGGAAGGAAATCAAGGGAATGTGGCCATTACAGGGAGAAAAATTTGCAGACTGTCAGAGTGGCTCATCCTGAGCTGTCCAGGCAATGGCAGTTGCTTAACCTCTAACACCACTGAGGAATGTGGTGGAATCAAGGAGATCATTTGGTTTTTCCCTTCCACATTACTTTTCCAGGCTCTATATATTTTCCCTGAGTCTTATCCAAAAGCGGTCCTGAACCAAAAGCAACTCTACTATCCATTCAAAACCTGACAAAAACCCCTGTTACATTTCCCATAGACAAACATGGGAAAAAGGACAAGACCTAGCAGTTATAGTGGTTCTTGTGAGGTGGGAAGCGATGTAGTAAACATGACTTTTCCATTCATCTGGCTAACCACAATGGAGAAAAGTAGGAAGATATCCATGGATCCCAGGGGTCCTTACAGAAGCTGATAGAAAATGAAAGGGAAAAGCAATGTGATTGAGTCACTCATACCCATCACAGACCCTTCCCTGGTCAGCTCTACAGGAGACACTGGTGACCTATGCCAGGAAAGCCCTTGGTCCCTCAACAAGCATTTCCATTGATAATCAGCTTGCTTTGGATTCTGTAATCTTATCTGGTTAATCTTTGTTTATCATCTGTCCACTTAGAGTTGGCCAGTGTAATAGACTTATCGAGTAAAATTCAGCAGTAGAAAAGGGCTTTTATTTTTCCTTTGCAAGAACTGCTTCTTCTCTCTCATTAAGATATAATGTCAGCTCAGCCCATCATACAAGGAATAAAATTGAGTAGACTTCTTCTTTTTCCTTTCCTTTCCTTTCCTTTCCTTTCCTTTCCTTTCCTTTCCTTTCCTTTCCTTTCCTTTCCTTCCCTTCCCTT
>JAUBNY010000299.1:267672-284783 GCA_032275445.1 Crypturellus soui | reverse complement strand
CTTGGGCCCCCCTTCCTTCTAGAGCTCTAGCCCACGGGATTCCTTCGAGGAGGTCTCTGAAGAGGCTAAAGTTGGCCAAAGAAGATAAAGAAGATATAACACGGTGCACAGTGACAGGACAAGAGACCTTTGCCAAAACCTAGGAAACGTATGAAACATCATTTAAACATAAGAAAACACGTTTTACTTTGAGGATCACGTGACTGAACATTGGAACAGGTTGGCAGAGAGGTTGGAGTCTCCATCCTTGGAGATACCCAGACATCAGCTGGACACCGTCCGTGAAGGGTCTCTTTGAACCCCAGTCTTCTCTGATTTTTGTGACTCTTCACAAGTTAAGCGGTTTAAATGGCCACTGAAGGTGAATGAAGTTAATTCAACAGAGAAAATGGTGAGGAGACATATCTGAACACATCCTGCACAAACATGTCTGAATTAAGGGAGGAAAAAATGTTAAATGTCCCTGGTCAAAAGAGTACTGTTTTCTATACCCTGACTTCAAGCATGTGAATAGCTCATAGAAGTCAATCATCTCTTATGTGGAAAACTTAAAAATGCTAAATCAATCTGCTAACATGATGCCAAATTTTCCACTTGATTGAAAAAAAATAAAGTAAAATAACGTATTTTTAAGGATTAATTACAGAGAAAGAGATAATAGGAGCTTCTTGAACATTGTTGAGTAAGCAAAGGGTAATGGAAATTTCCACATGCCATCACTTCAAGTCAGGTAATTCTATCAAACCAAGAGAATTTCCACACACAAAAAAAAGATTTTCTTAATATGGATAAAGAGCACACTATACCTGTCTTTCAAGATGGTTTCCTATGGTTGTGTGCTTAGAAGTCAGAGGAATTGTGGAAGTTCCCTTCTCAATCACAAGTAACAGAGAGAGCAGTGAGAGAGGGACATGGAACAGGCCTGAGAAAAATGGGCATGGAAAAGCTTCCGTGCATAAACCAGAAAAGGTATCTTAAAAAAATATATTTCATATACATTCCGGAGCAGTTCTCAAAAATATTCTCCCAGTTAGAGCTGCACACTCTGAAAGCATTAAGAGACAGCAACTCATTTTGCCACGCTTTGCAAGAGAGGAAGCCTAGGAGCTGGGTTTTGATAGTGCTATTTGTGTCTGAGCCGTATTTAGATCAACCAGAAGGGACAACTGATGTTTCTAAATCACAGTATGATTTTTAATCTCACCATCCAAACACCTAATCACAGAGCAGCAAGCTGGAGAAGGACTAGGTCAAAGGACTTGGAGAAGGACACTGGAGACAGCCCTTCTTTAGCAATATTGTAGCGCAGAGAAAGCTCTTGCTCACTGCAGAAGCAGTCCTTTTCCTATTTTGTTTACTGTTTAAGATTGAATAAAGAAAGATGCATCTGCTACTAAAATGGACAAGCAAACTTGTAGCAATCATTATGTAGCTTCCTCGTCCCAGAAGCCAAGATTCTTTCCTCAATCACTAATTTGTCAGGAAAGATTAGGGTGGTATTTATTTGAAGACTTCAGTCTTCAAATCACAGGAATTTTCTATGTTTTTTTTTTTCCAACATGAAACATACCCAGAAGGATCAGATATATTTTCTTTTCCATTTTTTTTTTTAATTTTAATTTGCCTTTGCTGGTAAAATTGCTTCCAAATCACTCTCTCTGGCTCCTGTGACACTCCCTCTTGGTGCCAAACACAAAGCCAAAACACCAATAGATGGGATTATTTTTATATAAAATTCAAATGAATCCCTCACCATCTTGAGGCCTTCAAACTGTTTAACCCTATGCCACCAAAGTCTCCAGTAACTGATCACATTTAATGAAAATAGATGTGAGTCATAAAGCAGGTCTAAGCACCAAGCTCCCCACAGGGCTGGCTTCTGCACAGAGCTGTCTTCATGTAGCTGGTTAGATAATCTCCTGTTACAGCCCACCATGGAAATCCACCACGGGTTTCTGTTCCTCTTCCTGTGGATCCAGAAGATGCGGGATTCACAGAGAACATGAATTGCAATGTCAGCCCCAGGCTTGCGTCCTCAAAATGCCTCTGTTTAGTGAATTGGATCCCTCAAAGCAGAAGGAACCTATTGCTCCATCAAGCTCAGTGTGAAGCAAATCCCCACCTTGGCTCAGCAGAGGAGCTCTCTAGCACCATGAGGGCAGTGTAGGTAGGTATAGCACATGTGGATAACTCTGTGTATACTCCTTAGTCCACTTGCATTCTGCTGCAAATGGCATTTCACGTTGCCTGATCCAGCAGTCCACTAAGCAGCTGGCTAAGATCAGCCCTTACAAACAAGTCTTCAGTTGAGTGGCAAAGCACAACCCGAAAACTGTAGTCTACAGGAGCAGAAGGGGGAGTGCGCATCACATCTGCCTAGCACAAGCTGTAGACAAGAAATAGCAGGCTTCCAAACATGCCATGTTTGGGCAGCAATCCCATTGTGGTGTGCTTCCTTCCACCCCTGAGGAACAAAGAGGTGTTCTCAGCTTATCACCAGCCTCCTGCGCAGCCAAGACAAAGTGATAAATAAATAATCACTAAAGAGTATCTTAGGAGGAATCTAATTCAGTCTTAAATAGAATGTGAAGTGAGGAATATGTATCCTACAGCCAGACCTAACCGAGTGATCTCTGCAATTTTTGTGGATATTTTCAGTGCTTTGCAACACATTTCTATACTACAATGACTCTAACAGTCAACTGCACCATCCACAAGTTTTCCAGGCTCCCAGAAATGAAATACCCCTGATCTGCCTACTCAGAGCTTCTTGTCTTGTATGTGTGTGACTCTTAGGCCCAGAAGGAATGTAAATTTTCCCTTGTAAGCAGGGATGGAAACAGAGCCTAGAGACATTTAACCAGATGGGACAAGCAGGAAAGAACAGATAGCAGTCACTGGTGGGTCAGCCACACAACCTCATTTTTGCCTTTTACTCTGAAAGCTCTTGGTATTATAGAACGGTTTTGGTGCTTGGTTATTTCCCATAGCTTTTTGTCTCCCTTAAAATGGACAGGATGAAAATGACTGAACAGAGGCCCTAAGGTTTTTTACACATACTTAGTTCCTGCTCTCCTTCTGGGTTCCCTTCCCAGCTTACAGATTGCCCATTGCAATCTTTTTGGATATACCCTTTCTGCATCTGTGTCCTTTGGTCTTCCTAGGTTTCAAAGCAGCAATGAAACACACTCAGGGACTTTGTGCTCTCAGAAGGCACATATGCAAGGGAACTCCTTATTTCTTACTTCTTTGGAGTGATCTTTCACCAGGTTTTCTATCTAGATTTCAGTGACACCATTGCTGCGATTGGATGCAAAGTCATCCGATTTGACTTCATTGAAAGGAATTGCAAATTGCATAAACTATACTCAGAGTAGAACCTGTTGAAGTTCAGGGATCATGCAGGGACAAATTTTATCTTATCAAGGATAAGATCAAAATACCTTGGCTCGCTGAATCAGTGCACACTTCTGCCAGATGGCTAGAATAAAACATTTACACACCCCTGGGCAATCTGATGGTCTACGTGGTATTTCTGCCCCATTGACAAACAAGGGAAGGACAGAGAAGGACCTGTCATGCAGGAAGGCTGTCTATCACTTCTGTGTTGGAAACAAAAATCTTTCTCCTCTTGGCACAAGAAAGAAGTCAAAAAACATATTGATGCCTGTGTTCCAGGCAACCCAGTGCTCTTGGCAAGTACAAAAAGTAGCCCAACCACTGCTCAAGATTCAACTAGGAGCAGAACAGCACAATGCTTTTGGAAATATTTTGGAAATAAATCAGGACAGCTTGCTGTAGAAAGTTCTCTTCCTACAAATGGTTGCATACATCTTCAACAATAAGAACAAAGTTCCAAATTATTTCTAGCACTTGAGTATGATGGCTCAGATTTCCGCCATCTGCTCCTTTGGCCATGAGGGGAAGGTACTGGATCTTCTCTTTCTGCTGCTGTCTCAGCTATTGGCTGTCCATAAGGTAAAAGCTGCAACATTCCTTCATTTGAAAAGTTAATTTCTTTGTATGAAAGTTTCCATAAAAATCTGAAAGTCCCTCAGGGCCATATCATGCGCTTTACCAAAGCGGTACTGGCATGAACTAAATACTGTATTTACTGATTAGAAGCTAATAGCTCCAAAGGAACCTCACCGTTTATCAATTAACTAATACCCTTACTGAAATGCATTACTGATCCCCCTTTCACTGACAAACAGCAGATGCCAAATTCACTTAAGGAGTTCACTTGAGAAACCATAATAGCTCTGAAGAGGCTATTTCTTGCCTTTTCTGTGCTGTGGGAACCTCTGAGAAGGATCATTATCATTGTATTAAATGAAGAGATGCTTAATGAAATTCAAAGTTTGAGGCAGACGCAGAGCTTGGTAACAGCTCGCTGTGTGATGATCACGTGCTTTTCTGGCCTCCTCTGTTCTCCCAGATCCACTCAGAAGAGGGAAAATTATCATATACTGTAGAGAAGCAGCATGCTTATATTATACACACCATGAACAAAGCTATGGTTTTACAGGTCAGTGAGATGCCCACTCATTTCATTGTAAGGATTTAAGACCCAGCATAGAAAAGTATAGGAAGAGTATTATCTGAACATATCAAAAGGTTGATGTGCAGTATGAGAACTATCTAGTGGTAGAACAGCAATCGCCATGAGGAATGATTAAAAAAGACATGCTCAAATTTTCAGATTATTTTTGTTTGTTTAAAAATGAAAATAATTGAAGAAAATATGCATGAGGTGGTATGGATTTGGGGACTTTCAGCTTTTTTTTCCAAATAAATGAGAATGCAAAACATCAGTCTTTTCTGTGCCTTAACTCAAGGGTGGGACAACCTGCATCACTCCTGCTGCCTTGTTGTCTGAGCTGGTCAATGTGGTGACCTGGTGTTGATGGTTAGGTGCCTGCTGCTCAGCTCATAACCCTGTGTGTTGACCCTTGTCTTATTTGTTCCTCTTCCATTTGCATTTCCCAGGATGTTTTTCTGACTACTCTTTTCTCAACATTTGTAGAAATTCTCAGTAGTCCTCAGAGTAGCCATGAGTCCCATGAGTAGCCATGATCCCATGTTGGGATCTAACATATTCCCTATAGTCAACTAATCAGGAAGGACATAGCCGGAGGATGGTCTATAGCTGGAATGAGAACCTTATGGAGAGCCATTCCTCACAAAAGGCATCAAGTGAAGCAGATGCAAGAATGAAAAGTTGATTGCAGGGACCACATAGGAGGTGCAAGGGTCCTTGGGGACCTTTGCTACAGCCGTTCCCTCTCTCCAGACTTGGGATAGGGGCCCTTTGCAAACACACTACAAATGCATGTGATATGATCCTCCCACAATTATTTTTTTCAGCAGCTTCTTGAGACTGCAACAAATTTTATCAAGCAGAAGAGCTAGTGTTTGATTGCAGATGGGTAGTGAGGGCTGAAGTCAAGCAAGGTAAATAGCCACGCTAGAAAAAAGCAGTGATTTTCTTACTTTGCAAGCTGCTGGAGAGTGCCTTTTGGCAGGCAAAACAAAGTGTTTTCTATAGAGCAAACACTTTGCTCTACAGAACAAAGTGTTTCCTATAGAGCAATACCTCACCAGCCTGAATCCTCAGAATCATTTCTTTGGCTAAACTCTGAGCCTCCATTTCTTTTCTCTGGGAATTTTTCATCTTTGCACAATGGCAGTTTCTGTCTAGCTATATCAAACACTCTGCTTGCACATAAACCATATCTAATCTCAATGGTATTTGTGCATTTGTTCAAGAAATGGACATTATAATCCCACCTCCATTTCTCCTTTCTGCCTCACAGCTATCAATTCAATTCTGGGTGACAATGCTCAATTCATGTAGCTAAGTGAAGTCTTCACTAAGTACATGATTTATTCTTTTGCACTGATCTGAAGTGCTTTTTAGATTTCGCTAGCTAGAAAAGTTGTCTTGGAGTAAATCTATGCAACGCACATGGACAAATCATCCTAAGGTGACATTTGTCTGGTCTGACCACAGTTAGACTAGCATGGATGTGTGGGACACACACTCTTCTGCTTTGTTTTCTCTTAGTGGCCAATCACAGTTTCCATTTGATGACAAACTAGAAAAAGCCACTGGGTCAATGTTTACCTGCTATTCAGAATGATCTGATGGGGGCTATTTCCTTGTTGAAGCAGGTGCTGCATTTCATAATGAAATTGTGACAGAGGTCAAACACCAGTGATGACCTGTCCGAGGGATCTAATCTGTATGCATCAGACTCAGTCTTCTTATTGCCTCTTACTATACCATACACATCCAACTCAGCAAACTTAGCACCTCTGAGCAGTGAAATACTTTTTATTTATTCTCCAGGTTGAAAATCTCCTCAGGTATAAATAAAAAATAAAATAAACACACTTTCGAGTTGTGCTTGTACTCCCTGATGCAAGTTTTGTTCATTTTCTTTCAAATCTCTTGTGAAGTCCACAAGGCAGCATGAAGAATCCTATTATGGCATTTGAGTGCCTAGCATGCCCTATGGCACCACGACATGGTACATGCTCAGAGCCCTCCCACCCTCCAGTAAAAAAAAAAAAAAAACAAACAAAAAAACAAGACATTGTTTGTACATTGCAAGAAGACAAGAAGCCTGGCTGGAAAAGCCAGGCTGATCTCACCTAGGCAGGTCCTGTTGATTAGACCAGAAAAAAATGCTTAAAGAACAGAGTTATCTGGAACCTTTCAAATGATATTTTATGCTCCAGTGTCATTACAAAAGGCCTTGTGGAAGCATTTAAAGGAAAATGCCTGCATCTCCAACCTGGCCATGCAAGTGGACATCTCAGGTTGTTCATGCAAAGTTTGATGGAAGCAAGGCAATGTCCCCTGTCCAGACCGTCCTCAAAAGAAACCCTGAAATAGGGACATGCCACCAGAATAAGAGCTCTCCAAAGATGACAATTAGACTTTCATTTCCACAAAGTTTTTGCAGACATTGTCACAGAGACTTCTTGAATAAGGCTTTTCCTTTCCATATCCACATTCATGTCTGTCACCAGTGGTGAGGAGCACCAAGGCAGGAGCGTTGCAGGTCTATGCACAGCAGCTGTGCAGAAAGCTGCTAGGAGGAAGCTCCTGCTGTTCCCCAGGAAAACACACACAGCCATCTTTCTCTTACCTAAAACCTGCCATCCAAATCCTGCTGCAAGGCAGCAGGAGGAGACAGCAAGGAGCCTGAAACAAAATCAATCATCTGCATTCAGCTCTCAGCACTAAGAGGATATTCAGGCGCAGTGCTCCTGCTGCGTGCAGACAGCAGTGAAAACGATACCGGCACGATGCGGAGCAGCACTTGCGCACCGGCCTCAGCCGCCAGTGGGAAATGCACATCAGACTGCTGTCTGGAGACACATTCTTCCCTTGTGGTTCCTAGAAGTCCTTGCAGGTGGTCATGAAGCTGGGGGTGCAATTCACCTGACCAGCCCAGAGCAACTACTTCAGGAAGGGAAGTACCTTCTGGCTGCTATCTCCTGGTGGGAAGAGGGGACCAGGCACATCTGCACCACTGGCATTGGGCACCTGGGTCTCAGCTTGCAACCTCTAGCACCAAAGTGAACCTGAGAGCAGGTCCTCTTGACTCCATGTTTATTTTCCTGGTGTTTGTTACTTTTTCTCTCCCATTTCACTCCTCCGCAGAGATTATTTACGCTGGCAAAGGAAACTGCATGGCACCAAGCAGCTGTGTTCTGTCTCAGTTTATTTTTCCACTCCTTTCCACTCACTGTGCTGCTCCCCATGAAAGAGCCAAAGGGAAAGAACAATTAAATCAAAACTGCTGTGCAGCATGAGAATCTGTGCTGCTGTAATAGGTCTCCTACTGACAAGCTAAAATGCACATTGCTTACAGACTCCAGACGTTCTCCGTTGCCTTGGAAAATGGCTGTGTTCCCGTTGCTTCTGATCGATCAGGATGATGAGCCTGCCCAGACAGCATCAGCCCGTTGGACAATCCTGCTGATGGGAAATTCCCTCTTGTTTTAAGGAAAAGCTGACAGAAACCAGTGGAGGGAACAGCACTACCTTTGGTCACACTGTCTTAGACATATGCACAATATTATAGCTGGCAGCAGGCTCCAAGCCACCCAAGTTATGGAGGGAGAACCTGTCATGCCACATCCTTCTGCTTGGAGGTAAGTGATCCAATTCTGCAGCCCTACAGACATTGGATGCTGCGCTTCATATGGACATAGGTGCTCCAAGGTGCTCAGAGCTTACCCATTAGCTTTGAAATCTATGTTCCCTAGTACAGGCATACAGTTCCCTGGTAGCCAAAATCTACCAAATTTCTCTGTGCAGGATTAAGAGTAATATTATTTTTATACAGTCTTCCCAGGAAGATTTGCCTCTCTGAACTAGGAGTAAAGAGATGCTTAAAAGGGACTAAACTGCTATAACTGAGCACTAATCCACTCTACCTGGAGAAATTTTCTGGAGCCTATTTTCACAGAATCACAGAATGGTTGAGATTGGAAGGGACCTCTAGAGATCACCTAGTCCAACCCCCGTGCTCCAGCAGGGACACCAGAGCAGGGGCACAGGGTGGCAGCCAGGTGGGTTGGGAGATCTCCACAGAAGGAGCCTCCACAGCCTCTCTGGGCAGCCTGTGCCAGGGCTCGGGTACCCTCACAGGAAAGACGTTCTTCCTCATATGGAGATGGAACTGCCTGGGGTTCAACTTGCACCCATTATCTCTTGTCCTGTCACCGGCCACCACGAAGAAGAGTTTGGCCCCAACCTCTTTATCTTTTCCTCTCAGGTATTTACACATATTGATCCTCTCAGTCTTCTCTGGGCTGAACAGGCCCAGCTCACTTAGTCTTTCCTCACACAAGAGATGCTCCAGTCCCTTCACCATCTGTGTTGCTCTCTGTTGGACCCTCTCTAGAAGTTCCATGTCTTTCTTGTACTGGGGAGCCCACAACTACCCGCAATACTCCAGGTGCCTCCCCTGCGCAGAGGGGCAAGATCCTCTCCCTTGACCTGCTGGCAACACTCCTCCTGATGTAGCCAGGAACCCATTGACCTTCTTGGCCACAAGGGCACAGTGCTGCCTCTTGGGCAACTTGATGTCAACCAGGACTCCCAAATCCCTCTCCATGGAGCTGCTTTCCAGCAGGTCAACCCCTAATCTGTCCTGGTGGCAGGGGTTAGTCTCTGTCCAACTCTCCATCCTGTCTAGGTCCTACTACAGGTCTGTCTGGAGTGTCGGCCACTCCTCCCTGTTTGGTGTCCTCTGCACAGTTGCTTAGGGTGCACTTGGTGCTTTCATCTAAGTTACTGATGAACAAGTTGAACAGAACTGGCCCAGTACTGACCCCTAGGAGACACCACTGGCCATAGGCCTCCAACTAGACTCGGTCCCATTTGTCACGACCCTCTGAGCCTTGCCATCCAGCCAGAATCACCAGAATCCACCAGAATGAGGTGGATTCTCAATCCACCTCACTGTCCGCTCATCTAACCCACACGGAGCTTTCCTATTAGGATGTTATGGGAGATGGTGTCGAAAGCTTTGCTGAAGTCAAGGTAGACAACATCCACAGCTCCCCCATCATTCATCCAGCCAGTCACCTTATTGTAGAAGGCTATCAGGCTGGTCAAACATGACCTCCTCTCGGGGAATCCACTCTGACTACTCTTGATCTCCTTCTTTTCATTCAAATGCTTAGAGATGACCTCCAAGGATGAGCTGCTCCATCAACTTTCCTTGGACAGAGGTGAGGCTGACCGACCTGTGATTTCTGGGTCCTCCCTCTTGCCCTTTTTGAAGACTGCAGTGATGTTGGTTTCTTCCAGTACTCTAGCATCTCCCCTCCCCTCTATGACCTCTTAAAACAATGGAGAGTGGCTCAGCAATAACTCTGCCAGCTCCCTCAGCGCTCTTGGGTGCATGCCACCGGTCACATAGATTTATGGGTGTCCAGTATTTCTAAATAGTCCCTAATCCAGTCCTCCTCGACCAGCAGAAAGTTCTCCTCTCTTGGTTCTCATTCTTTTCTCTGGGCTCTGTAGTTCATGGGGGCTAACCTTAGCAGTTAAGACAGAAGCAAATAAGGCATTTAGTAATTCTGCTTTCTCTGCATCCTCCATCACCAAGGCACCCTCCCCATTCAGCAGCAGACTAACATTTTCCCTAGTCTTCCTCTTGCTGCTGATGTATTTGGAGAAGCCTTTCCTGTTGTCCCTGACATCTCTCACTAACTCTAATTCCAAACGGGTCTTGGCCTTCCTTGTTGCACCCCTGCATTCCTTGACAAAGTTCCTATATCCTTCCCATGTGGCCTGGCCCCTTTTCCACATTATATATATTCTTTTTTTTTCTCATTAACTTTGCCCAAGAGCTCCTTGCCTATCCACACAGATCTCCTGTCCCCCTTGCTCGACTGCTTTCTTATAGGAATTCACCTATGCTGAGCTTGGAGAAAGTGCTGTTGGAGTATTTGCCAAATCTCCTGGGCCCTTTCCTTCTAGGAGCCTCACCCAGGGGATTCCTTCAGGTAGGTCTCCAAAGAGGTCAAAGTTATCCCTTTTAAAGTCCAGGGTTGCAATCCAACTTCTTGACCACCTGATTCCTTGCAGGATTGCGAATTCCAACATCTCACAGCCACTGCAGACCATGCTTTTCTTGCTTGGCTGTAAGAAATGTGGATGCTGGTGAGCATTAATATAACCGTACATTGCTGCTGCAACACTTCCTATGGCAACATCTGTGGGGATAATCCTTCTGGGAAGAGTCTGCTGCTCTAATTAGGTGGCCTTATCACCACTCAATGCATGCAGTAAACTCCTGCTAAGAGCCGTATCAGCATCAAAGCTTTCTCTCAGTGGTTTGCCATTTTTTCACAGATCTAAGAAAAAACTGTGAGTGCAAGAGTCGTTCCCAAGAGAAGCTGTGGGACTTCCTTAGGTGGGAAGTGACTAGAGACACGTCAGGCCTGAGGAGAAATGCAACTCTCTCTCTGAGCTTGGTTTGCGCTCAGCAGTTTTCCCACTCGCCCACGGGCAGGCACAGGACATAAAGTAGGCATTTGCCTACATACAAACATCCTATCTGCTAGCCAGGCTAACCCCCTCTTCTCTCCACATCCTGAGCTATTTCAGTTGTATGTAGGAGTTTTATCTAGGATGCAGCACTGATGGAACATAAATAAAACCCCAGTCAGACAAATCTAGGGAAAAAGAATAGACAGAAAAAGGCAAAGTGTTCCTCTAGGACCATCAGAAGCTTTCCAAAAGCCACCACTTTCTCTCCATTAAAAGGGGGAGGAGGGAAAAAGAATAATTCCAGGAATATGTCTCCTATATCCATTCATGTTCTAAGTGCAACAGACCATCAGCAGAATTGTTGGACGTTACTGAGGTCATATGAACAGTCACTTTGACAAAGGGCACCATCCCCTGTCCTCACCCAGCACTGCCCACCCTAGTCCCAGGATTAGCAAAGTGCTGACTCGTGTGTACCACTGCAGACTAGAAGTGGTGTGGTTATCATTGCTTTGCATGGTCCTGCAGACCAGGGCTCCCTGACGGCAAGGACATTTTCAGTGCAGTGGATGTATAGTGTGGGGCTTTTCGCAGTTGGACTTGATGATGTTGATGGTCTTTTTCATTTATAATGTTTCTGTGAGAAAGCCTTGCACGAACACTCTCTGGAAGACATCTCTATCACGAGTCTCCACGACACCCATTGCAAAGCACTGGGCTGCTGTCTCCTCTGGATTCCCTTAACAAGGCAGTCCTGCCTGCATTCCTCCATAAGCTGTGATGGGTGACCCTTCCCAGCTGCTCATCCCTCAGACTGCCTGTCACTCCGAGTTGGAAGAGCTGCCTCCAAGCTACCAGGCCAGGCTGCCATCTACAGTGGAAAGTGTAGTTGGACGCTAGTAACTATCAGTGTACCCCAGGGGTCTATACTGGGTCCTACTCAACTTCATGACGATTAACCTGCATGAAGGGACAGAGTACATTCTCAGAAAATTTGCTGATGTTACAAAACTGGGAAGAGTGACTGAGGCACAGAGGGCTGCACTGCCATCACAGATCTTGACATGGACCTTGACAGGCTGTACTGTTGTGCAGAGAGGAACTACATGAAGGCAAGTGCCAGGTCCTGTCCTGAGGGAGGAATTAAGCCCATGCACAAGGAAAGGCTGAGGCTGACTCTCTGGAAAGCATCTCTGCAGAAAGGACCTTGGCGCTCTGATGGACAGCAGTTGACTGCGAAGCAGCAATGTGCTCTCATGACCAACAAAGCTAATGGTATCCTGGGGTGCATTAGGAGAAGTTGTTGACGGCAGGCAATCCTCTCCCTTTACTCAGCCCTAGGGAGGCCTTATCTAGAGTACTCTGTCCAGTTTTGGGCTCCCCAGCACAAGATAGACAGGGACCTCCTTGACTGAGTTCAGTGAAGGTTGGCAGCCTAGTAAAGATTGAGGGGAATCTTAGCAATGGGTATAAATACCTGAAGGGAGTTGTAAAGACGATAGGGCCAGACCATTTTAAGTTCTGCATGGTGATAGGATGAGAGGCAACAGACACAAACTGAAATGCAAGAAGTTCCTACTGAACGTGATGAAAAACTTCTTTATGGTGACGGTGACTTGAGTACTTCGACAGGTTTCCGAAGAGGTTGTGGAGCATCCATCCTTCGAGACATACAAAGCCCTACTGGATATGGTCCTAGGCAGCCTGCTGTAGGTGACCCTGCTTGAGCAGGGTTGGACCAAATGATCTCCAAAGGTCTCTACCAACCTCAGCCGTTCTGTGATTCTTATCTCCTGCTGCTCCTTGCTGACAATGCGTGTGAATCAGGCAAAAATTACACAGCATGCATGCACTTCTCACTCTTCCCTCAATTCCCCTCAAACCCTGGAGCTACAGGCCCAAAGATTTCCAAAAAAGGCTGATAATGCACTGCCTGCAGCCAAACTTGCAGTGCAGCACTGAATGTCCCTATCCACGAGATCTACTGAAGTGGACATGTGATGGATATACTTTTTTATCTGGCCATCTGTCTTCATAATTTAGAGCTACTAAGGGATTGTAGACAGAATCAGTTCATGAAAGAATTAGCAAATTCTGCCCAGTGCTTTCTAAACACGGCTACCTTAATCTTGGCTTCTGTTGCTTTTATTGAAATTAGCAGGATGGTTGCCTGGCCTTTCTAAGGAATCCAAGCAGGACAATAATGGACTATTTTCAGAAAGCTGTAGTTGTAGTATTGGGCCAGCTGACTTCAAGGCACCCAAGCAATTTAAGCTGTCAAAACTCAGCTGTGAAAAGCAAAGATCAGAAACACTTTCCAAACTCAAGTCTAAGGGTATATTTCAAGACATCACAGGTTTGAGAGAATATAAAAAAGTAAAATGAGAGAAATAACTATCTTAATCTCTAATGTAAAGGAAAAAATAGCTGAAGTATTTTTTGTCCTCCAAGTCCATTAACCAACTAAAGCTACTTTTGACACTTTTGTCTTTGTGGAGTTGTCCTGTGATGTTTGTCTCTCATCTAGAAGCTTTAAAATCTTTCACAGTCCTGGCAAGAAGCACATTCAGCATGAAATGTTCGATCTGGAAGTCTTTTGAACTCTCTGTCCGAAGAAGAGGGAACTGAAAAAGTTGCTATCATAAGCATGTATCGATGCCTCTTCCTTACTAGGAGAGCATGACTCCTGCTTCTGGCTTGGTTAAGGCTTCTGTTCAGATGCACCATGATCTGATGCAGCCTTTAGGACTGACTAGCACAACTCTTGACTCCACGTGAGTGTCTTCTGTTCCGCTAAGATAACTTTGCACATTCATTACTATTTGCAAGTGCTTTTCAAGGACCACATCCCACAGTTTGCTATTCAGAACTTTGCACACCATGACAGAAAACTTTCCCCTTTTTCTGTGTTGAACTGCGAGCAGAAATTCTGCTCTTACTTTCAGAACACCATCCCTCAGGGCTAAGAATATCCCAAGGCAGATTCACTTTCCTCAAATATCCACAAATCAAGCAACATCTTCAGATCTTGTACTCTCAAATCAAAGGACATCATAGCATCTCTGTTTTTTGGTTGAACATGGTCTCCCTCACCTCAACATTTCCATTACTGGATCATTCGGATCCAAAGCAATAACATCCAACAGACATAGTCCTCTTCATTTTATATGGATAGGAACAGATCTGTCACGGAGTGCTTAAAGCAAGCTGCACCCATTTGCTGACAGAGCTAGGGGCACTCCAGCTATCTCACATAACTGTACTATGACCTGTTCTGAGGATCGCAAGGTGAAGATATCTACCCTTGTAGAAGCACAAGCTGTGGTATAGCTGTGACAAGAAGGACCCATCTCTCCACCTGAAGGTCAATCCACAACTCAGATATACACTAACCTATACCAGAATCTGAATAGTGCTGCTAGAAAAATCAGATCTCAGCACAAATAATCTTAAAAGAAGGCAAACTTTCTTACTTCAGGAGGCAAAAAAAATAGTTACTGCTATATGCTAAGACAGCAAAGACCTCTTGCGAGTCGCTTTACAGCCTTGATTGTACAAGCTGTGCTGTCCTATTTTCAGTCTTCCGTAAGTAGCTGTTCCACTACCCGCCCTTGCCTGCTTTTAATATATAGGCCATGTCTGCTATTGATCCATGCAGTTTTTGCACCTAAGTATGGAGTTACCTCAGTCTATGGAATTACTCAAAAAAGCTCAAGGGATCAGGAGATAATTGGATGAGAAAAATAAATTATGTCAGTTTTATACTTTCTTCTCCTGTAGGAAAGTCAAAAGAGAACCAAAGGGCATAGAACCAGTTCTGAGCCAGAAGAAAAGATTTTGGAAGGAACTTTTCTATACAATATTTTTAAGTGTTGCCTGATGTCGAGATTTCACATGCTTACTTAAGGATGAAAACCGAGAAAAGCAAAGTTTTTAATAGCTTGTTGCTCAATATGTACCTCAAATTACAGAAATGTCACAAAAATGACAGAACCAACAATGCAGTTCTAGAATAATCCATTTTTGATAAATGGCTAGTTAGTATAAAAAAGCAGGTAATGGCTAGGTAAAACAATAGCTCTTGTTCCTTAAATTCAGATGAATTTACATAGGAAGAAGTTTTTATTGAAGTCATTCAGTGTTTCACCCTGCATTCATCCCAGGACCCCTGTTTTGGTCTCTAAAACAAATGCTGTAAATGATGGGCAGGGCAGATCTGACGCATAGAATATTCCTTGCAGCAAATGCGGCAGAACCAGCTAAGATCTCATCCTGTTCTTCTGTGACCGTTGTAAATGTAGATGTATGAGGAGCATCACTTACGTTTATTGAGAAAGGAGCATCATATTCCCTGATGCATAAAATGATCACTTCATAATCTGACATTCCAAAACCATGGTAAAAATATTTTTTCTTGCAATAAATAGGGGCTCTGTGCACACAAAGTTTGTTTTATTTGTTCTGTTTTTCTTTGGACACTCATCTTCAAAGTTCTGCATTTGCACTACTACTGAACTGATGAGTTTATATTAAAATTGTGCAATACTCAATGTTTTTTCCAAGTAGCATAACCCTGTAACAGAAACACTGCACTGAGGTCTCCTATCTAAACACGAAGATGGTTATTAAATTCTCTCATTCCGTCTTTTTTTCCCCTTAGTCCATCATGTAGGGTCTATGCTGAATGCAAATACAACTCGATAAATCATTATTGCCAAATTGGGGCTTGATAGAGTCTTAGAAATGGAATAATAAGACAAGATAACAAAGAATAAAATAATATGGGACTTTGCCAATAGCAGACTTTGAAAGGAAGTCTGGTCCTGGTTCTGACCACTTCTGCCCAGATATTGCCCCCAAATATTGCCTCCTTCCCTATGCACATCAGCACGGTGGTGTTTGTAGCAGGTGAGAGTAGAGAAGGCAGCAGAGCTCTCCAATATGCCCAGGTGCATGGCCGTATTTGCAGATGAGTCCTCCTGGAAGGCAGATACCTGAGGTTGTACTGGGAGCCCTCTGGTTATGATGAGAGGATGGGGCAAGCCCTACCAGCTTGCCATGCTTACCATGCTGTCCTCCTACCCCATCCCCAAGATCCCAAAGAGCCAATCACATCCTTTTAATTATGTATTTCCTATGGCGGAAAGTAGAATTAGCAACTCATAGGAAACCCTTACTCCTGGGGCAGGTGTTATCACTGTACCACCTTGCCGCTCCCCACACGCACATATTTTGCAGCGCTTGCCAACTCAAAGATAAAATATAAAACTTTCAGTACCAAATAAGGAAACTTGATGACATGGAGTGGCTGGGGATATGGAGAGACTTCAAGCCAGTAAATTTCAACAGGGAGAGCCAAATGCAGGAGACAGGGTGGGCTTCTAACTGCGCTGTCATTGGGGCAGTAAAGCCACACCGTGCGGTGCAGCCTGGAACTGACCAGCACCTGCATCACTTGATATGGCACAACAAGGCTCAATTCAGGGTCTCCACGGAGAATGTATAAGAACTGCAGGTGCAGGAAGAACACCCGAAGGGCAGATTTAGCTCCAACATGCTTCACGGGTACGTAATTCCCAGGAGTTATAGGTGGGACTGCTAGTCTCAGCCTATCTGCAGCCTGGACTGTAACGGGACTCCGTCTTGTTTGCCCCAGATACAAGGGTCTGCAAGACTGAGGACTGCTTATTTGCTTTTAGGAAAAGCTGAACCTCACCATCAGCCCTATACATGGGACAGAGAGGAGAAAGATTTAGTCAGGCTATGTTCTAGCTACAGCAAATGAGCATTTTTTTTTCAGATGAGGTCAAAAGACACTTGCTGACCAGATTAGAAAGTTCTTCTTTTTCTAGCAGTGAAAAAACGTTTATCAACATCCAATAACAAAGACGCTCTGAGGTCATAACCTGAAAAAAAATCCTTTTCTGTCTTCTGTCCACCTACCGTGAAAACTCTGCATGTGTGTATGGTTTTTGTGTGCTTATGCCATGATGCACAGATAAATTTTTAGGCATAGAATCATAGAATCATAGAATGCCTAAGGTTGGAAGGGACCTCTAGAGGTCATCTAGTCCAACCCCCCCTGCAC
>JAUBNY010000299.1:240473-260141 GCA_032275445.1 Crypturellus soui | reverse complement strand
CATCCCATCATAGAAGGCTATCAGATTAGTCAAGCATGATTTCCCTTTTGTGAATCCATGCTGACTAGTCTTGAGCAAAGGCAGTAAGCTGCATGCATGGACCACAAGGGATCTTGACAGGATTCAGGAGCTCTTGTTCTTTGCACTTCTCTCTACACCCCAGCTCAACTGTTTCTCAAGGTCAGCCAGAGGCCAAATCAGCACTTAGCAGGAGCAACTAACTACAAAATACATTAGCAGAGACTATCTCTGTGTCCCAGAATTTATTTAACGATCTGAGGTATCTGACAGAGCTCATCTGAAGATTCTAATCTGCAGTTTAAACTCCAAGCACACAGGCTCTGACAAAGCTGACCTTCAAAGCTCTTCAGATCAGTACTGACAAACCTCTACAGTTCCTTGCCTTTCTGCTGACTTTTGAGAACTAACTACAGCTTCCTCGAACTACACTCATGTTCGGGCTACAGTGATGATTTCTGGAGTTCAGAAGACTTTTTTGGTCTTTTTCTGGGGGGGAGGAGGGGAAATGAGGGGGAGGGGAACTACCTAGAGGAGACAAAAAAATCTATTTTTAAGTCTTGTGATATAAATCTGAAACTAAAGTATGCATGTCCTTTCCCTTCAGACTTCAAAGTCCCTATGTCAGCCCTTAGGTCTGACAAACAGTTTGATTCTAGCAGCTTCAGCTCCAGGATGTCTGATTTCACTTTTATTCCAGAAATGTTGGCAGGTAAACATAAAAGACATCTTTCCACTGGAGTTGCAGGAATTTATAGATTATTTTCAATATTTTCCAAAGGAGAATTAAAGTCAATGCCTCCCACACTTTGACTAACAAAATGCTTGAGGGTCATCTCAGATCCTGCAGAATTCTGGGCTGTGTCTCAACCAGAATGAAGTGGCATCCAACCAGTGGTTAGAGTTAGAAGAACAAATGATTGATATATCATGGCTCCAGCAAAATAAATTGTTCTTATCTCATGTTTTCACCTTTAGAGCTGCACTCATTCTTTACAACACATACAGTTTTTTCCTTCTCTAAAGTACTTTCATTTTAGAAGTCACCTATGTCTAGTTCATGAAGTAGAAAACACTGTAATGTAAAAGCATTAAAAGAGATGATTCTACACAATGTAAGCTTCTTTGGCAATCCTCCTTTAGCATAAGTAAATAAAGACAATTTAGTCTTCCACTTTAGCCTTGCAGTCACTTGTGAACATGGGCCTTACTGACCCATGCCCTGAGAGCATCCATTTTCCATCAAAGGTTAAGGTAGAACACAACAGAATGGTTGAGGTTGGCAGGGACCTCTAGGGATCATCTAGTCCAACTCCCCTTGAACAGCTGAGTCACAGCTGATGCAAGTTAGAAACAGGCTAGATGCTGGAAGTCCTTAACCTAACCTTCTGCTTAAAGCAAGGCAAGATAGCAAAAATAAATCACGCTCATTGGGGCCGTTTTCACTTTCAGTTTTGAAAATCACCAAGAGATCCCACAGTTTATGGATCCAACGTCATTGTCAATGCCACAGAAAAGTCAGAATCATACACTCTTTCAGAGGGTGCTTTTGCACCCTCTAATCTACATGTCCAAAATCCTGCAGCACAAAACAATGACATTTCAATGACCAAAGCAGAGCATCCACATCAAGATCCTCAGCAATACCTGGAGGAGCTTGGCTCTGCAAGCTTGGCAGGGCACTGCAACCTTGGACATCTTTGGCTCCCTTTGTGGAAGCAGCGTGAGGCTCTGCTTTGAATGATGACAGACTGTCTGATCCTTAATCTTCGTTTATTTCTGGGTCTTCATCTCTCTGTAAAACAGTAGGCTGATGCTGCCTCCTGTAGTTCAGTGACATTTCTTGTCTCCATTTTGCTTTTACTATATCAATCACAGCTGTCTGTCATACTTAAGAAACTACCATCATCCAAAGCAGCCCCCCTACCTCTGATGTTGCTGATTTTATGCTTCATAGATAAACCAAGAACTTCAAAAAGAAAAGCTAAGGGGAAGTCTCCTTTCCAACTTCGTCTGCTCTCCGCTATCATCAATCCTGGGGTGATACTGGTAAACGCATTCTGCCTCCCTGCAACCATTAATCAATAAAAGCACATCACCAGCAGCACTGAAGTCCCCACAGACGCATTTAACCGTTGGTGCTGTTTTGACAGTAAAAGGGATAGCGGGGCAGCTACAGCTCAACTGTTTCCACAAAACCTGGCTCAGACCAGCCAAGCTCTATGAGTTTATTGTCCCAGTGACACACCTGACACCTTTCCCTCTTTCTGCCTCTGCCTGATGGAAGCCAAACATGCCTCTCAAGAGAGGCAAGCTCGCTCCCCACCTCCTTCTGGTGCAATGGTCCTTAGCCCTACCACTAAGTTAGAACTTTTGCTCTAGCTACTTCTGCTAACTAACCTATGACAGTGAGCACGTATAACTAGACAGAGGGATTCCTCCTTCCCATGCACGGCCAGATCGACTCTGTTCAAGTTATAGAGGGCTGGGAGTAAAAGCCATCATCCAACAGAGGAAGAGCTTGTCCCATGAAATGCCATTTTGTGCCTTGGAAAAGAAGGAGGGAGAAAGGAGCACAGCAGCTGCACAGGAATGAACTCAATCCTGCCCTATGACGAGTTTCGTTTTTGTTTGTTTTTTCTTTGTTTTTATTTTGCTTTCCACCTCCATTTATCTCTTAAATTGTATGATGAACCAACAAACTAGTGACAAGACCAACTCTTCAGGTTTTAAGGTTGATAAAGATTAGTCTTTATCTCTCTGAGCATGTACTTTGGGTCCTGGACTTGTTATGAAATGGAAGTCTGTCACTGAAATCTGGAAAACAGCCCTAAACCTGTGCATGGCAAGAAGGTTAGGAGTTGGTGAACCTGCTGACCATTTGGAAGATCTGAGGATGACAAGATAATTCTGGTTAGGCCTAGAGTGTAAAGACTCAGGACCCTTTCTCTCATTCATCTCTTTCCTATTTGAATTCATTTTTTTCCACTGTGGAAACAAGATCTAAGCGGGAAATGAAAAAAAAGTAATTTCATTCAAACTCCCCAGAAAAAAAACAGAGGTGGTTTTCCTTTTCCCACTTTAAATGAAAAAAAAAAAGGAAAAAGGGCAAGGAGAATATTAAATAAAATTTTTCAATGCAATCATATAACATTTCTGTGTGTTCATAAGCTCAAAAAATTGTGGTGAGTTCCCTAGTTACAAAAATACAGCAAAACCCTGTAGAGAAGCTGATGTTTCAATTGATGTTTCTTAAATTTCCATCAGTGTTTCTAAATAAAATGTTCACAAACCATCTGGTTATTCCTCTAAATGATTTTGCCTAATCTTCAAATGATTACTTGCTATAACCATTAGTTTCTGTGGGAATCCTGAGGATTAATCAAAAACAGTATACATCAGTAAAGTCAAAGAACTGTCAAAATTCATCACCTCTCCTAGCAGGTAGACTAGGGCATCTTTGTCTCCTCGGAAAAAAATGCCTACTAGATTATCTGCTGCATCCTTTATTTTTTTTTTCTGTTTTTTTAAGTTTATTGCCTTAAAATCTGATTTATAAATTAGAGTAACATGCACAATGTCACTTTGCCTGGCCTTGCATCAAGCAGGATCAGATAGAACAGGCTACTCAGGACCATGTCAAGGATGATCTGATGTGTCTCCAGGGACAGAGATTCAGCACTGTGTTCTCAGCTTCAACCACCTGTACCCAAGAAGGTTTTCTTGTGTAGGAGTGGAATGTCCTGTGCCCATTGCCTCTCACAGTGCCACTGAGCACCATTAGGAAGAGCCTGATCCTCTTCAAACTCTCTCATGAGACATTTGTGCCCCACTCTTCCCAAACCTTCTCTTTTCCGAGCTGAATGGCCCCAGCTCTACCAGCCTCCCCTCACCATATTTATGAATGTTCCACCCATTTCACCATATTTATGGCCCTTCACTGAGCTCAGTCGGATGGTCCCCGTCTCTCTGTTATGGAGAACCCAACACTGGACTCCACGCTCCAGATGTGGTCTCACTAGGGCTGAGTAGAGGGGAAGGATCACCTCCCTTGATTGCTGCTCGTCCTATTCCTCATGCAGACCAGGATGTTGTGGGCCGCCTCTGCCATAAGGACCTTATGGATCAGAAGGAAGAAGAATGTGATTTGACTCTAACATGCAAAAAATGGATCATCCAAACTGAGCTGCAAAAGCAAGGACCTCATCTAAACAACAGCAAACAGTAAGTGAGAAAAGAAGTCCTGTATTTCCCAAAGAATATACTCATTTCCAATAAAAACTTTTTTTTTTTTAAGTGACAAATGAAAGTGCCTGTGCAAGTTCTTATTACTCCTGGTAGTAATTTATCACAACCTCAAACAAGAAATCTTTCTCCCTCATTAATACAGTAATTCAATAGAACTGCATCAGAGAAAAGCAATAATAGGAAATAGGGCTGGAAAGATCTCCTAGATATTACACACTCCATTCTTTGGCTGTGACTGAGGAGCTACTTCTGTGCCACATGCTCTAACAACTTATTTTTTTATCTTTTGACAAGGCGTCAAAGACAGAAACACTACCCATCACCAAGCAAGAGTTTTGTTTTTATCTGACATAATCCATCCACCCCACTCTGGCCACTGTCCTTTTACTTAAATGTAAGCCAACACTTGAGAATCACCACAAACATAGAGAAGCTTCTTCCATCCTTTATCAGTCCTCCTGGCAAATGAAGGAATGAGGATCCAGGCCAGCAGACTCTCCTTCCACTAACAGCAGCATTAGGTTTGATCTAAGACATAGCAGTATTTTCTTCTGGGCTTGAATGAAGCTATTGATGTGCTCATGGCCTTCATTCACTAGCAATACTGATAAATATAGTGGGCCAGAGTTGTCTCTGTGACACGCTTTTCATGGTCACCTTGTGCTCAGAAAATCCCTCGGCACAAGATATCGCAATTGGATGTGAGCAAAAACTGAGCTCTGAATGGAACCATCATCTTCATGGTCTACTTTGTGCAGCAAGGGGCTGTGCTCACACAATAAGCACAGTACATGACACAGATGACAACTCTGCTCGGAGATGACAAGAGAAAGTCCCAGGAGGACAGAGGAAGATTTGCAAAGCCTTTCCCTAAGAATTAAGGAAACTCTGGGATGTTGTTTGTCACAGGCACGCCAATTGTCTGTCTGTCTGCATGGACAACTACTGCTCTTGAGCCTCTTCTCCAGTTTGCCTTCCTGATGTGAGGAACATTTCAAGACAGTTACCATGAGCACACTGAAAGCACAGGAAAACTACGTTCCACTTTCACGTTGCTATTTTCTTCTTTGCCTTTTTGTTGGATATTTTCCCACCACCACAGTGAATTATGAACAAGTTCATTGTTTAAATATCCAAAAGAAACTGGATATTTAAACAATTTAAACAATTTTTGTGCATGTGCAAAATTTCCTAGGGGATGATGCATGAAAAGCTGAAGGTCAGGATACCCTGAAATGTACAAGGAGGCAATGGAAAGTTGGGTACATCTTTTCCCACACATCTTGAAACCTTTTCATATTCCCAGTCACTTCCGGATGCCAATCATCAAACATAATTCATGCTTATTGAGTGTCATGTGTTCTCCTTGCTATGTACCCTGGATATTGAACTGTCAGTTGAGACTTTTGTGGCAATCGAGATGGGGAAATGAGCTGTGCTGGTGTCAGCAGAGACAGCTACAGCCCTATCACTCCTCTAAAACTCTGCAGGATAAGGGAGAGAACACATGCTACAGCATCGTAATGGTACCACATGCCAGAATTAATCTGCACGGTAGAACTGTAGAGTAAGAGCTGTGGCTTCTCTGCTCCAAAGCAGTCAGAAGACACACTAGTGAGTTCCTCCTGGAGTCACCAGTGGTCCAGGAAGGAACACCAATATGAAAGGCACAACCTCTCCATCGCTCTGAGACTCTCTACTGATTCAAGAGGACAAGTGCAGGATTCGGACTGTGGTTGTTTTAGCAGTAAATACCATCTGTGCACACCGCAAAGGAGCTTGCTACCACCTGCTATGAACTATATTTCTCTTTGAAAAACCTTCCTGCAAAACAGATGCCTCACATCTGGCAAATTTACCTCCATTAAACTTGTTTATTCTCAAATACTTCTAATCTGAAAACAGGTTGTATGGGCAGGTGAGGAAACCCTCTTTCATAAGCACTGGCTGGAAGCAAGCAAGAAAATGACCTTCTGCTAAGTGTCCTCCAGAGTTGAAACACTTGGAAATAATTAATGCATCCTCTTTCTTCCTGCAGTCGCCTTCTATGTAACCACAGAGGTGAGGTCTGATCTGCTTCCTTCATTAAGCCAGGCTTAGCTTTGTAAGAAACATGAAAACCATTCTACTTGAGGTAGTCAAGCAAAGACCAAGCAAGTGAGACCTTTCTACGTACTCACGATTCATCCCTTTTGCTGTGGGGTCATCAAAATTACTCAGTTCTCCTTCTAATTTCTGGGAGTGCTGCCACAGCAGACTGTGGGTCCACACTGCCTTCCTGATGTGTCCATTCTTGTTTCTTATGTCAGAGATATGACTATTTGCTAAGGTCCTATAGCATTTTCTGTCACTTCTTAATTGCCTAATTGAATAATTAGAGAAACCTTTGTAGTGTGTAATGTAGTGTGTAGTGTGGGGTAAAGGAAATCCAGCTTCTGCCCAGGATTAGAATTAACACTTGAGGGTCCCTTGACATGTGTCTTTGCAGCTCTATTCCAGCAGCACCACAGTGCCAGCAGATCACCCAGCTCTTCCCACAAAGCTTTTCAGACTGTGGATTTAGTCAGTGAGTTGAGTGGTTACATGTTCTCCCTTCCCATTAATCACTCATCTCCAACAACAACCTGTTGAACATGTGAGATGTTCACTGGGAACCATGTGTGGTGCACAGGGCCATGGTGGGCAAGAGGGTCCCCAGTGAAGTAGAATGTCGCATGTCTCGCTTGCATGACTTGCACGACGAGATCAGCCGAGAGAACAAGTACAGTAGCAAAGACCCACACTCAACAACGAGAAACACTGGGTTGTTGGTTCCCTTCTCCGCTGAAAGGAGAGGTGAAGCAGAGCGAGCCACCCTCACCACATGCATGATCAGAAACATGTTTTTTCAGGTCTTTTTGAGAGACTAACACTAACACCAGCAGTGGCAGAAATCTGCCAAACACCTTTGCAGAGACAGACCAAAATAACACCTACGCCTAAAACCTACATTGCATTAGGCAACAGCTTTTTGATACAATTTTCCAAATGTTATGCACTCTAGTTATACACGTACTGAAAGTCCATGAGTTGCAAACTTCCTGGTGAGGTCAGCCTTGCCTAAGATCTCATAAACCTACCTTTCAAGTGTTTTCCAGAAAATAAGGTGAAGATTTCGGTGCTGAATACAATCAGGCTTCTTGTCTAGTACAATGAGCATAATTTATGGCAATTTTACGCAGATAGCCCTCACCCATCATTACCATAACAAGAATGTATGTCAAAATCTTTTATTCCCCCTATCCCAAAGCATACGTCACCCAGTTTTCTGTCAATGACTTTGACTTCTTGATTAAGATACAGAGCAGCAAATGGCACAAAGCACTCCACACAATGACTTTTATAGCCTTTTATACCCTCCTAGCGCTTTGGAGAGTATGAAATGACAGACCTTTCTGTTTCTTTGTTTTTTTTTTTTCTTTTGAAAGTGAAACCCCATTCAATGCAAAATGCAGATCTGAGAGTGGAGAGCCGGTTTTGCAAGACTGATGAATAATAAATTTCCTTCTCCTTCCAGTTCCCACTCATGTTTGACATAAGCACTCCCTTGCACCACAAAGCAGCCTTGCAGACGATCCTCATGCTTATCCAGCACAAAGCTATCAGGTGTGGATCTGAAGCTACCCCTGGTGTGGAGAAGGTCCCCAGACGCTGTCTAATCACCTTCCGCATGCAACCCCCTTGGAGAGAACTGTGTGTTAGATGGTCTTTCCAGCTAACCCGCAAGAGTGTTATCCTGTAATATCCTTTGAAACGGACTTAAAAAACAGTGAAACTGATTCCACAGACTTCTCATGTGTCCCCTGTTGGAAATTAAGGCTTAAATTCACAAGACAGGGCTAATTCTTGAGGGATTTTTCAGATACAGCATTCACAAAGCATTTGCTAAGACCTAACCAGGGAAAGGGCACACACCCAGCTTTGATGTGTCAAGATTCAGCTCTCCATTGCTTATTCCAACTGGATTTGTGATGAAGATTTTCAGCTTATATGGCTGCAACTGTGTAGCACTAAGTAGCCCATGTTGCTGCATACTGAGCAGGTCCCAGTGTCGTAAGTGGCACCTTCCTTGCTCAGCACTTTCTTAGCTATGATCTGCTCCCACCAGAATCCCCTCTGCGTTTGTCAGGGTTTATTTGCAGCAAACGAGTCCCCATAGGTCTGCTATGCGAAATACCAAGAAATGTGCCCACTCATTTGCCAGGCAGAGATTCTGTTCTATTCTAGTCTATTCTGTCTAACCCAGAGTACAGAGCAGATTGATACCATTGCAATCTTCCAGCATTTTCAAATACTACATGCATACTACACTGATCATGTTGCTCCTTCCCCGTCACCTCTCCAGCAGAAACACATTATTCATCCTGCAGCATCTGTAGGTGTGCAGGGACATTTATGACACTGTATCTTCGAGAGCAAGACCTGGAAGCAGAGTCCTACACGGTGTGAACCAGCCTCACTTGTGTGGAGTCAGCATCAGCGGAGATGCACACATCGGAACAAATGCAGAAGCCGGAGCTTTGATTATACCTGGTTTATGTGTAACACCTTTTTTTTAACCTCTGCAGACTAGGTGGCTGCATCTAATTGGTTTTACTCTTGCTTATCGTTGCACAGTGCCGTCATAGGCAGTAGAAACAGTAGAAATTATCCTATGTAGAACAAGATATTTATGACTGTAACGCAATTAGGTATAGCACAGAGGAATTCAGGGATCGTATGAGAGGAGGGCCTTGAGAAGGAGACACAAGGAAGGAGACGTGAAGAGAAGGGTGGGATAGAAGATGCGTCGCAGGGCGGCCCTGGATGTTGTACAGCTGGAAGAGAGGCATCCACAGTCAGGTAAAGAAAGGCAGACCTGGAGATGGACAAAAACATCTCTAAGGGCAACAAAGACAACGAGGAGTATACAAATAATGCTATTATTGTGAATATAATAAGGAGCTATACACTAGTGAAGAAAGAGCAAGGTGTGAAAGTGTTCAGAAAATCAAAGAAAGACGCCAACGAGACCCAAAAAGGAAAAAGAAGCAACAACCAACAAACATCTCCTTCCTCCTGAATATGGGTTCCAAATGGTGACAACTTGGACACTGAAAAGATGATGATAAAACAAAGGAAAGGGATAGACACTAGGAAAATTGTGTATAAAGCTTTTGCCTTATTGTGAAGATTTTTTTACTTCTTAGCAGTATTCATTGTTTTCTTTTTCTACAAGAATTAAATCTAAACTAATAATTCTTTAGTTACAGTGCTAAGGTTTCAATACACTGAGAATAAATTCTTAGATTTACATGAGTTTCCTTTGTGCTCATAAGAAGATTTTGAGGGTAACGGAGGAACATACTAGATTCCTACTTGAGCTGCATGGCACATGTTAAACCAGGGACAAGCTGCTGCCTGACATTTGCCTTCCCATTGCCTGCTGTCCAGAAGAGGACCCACACGGACCACTGCTGAGGAGACCTCAGGTAGGACCACAGGACCACTCGGGTGGACAGGGACCTCCAGAGCACGCTCACCTCCACGCAGAGCAGGGCCAACACTGAACTCAGACCGCACGGCATCCTCCTGTAGTACTGCTGCTTACGCTGAGACAGAAGAAGCTTCAGAACATCCTTATTTTTGCCTCCTTCCCTTGCATGCTGTCTTCATTTCTTCCCCACAACCTCTCCTGTTACAGGGATGCTATCCTAGGTCCTCAGCAGCTAAGTACATTTTGAAACCAGACGGATTATTCCCTGTCTTTTCAAAGATTGATCCTTGGGGCAAGGTGGCAGCAAACCACCTTCCACACGTGTGCCAACTCTCTGTCACCCCATGCAAGTGGGAAGAGGGAAGAAATTTAACAGGAAAGAAACTACAGGGTTACTATTATAAGTGTCCCCAAAACACACATGAAAACAAGGGTGTCTGCAACCTCATCATCCCCTTGGCCGCAGTTCTGACTGGCAGCTACCTAGCATGATTTTCAATTTGAAGAGGACCCCAAAAATGGAACGATAATAGGTGTCCAAGAAAGCAAGTAAGGGAAGATGAGATGTGACCTTGAGCAGTGGCTGGCAGAATATGTGACTGCACACTGCTCAGAGGGGCAAAAAAGTAAACGCTCAACATCAGGGGGACAAGAAGGCTTTCTGCCACCAGGAAGAGATACCAATGGCTGCAAAAAACAAGGCTCAAAGTCTACCTTGTAAAAGGGTTTTCAGGCACTGTGACTGTAACCTGGACCTCTTCAAAGGTCTCAGCATAGAGGGCTTTTCTCCTTTTCAAATGCTAGATTGAATTCCCAGTTATCCAGTTTTAACAGAGCTACACATGATCCCTTGCTTTGCACGCACTTTGCAAAGTACTGTCCTCTAGCACATACTGAAAGTCATCAGAATTCCTCACCTTCCCTCCTCCCTTCTTCCACCCCTACATATTTTATCTTATACCTACAAGGGGAGGTTACACTGGCCACAGTTGCTGGGATGTCACTTCTCCTCCTGAAAGTCTTGGAAAGATGAGAGAACAAACCCCGAAGCTGCTACCACCCCTGAAGTCAGCAGTAGGCTTGGATGTTTTTGTAGAATGGATGCCAGAGTTAAGAAAAGCTGTTGATTCCCTTCAGGCATTATGTCCTTGCTCTCCTTGTGTGACCAAGCTCTGAACAGGATGGCATAAATATCCAGGAAGGGCTTTGATGGAATTAAAACACGATAGGCTTGTGAGAATTATACCTCTTAGCCATTTCGTCTTCCATATCTCCAGTTGCACGGCCAGGCACCTGGTCACTTTTCACAGGCTACCTTCCCTGTGAAATGAAAGCTGTCTGAGATGTCCTACATCATCTCTCACAGCTCCACATGCCAGTGATGCAGGGAATGATCCCCAAGCAGCCAGCTCTAAAATATGAGATCTCACACATGCTGCCTCCTATGCTGAATGCAGACTCAAGTCCCTCTTTGTGTGGTGCAACTTTGAAAGGAGTTTCATCCTGCTGGAAGGCTTTGGTTTGCCCCAAAAGAAGGGGCAAATTCCATCAGAACAGGTACCTCACTGTGGCCAAAGCTTTCTTTAGTTGGGAACACGACCTGTAGTCTCTTTGCCTGGCTGAAGGGAAGTGAGCAGATGCCCAAGAGGACCAGCACTTGCTGCTCTATGAGGGATCTCAGGATCTGCTGGGAGTATGCACAACTCCCACGTAGCTGGGAGATAGGAAAACCAGAAAGGCTGCATTATCTGCACCCATCAGGGTTTCTGCACAAACCGCAGCAGCAGAGATGCTCCTGGAGATCACCTGAAGCTCCTTCTGCAAACTCGGGAAGCTGACGAGCAATTGATTTGCTGTCAGGCTGGAAGGATGCACTGCGAGGAGGGTGTCTGCAAGGTCTGTGTTTCGCTTTAAATAATCACTTGGACAGCGGCATGGACACTTAGCCCCTTGTTGCAGTTATGTAAGTGTAAAGTAGATAATCTAAAGAGGTAAGAGATATGAAGAAGCCTCTTACGAGACAAAATAACTTGTACTACTGAGAGAGGAAAGAAAGGAAAAGGACAAAAGGATCAGCTTTAAAGACCACCAGACTGTCTGCTGCTATTTATCTGAATGTTGGCAACCTCAGAAGTGCAGCCCCAGAAGGCCAGACTAGAATTTTAAATGTTCTTTAAAGAATGAAAGTACATTAGGTCCCCTACTGCTGCTTCTACAACTATTAGCAGATTGCAATGAGATGTAAATCATTGCAACATGCCAGGAAATAGCTCATACTGCAAATTAATGAGAGGTGCTATTAAATAATTTTTTTTTCCTCATCCTGGCATAATGTTAGCAAATCATTATGATGTACTGAGTGATTAAGTTCTGCCAAAAAGTTTTAAATAGCCTTCATCCTGTTTGTTTTTTGCTTTGTTTTGTTTTGTTTTCTAATTTATCTGTGGCCAGAATACAAGATAGCACCGTGTTTTATCCTTCTGCAGCAAAGCAAGCACCAGAGGTCTTCCTGCAGATTTCCTTAGCACCTTCTGGGCTGCAGAAGGAACTTTCTCACAGGAAGAAGCTGTAAACCTTCTTCAGAACTGCCAAGATTTGCTTGACGAAAGCACTTTTTTTATGAATGTTACATAATGAAACAGTCTTTCATTAAAATTATTTCTGTTACTTTCCATTGTCAAGATGGTATCAGCTTGAACACTGTAATGGGCTTGTTGAGGATCTTCAACACCTCAGCTGGGAAGTTAAGCAGACAAGTTAATTAACCTGAAGTTTAGATAATGATGAACAACTTTTCATTGCAAATTTATTTTCCATTGAAACCTGCTTGACTCTTGGCATCTATCAATGCACCAGCGGCTGGCTGTAGTATACGTGCCTGACATGGACCACACAACTGGAGAAGCATTTTTAATCCTCAGGCACTGTTCAGTGCTGTCCCACACTACCTCTGTCACAACACTGCAGTGGATCATCACAGACCAAGACCAGAAAAAGCACGATGATGCCACTACCAATCTCCTGTTTATGCATTTAGGCAAGACCAGATCCTGAATCTTCATCCTGGACCTCCTCTTCACATATTTGTGGCCACAGCCACTCTTCTGGAAGAGAGGCACATTGGGTTCTGCACTCACCAAATGACCAAACACAACCATCCCATTACACCTAAAGGTCAGCGTGGGTCTAAGCCACATGGAGCTCATTGAAGCCCAGAGGCCTACTGAGCATCCACAGGTCCAAAACATGCTGCGATACCACTGGGACTTCCTATATTCATTTGGAAAAATGACTTAACCCAACATGCTAGAAAGGGATTGCCTAGATAGGCAATGCTATTTTATTTACTGAACATTGATGTTAAGATGTAATTGCTCAAAAAGAAGGGGGCGAATTGATGTAAACTGACGACTCGAGCCAATCAAAAAAACAGCTAAAAGGCAGACATGTACCCTAGGAGCCAATTCCATGTGCTGTGCTCATTACCCTAAGCAGCTAAAGCTATAAGGATAGGTCAGCTTCTTCAAGACAATGTCAGTGCTGCTCCTTCCTGTTGCCCTCCCAGCGTGTGCCTCATGGTTTGTATTTGAAGGCACAGAAGCAGATTTCGGTGACAGCAAAAGACATACTCTTTCCAGTGCTACTGATTTCTTCTTTTTATAAAGAGCCAATCTTATCAGTTTTAATACCACCTAAATAATGACTGACTCATGATGTGTTTCCCTCATAAAGGCTTGGTAGTTAAGGGGAACGGCAATAGAGACCTTGTTAAAATGAAAACCCTACTGAGTGCTTTTCATTTCAAGCCAGTTATGTCTCATTACCTTCTCTCTCTCTTTGGCTTTTAGATGTAAACATTAACAAACACGAATGGTGGCCACTTGTTGCTACACTAAGAAGCCCAGATCCCTCTGCTTGAAACCTGAACTCTGTTTGGACTATCAGTGGCAAAACCATGGCAAGTATCAGATTCCTTGAGACAATCGTTGAAGCATCTGATAAAGGATGAGGAGCAATAGGAACCACTCTTCTCACTTCCCACAGCAAACAAAATCCAGGGAAGGGCCCTTCTTGCTCATATAAAAGAATAGAAGCCCTTTATTATTAGATAGTCCCACCTCCACAGACATGTGGGATCTGCAGACATCTGGTTTTTGCTGTTGGTCTTGTCTGACAGAACAAGGTACTGCTGGGAGGCACAGAGAAGGAATCATCCCAACAAGGCTAGCAGGTTTGCCCATCAGCTTATTTTTGGGTGACAATAAACACAGAAAGGACTGGCCTGTGCAGCTAGATACGAACCTGAGTGGTAAGGAGGCCACCGGGAAATCTACAAGACTGACTTTCCACCTTCTCTGGTGCTTATTACCGATCCCATCCCACCGAGGAAAATTTCCCCATATTGGTGAACTACGGACACTTGAACTGAGTGCGCATTTAAGGGCTCTCCCATGCCAACCTTTACCTCTTGCTGTTAAAACAGGTGCCTGTCCCATCCACTCTCCTGCAGGGCTCTACTTGAAGAAGTGAGATTTGACCCTGCGTGTCTTCCCGAGATTGTGCCCCTCACAGGATGCTCCATCACCCTGGCTCCATGGAAAGATAGCTTGATGGATTTTTTTTTTCCAGGTTGTCTGGCACTGAGCACATTTGACCTGCCCCCTGAGATCAGCAAAAGCCTTCAATAAGAGAAGGAAACAGCAGATGGGGAAACAAATAGGACACTCCACCAGTGTCAGGTTCCATTAAGCAGAGTTTTTAGCATGAACCGCATGTCACCTGGCTGGGATTTTATTTCTATTTCTATTTCTATTTAGCTGTCACATCCTTTGCTCCAAGGATAATTCCATTACCAAACTTGTGTGTAGGGTAGATTGTTTTCAGCTGCAGTATGGTCCCTTACTCAGCTGAGTCTTCCTGGGTGACTTGTTTGCTCTCTTGATGCCTCTGATGATTTATTAGATATTTTTTGCAGATACATTAAAACTATAAATACTGCACCTATATCAAGGTGTTTTATGGATTCAGCTCAAATGAAAGGCAAACAAAGTTGTCACTGTGCTTGCTGACTCTGGACTTTTTTATTTAATTCTCATTTTCTACCTTTTATCAAGAAATGTCTGTTTTTTTAATCACTCTTTCCCTACTTCCCTAGTATTCCCTGCTTCCAGCAGAGGCCATTGCAAGATGTCTGACACCCAGAAGCTGTTAAAACTAATGCCTTCCGTTTAATCCCAACCATAATTTCCAGTTAACAAATAAGACAAAAAATGAATGACTTTATCAGCTCCCGTCTCCTTACATCGGCTTTATTTCCAACTGTAAAACAACCACTTATAATTGAGTTGCAGTTTAATCAACTAAGTGGGCCACCCTGTGAGGAAAAAGAGAAAAAAAAAAAAAAGAGAGAGAGAGAATCTAGGTCACTCTGTTCTTAAGACAACAAAACAGATAATTGCTTAACTCCAAAGCATCGATGCTGTGCTTGGGATGTTGGAAATCTTATGTAACCAACACCACCTCTGGGCCCGCCAGCCTCTCCCTGATGAGGAGCCATCCTCCACGTCCACCTCCATCTCCACCTGGCTACGGGGGTGGCCAGACCTGACCCAACCCTCTCACGCCTTCTGTGGAAAAAAGAAAAATTCCAAACTATGAAATTCTCACTGATGCTCCTGCATATTACAAGGAAAAAGGGTGGAAAACCATGATTAATTCCCTTGCATCTACAGGAAACCAAGTAGAAGTGTTGGTCTTCAGCTGCTGTAGACCTGCCAATCTCTGCCCAAAGGGACAAGTCTAGAACAGCTTATATTTATAACTGATGCTCTGCTGCATCACAGCAGCCCGTGCGAAGGCTCAGGATGCCCCATACAGAACTGAGCCCTGGATTTCACTGGATCACTCGGAGGTTGTCTTTGTTGGGCTAGATTAGCTTATTTGCTGGTTTTTAATTAGAACTAATTTTGGAGGCACATATAAAGGGCCTCGTCTTTCACAGTATAAAGCAACGTTCACACTAAAGCAAGCTCTAAATGAGCATCAGACAAATAATGGCATAAGCGCCCGCGATAATATGGCATGTCTACAGCTAAGTGATAAACAGGCTGTTCCAAGACCAGGGTTAAAGCTGTAGCTGCTTTGTTGTCACATTACCCAGTGGGGAACATACAGTAGAGGCCAAAAAGATGCATTTTACCCATATATTTCAGGCAGCTGACAGCATAGCAAGGACCTATACAGACCCTTTGAGCGGAGTGGGACTGAGCTCCAGAGTGAAGCAGAATGAAGCCTCACTAGATGGTAGCTGAGAAGCAAAGCCCAGAAGTAACCCAGTTAGACCCCTCAGCCCGGAGGTAGGAGGTCACCTTCTCCGTGACAGGACATCCTGCCGCATGACCAGGAAAGGCATCACCTTTGGACCCAGAGAGGGACTTTGGTGTGATGTTGGCTTCAGGAGGAGAAGCTGGTGGCTGTTCCTGCTGGTGGCAGTGCTGATGTACTGCCTGAGATCCCACCATCACGCAAAGATCCTGGTGAAGTTCTCCTCTCTGAGCACCAAGGAAGCAATCTGGTATCCACCCATCCACCTCTTTGCTGAAGGTTGCCTTCAGGTGAGCGCTCTGAAAGCACTGGGAAGCTCACAGGACCTCAGCAGTGACAGGGACAGTGCGAGCACAGAACAGATCCTGCCTCTTTCCCTGGGTGCTGGCAACAAGACATCTCTCTCCTCAGAGATATCCATACTTACCTGAATATGATCCAGGATATTGCCAGGACACAGGAGCACAGAAGGAGGTTCAAGTATAGCAACCTGACATCACAGGTAGCATAGTAAATTTTAGTATATTTACACAGAATAGTTTTTCTTAGACAGCTGTTCACAATCATGAGGAGAATCCAGGGGAACACTTTAGTTCTGGCATGATTTAATTTTCAACTGAAGTGTGAAACAGACAAGACTTTTCCTGCAGGATGAAGGAACACGTATACTGAAAACAGAGGTGTTGGAATACTTGCCTGCAGGGAGAAATAATAGTAAGACAATACATAGAAACAGAAGGTGGAAAGAAGGCAAAAATAAAGGAAAAACACACAGAAAAGGATCTGACGTTAAAAGAGGACACAGTTTCAAATTACAAGGTCCAATTCACAGGGTAGCCAGTCAGAGGGGCTCGTAACAACAGCTCACTTGAGGCACACTGAAAATGTCCCTGTCATCACAGGGGGACCTTCAGGCTACAGCTGATACGTGAAACCTAAAACGTCTGCTGGAGCCAAAACACCAGTGATGGAAAACAAACAAACAAACCAACAAGTATCTTGTCCTGTTGTGAGTTTCACCAAGAAAAACAGCGTGCCCAGAAATGTCTTTGGAGACACTGGTGCCATTGGAGACCATGGCGCACTGAAGCAACACCACAACACAAAAACCTAAACATCTTTCAGAGATCATCTCATTATTGCAAAGCTTATTGGGTTGAAGGTATCATCTCTGTCCCAGAAGTCCTGCCTCACTCCCACTGTCTCTATGGCAGGTACAACTACACTGATAAATAACCGGAAATCCACTCGTTTGCAGAATCATGGAATGACAAAAGCTGGAATGAAGCTTTGGAGATCCTGCAGTCCAACCCCTCTGTGCCCATTTCATTCCCAGCCAGCCCAAGTCACAACTCCCCACTTCTCCCCTACCAATACTCTCCTCCACCCCAGCTTCTCCCTGTCTGGAGTGTTTCCTTCTCTCATGTTTTAGAGACAGCAGATTTGTCTCCTTTTGACTCTTTTCTCCCCTCAGCACTGTTAATGCAGCTCAGCACAAGTACAAATTTCCACTTTCATTGTGCAGCCGGGCTGACAGGGAGCAGGAACGGCTGATCCTAAAACAGCGGTAGGAAAAACCCAGGTCAGAAAGTGATGATTGTCAAAAGGAGAGTTTTATAAATATAGAATGAAGAAAAAAATCAGGAAAACGCAATTGTTTGCCTTTAATGCATTTTTAAAGGAAGAAATTTTAAAGATTTCTTGTGATTAAAGAAAAAAATAAGATGGAAACTGCAAGCATGAGATATTGGTTCATTCACAGTGAAAAAAAACATTTCGCTCTGAGTAAGAGCCAATCATTGATTTTTTTTTCTCTTTATTTGCTGAGGAAACTAACAAATACCTATTTTTGATGTTCACTTCGGTTTATGTTTAACATAAATGGAGGATTTACACTGGAGGATAAATGGAGGATAAATGGAGGATTTACACTGGCTTCCCAATCCAAATGGGAATCTGCTTCCCATCACATATCATCCCGAACCACCATTCTCAGGACAAGCATACAATTTATGGGAGGGAGGAGAACTTGCCAGCAATGGAATTAGTTGGGAAAAGCTAATTTTAAAAGATTGTGAGAAAAGATCAGTTCAAACTCAAAGCGATGAGAAAATGGCCATGAATTCCTACGGGATAGATGAAGTCCTAGAAATTAATACTGGTATTGCCTTCAAACATCACTAGGTGTGTTTATTCCTGATAATCGTGTCAGGGAATGGTGGCATACACGCATTTAATTCCAGCATCAAATAAATGGCTTTCACAGATTAAAAATGGAAGTTTGAGAATAACACAATTTTTCAAGTTTGTGATAGAAGCCTTTCTCTTCCTGGGTAGAAAAAAATAAAAAATATGTATTTTAAAAAGGGTTTCATGAAAAAACAATATATTACATATTTTAGTAAAACCTGTCCTAAATCCTCTTGTGAATTAAAGTTTTAATTAATACATGCTTTTTCAGGGAATTTAATGAACTCATACACTTAAAACAGGCATTAGAAGAGAGGAGACCAACCCCACACATCCCAATAACACATGTAGTATTAGGAAGGAACAGGAAAGTTTCACTACCAGCATCCCAGCATGTTCCCTTCTCTTGCAGAGGACACAGTGTGCAGGTCCATTGAGCCTGGACTTTGTCCTGCTCTGGGGACAGCAGGGCCACGTGCCACTTCCCATGCAGGAAGGCTGAGACAGCCACTACCCAACCCTGGGAGTGGGTGACCTTCCCAAGGACACATTCCTAAGGACAACCCTTCTTCCAGAGATGAGGCCTAGAAAACTACCTCTCACTCAGATACCTTGAACATGAGGTTCAAACTTCCTACATAAATGGGAAAAAAAACCTTTCAAATTAAAAAAAATAGATTAAAAAGATAAAGAGTCAGCCTCAGTCCAGCAGAAAACAAAAAGCAGAGAAGGAGCTTGGACACCTAGCCGTTGACACAGGAATATTTCCTATACCTTTCTCTTTCCTATACCTTTAAGGGCTGCCTGCCTTCCCCTCCGTTTCTCCTAGTTTGTCAGGTGAAGAGTTATCAAAACCACTCCACCAGCCCACACTCTGGTTCTTTTTTTCTTTCCTTAATTTATTTTCACAGATGATGTTTCACAGCCCTCTGAATACAGACTTCCCATTGACACTGCATGTTTGACATTGCTTCAAGGTCAATATCACTACAAATAAGGCACCAGATTGAAGCCATGCTGCAAATCCATGATAAGTAACTGGTAAGCAGCCTCGTTCTTTTGGGTAATGACAAATTCAAATTGTAATAAGATTCACATCAGAAGTCAGCAGATTAAATTTACTTGTTTGCATTAATGCATTCCTGCAGTGACAGAGGTCAAACCAATTTGAAATCGTCGCATTTAATACAGCAGAATAAATTAATTATTGCACCATGCAGCGTGACCGTACGTTCACTCCTTGCAGAAGGACCCGACTTGCCCAAACTATTTTGTTTCTAATACACACGGTGATTTTTGCAGACCATCACTACCAACCTCCACCATGCAAGTAGCCGCAGCGCTTACCAGTCCCTAAAGCTTCAAGGGACTCC
>JAUBNY010000299.1:221870-239448 GCA_032275445.1 Crypturellus soui | reverse complement strand
GGGACTCCCGACCCACAGCCCCTGCTCCACAGACCACATGCAAGGATGGAGATGTGCCTGAAGCACCACCAACCTTCATCCTGCAGGATGCTGATGAGGGCTCAAATAAAGGAGTTTTCAACCCTTCTGAGAGCAAAGTCAGTGGCCATGCTGGTAGAGATCCATGCTTTCCTTGCTGCCAGCCTTTCCTGAACCCTGTGTTCTCTCTCCAGGCCTCCCAATCTCCTTGGTGGCCCTCTCTAACTGCAGGAGGTCTTCTAAGACCTCTGCAGGTACCACAGATTTCCATACAAACACATTGCTGATAAAATGGATTCTCATGCTGCTGGACAGTAGCTCACTTTCAACATATCTGTCTCATCGTCACCGGGAAATCTGATGCATCATGTACTGGGCTCATGTCTAGCTCCTCATCTGCTGCTGCAAATAACATTTCCTATGCAACGGAGGACACTATCACACCAACAACACTATCACACCAACACTATCACACCAACAACAAAAAAGGAAAGCCGAAGATGCAGGTGTGCTGCAGAACATCTTGCAATAAGAAGAATGCAGAGCTTCCTTCAAAGAGAGGAAGATGAAGGTGTTCCCTACAACATGTGGAACCAAAGAGAAGCAGATATTGACTGTGCCTTTTATTCTGTCACAGCTAACTCCAAAATGAGCTCCTTAATGTGTGGTAAGTTTCCTCAATTCTCCCTTTCTCCCCCTTGTAAGAGAGGAAGCTTCTTCCTTTCCATATCACTATTCCAGGAAGGCTCTTGGGAAGCCCATGTTCAGTAAGGGAGTTCCTAATTCAGTGTTTTGTGGTGTGTATCTAGAATCAGCATGTTTAAGGTATCTCCTGTCCTTCAAGAATAATGAATAAGCTGATCTCCATACCAGCTTGCAAATATGACAGAGTTCCAACATTGATGGCCCCAACAGAAATAACAAAGATGGAGGGGTCTCCTTTGCCTCTTGATTCAAAATCATGGATCAAATCAAAACTAGCTGGCTGACATTACATTTGCTTCACTGGTAACATCTTCACACTCAGTGATCTTCTTTGGAAAACATCTTCCTCCATAGTTTTAATGGAAATTCCCAAAGAACAAATCAAATCCTAAGGGTAGCCACTGGAGGATCTGTTATCAAATAAATGAACAAGGATGACACAGAGCTGGTATAAATTAACCTGTTTTGTGAAGCTATGTAATTCATGTTTTGCTATGTGTTTTGGAAGGACTGAGACATCTACATCCTACTTTTTTGGGGTTAAGGCTGTGATTTTCCTTTCTATCCAGGTCTTAGCAATAGACATTATGATATATCTTGGTATAATATGATTTCTCATAGAAAATATCTCTGCTAGCATTATAAATCAGAAAAAAATAAAGCCATTAAAACCATTCCTTCTGAAGAAAACGGATCCACTCGACATTAGTGCTGCCTCTTCCTCCTCTAAACATCAATAAAATGTATATAGTCAAAATATCAGACACAGAAAGTAGATCAGAAGGTAATAGCACAACCATACAACAGACTGAAGCTGCAGCCTTCATTTTACACCCCTTCAGAATTTAGGCAAAAGATGTCCAGGAGTAAAGGTAGATGGGTTTCCAGTTCCCACCACTGCGGCAGTGGGCTGGAGATCTCCTCTCCTGCCTTCAAGATTTGGCTCTAAAGTGTCAGACCATTGACACATATTTGGATCTCTGCTGATGCAAGCTCGGGCCATACAGGGACTGCTTCTCCAGAGCTCGAGAGCGGCGGCACGGACACCCTGGTGTTCAGCAGGGTCTACACGCTGGTTTTACAGGCTGGGTTTACAGGCTGGGTTTACAGGCTGGCCGGCCATTCCCACACACTGCCTTCAGGCCTCTGCAAGCTGGACCCTGCTGTAAGGAGCTTCTGCTCGAACACGTCATGTCCCCACCTCAGGCAAACTTCTCTCAGCCTCCAGGTGGGCTTTTCCCATCCGTGATCAAGGGAATGAGCCAGTATAATGATATATGATGAGGTAGTACAGTGCGAAGGCACCCGTTGCTTCCCTCTGTTTTCACAGAGACAGTTGCAGCAGAGTTAAACCTCACCCAATGAAAGCACCACAAGTAAATCTCTCAGGGGGTCATTTCAGGGCCTCCACCCATGGCCTTTTCCTGTTGAAGTCACACATCTTGTTGTGCACTCATAAGCCCATTGATCCTGGGCTTTGAGCTGGTTTGGTAAGCAGCATCCTTGATGCAAAATGCAACCATGCAGAAAGCGTGTTTGCTTATTGAGCTTGCTGATCCACAGCTCTCCAGTCCTTCCCAGGAGCAGGAGAAGTGAGCAAACACCAAAGCTACATGCATGCTAGTGCAGCAGGGGCCTGGCGAGGGCAGGGAGGGAGAACACCCCTCTGTCATCTTCCTCGCTCCTCTGATATAGAGGACATAACATCGTGTCAAGCCCCTAGATTTCTCCTAGCTGTTTCCTTCTTGCTGCATCTCACTCGATGAGCACCCAGACTGCAGCCTCTCCTGCGGCTTCATGAGATACCCTGCACATGGAGATGCGGAAAGACAATGATGTCCTGCATGACCAATGCAATTTCTTACCAAACTGCTTTGGTCAAGCCCAGACCCCCTTTCAAAGCACCTTCCTGACATTTCCCTCTCTGACGAGAAACACTACAAAGCAAAGCAAGTTTGCTGTTAGACGCCACTAGGGAGAGGAAATGTCCCCAGGAATTGCTTCAAAGGCAATGGCCACAATCCCACAGCACGTGTCACCGCTACAGCTACAGCTTGTAACTACTGAAGTAACATTTTAAACTTGCTATCCTCCAGAAGGGTCCCCTCTGATGCCAGCGCCCTGGAAGGAGCTCTACTGGCCAAAGCTGCAAGCGGGTGTCAGGCTCTTGGTCATGGTAAGCTCCATCCAGCCTGAGCCCCGTTTAGGTGTTGGGACGCCATCACGCACAGGGCGTTTGGGCAAGGACACAGTGCTTAGGAGGCGTCCCCAGGCGGGTGTGCGGTGGTGAACGGGCGAAACTGTCCCAGCTGCTGGTGGCTGCAGCCAGGATGCAGCACGCCTGGTTTGTGCAGGCTGGAGGTGACCCAAACCTCAGCTCGAGTGAGCCACTTGAGTGACCCCAGGCTGTGAGAACCAATGCACTGCCCATGCAAAGAAGGAGCTGGACCAAATAACTCAGGAATCAGACTGTAGTCTGGCTTGCAATGCCAATGCAGGCAGGCCACATCACTGCATCAATTTAACCCTGAGGAAACCAGTACGCAAGAGCACCTTGACTTTCCAGAGTACATTCACCCTGGTGATCTCCATTTTCCCTCTCTGAAACCACAAGCAACATAAGAACAGGTCTCTACTTAATTAACATCTGCTGTTTTTCACCACCCTGCAGAGATTCCTCCAGTGTCAAGTGCACAGGCAAGTTCCAGGAAAACGAGCCGGTTCCCCACACAGCATTGTGTTTCAGCCCTCTGAGATCCCACCCACTAGCGGCTCTTTAGGAATCGCCTTCCAGCAGCTCCTGCTATGGTGCAAATCCTGACCCTGGCAGGCAACGCTGTTGGTGTGGATGCCTGCCCAGAGTGAACGCTCTTTAGCAAGGGCATGCGCCACTTCCAGCTCCCGTTCGTCACCGAGCTGCAAGGAAAGCCACGCACCGCAGTTGTTACTCCTCTGCTGCAACCCTCCTCCCCCTGCCTTCAGCTGCAGTCCCTGAGCAGTTATTTCCCTTTGGCGGATGCTCCCGTCTCCAGCGGCATCGGCGCAATCTCGCGTTTGCAAGTGCACTTATTCTTCTTGGTGTAAAAGCAACTTCATTCACATTGTGGCTAATGGCACACAGCCTGCCCTGCGCAAAATTATTTCTCTCTCAGAACAGGCACTGAAGAGTAATGAAAGGGAAAAGTACTACTGTAAGGACACATATCATAGCTTTAATATAGCTTCAATCCTGCTATTCTGTGCAATTAAAGCAGCCCCTTCATTCTATGGTTTGACCTTCAAAAACTCCCCAACTGGAGCTTGGGATGCTTGCTCTGCATTTTATTGCAAGATCTTGCGACCATTCCCTACAAGGGGAGCACAGTTCCCCTCCCTTTGGAGACAAAAGCCTTGTTTCTGTGCCAATGGGGGACTCCTGCAGTAAAAGTGTCCATCAGACACTAAAGCTCCCTAGGACATCAGTAAAACCACGCGTGAGGTACACCCCGAGTCCAATGACTCTACAGTTTCTCCAAAGGAAATGGATAGGAAAACAAACATACAACAAAACTCCACATACATTAGATACTGCGGAAAAAGTGGGTGAATCTACAGATTCCAGACCCTTTCTGCAACTCCAGCCCAGAAAGCCCAAAAAACTCAGAATTGCAGCTGAAAGAGAGAATCTTATTCACAAGCACTTCTGGGTTGTTTTCCTTCTCATCCCCCACATACACCCCTTTCCTTGTAACCTCCTACTCTTCAGTTAAAATCAACTCACCACCCGTGGAAGGAAACATCCTAAAATTACATTAAAGGTCTATCTCTTTGCCCAGCCAGGTCAGTGCGTGCTGAGGGTTAATTTATAATGATCCCCCTGCTCACCGCAGCAATACTGCTTAAAGCACCTCCTCTGGGTACTAAAATATCTGCCTGCAATTCGGAGTGGCCAAAGTTTGGAGCGGGGAGTGGAAAGGGCTCCCTGCACGCGCCAGGGCTCGCGCTGGCTTCAGCACTGCGGGTGCCACAAGAGCTGTCTCTGCAGCGGGACGCGGAGTCGGGCGGGGGGCACGTCCCGGGCGGTAGCGAGGTCCCCCCATAGCGCTCTCTTGGCTCCCTGCGTGCTGCTGCCCTCTCCCGCTCACGCTGCTCAGGCGCACGGGGATGCTCCCCGAGCAGCTCCATCCCTCACAGCGGGGTCCCACCGCGCTTACCTCCCAGGGCTTGCTTCATGACAAAATCCATGGCGATGCCTTAGGCGCCGCTGCCCGCTTCCACGGCTCGCACAAGGGCAGTGGGGAGCCCGCGCGCAGAAGGCGGCCTGCGGGGAGACACCCGCGTGAAGGGGAGCCCGGCGCCCCCCGGCGTCAGGGGGACACCCCAGTACCGGGCCCGCCGCCCTCCCTCCCTCGCTCCCTCCCCGCAGCTTCCTCCAAGTTTCCTGCCGCGCCGAGGCGCGCGGAGCCACTCGGGCAGCGTCGCGGGGCGCTCGGCAGGGCCACGGTGGGGACACGCGGGGCCGCGGCGGGGGCGTTTGAAGGTGAAGCGCCCCGCAAGGCCGGGCAGAGGCTGCTGCTCTGCGCCGGGGGTGCCCCGGCCACCTCGGAGCGGGGCCGCCGAGACCGAGACCGGCACCGGCACCGCTGCGCGCTCCTCCCGGCGGCAGCCGGCCCCGCGCAGGAGAAGCAGAAGCAGCAGCAGCAGCAGGAGGAAGGTTCCCCGACACCCCGTGACGCCGGAGCCCGGCGGCAGTGCTGCCCTCTCGGGCGCGCTCGCGGAGCCGCCGGTACCTGTGGGCGGCGGCGGGGGCTGTGCTGGGTGCGAGGAGGCCGCTCCACTCCGCTCCGCGCTGCTCCGCGCCGCTAGCGGCTCCGGCCCATGTGCAGCGCGCGGGGAAGTTGCGCCGCGTCCGGGCACAGCGGAGAGGGCGAGCGCAGAGCTTCTCGCTACTTTCCCCCCGCAACCCCGCGCCCCTCTTTTTATCACGGGATTTCCGGACCATCCCACCCGACATAGTCCCTCCTCCCTCCTCCTCCTCGTCCCCTCCCCGCGCTGCTGGCGCGCTCGCCCCGCCACGGCCTCTCCTGCTCCGCATCCTCCATCCTCCGCATCCCAGCGCTTCCCAGAGCTTCCCGGGAAGCCGCGTGCGACGGGGAAGAGGGGAAAGGCGGAGGAATGCGGCTTCCTGCGGGGAGGCGGGAGGAGAGGGCGACCCCCGCTCCGTCTCCTGCTCCAGCGAATCCAAGGGGAACAAAACCCGTTGTTCTGGGCGCTCCAGTGTTCCCAGTCGGTAGGGATGCTGGTGCCTTTCCCACGCTCACAGTGGCTGGAGGGGACGAGGTTGGGGGACAGGGTCTACGCAGGGCAGTTGGGAGCCCACAGAGAGTTTCCCAGTTTCCCGAGCAGGTACAAGCTCTGTCCTGATCTGCATGCCCGCTTCATTCCAGCATTGTCAATTTGAGCAGGACTCCTGATTTGGATCCCATATGCAGCACCTCACACTCCCTCCTCATGATGTGACTCTCCTCTGAATGGGGGGCAGTGGGGCCTGCCCACCCCACTGCATGTTAACAGGGTCACCTTCCTCTGAGGTTCTGGAGTGTGGGAAGGAACTATTCAAACTCAAACACAGGGAACAGAGAAGGGTGATTGAGCAGTTGAGGAAACCAGAACTGTGAAGAGTCAGATGTCTCTTCCTCGTTTTGGGGAGCCTGGATTATGGTAGTCAGGGAAGTCCTGCAGCAGCCCGGGCTCAGCACAGCAAAGTGAGAAATGTCATTATCCATAGGGACCCTAACTTTTGTCTACCAGTATGACAGACTTTGTAACTGGCAATGTCCATAAGTATATATGCAAAGAAAGGTAGAGTTCTCTCCCATTTACAGGGGCCTCCACAAGACAAAGCAATGTGCACACCAGTGAGCAGTCCTGCGCAGATCATAGTAACCTCTGCCTAGTCCCTTTGTACCTGATAGTCCATTCAGAGTCCCAAGGGTGGTGCCACTCCAAGGGTGCCACTCCAAGGGTGATGACTCCATGATCCTGGTGCCACTCCAAGGGTGCCTCTCCAAGTGTGATCCCCAGGATTACACAGAAACTCAGGAGAAGCTCTCCCAGGACCCACCATTCCTCACCTCCTTTTTCGTCAGAGGCACAAGACACCTGGTCATCGAGCTGTGAACTCCTCCAAGACACTTCCAGGTAACCTCAGTTTCAGCATCGCTCTTCTACTCTAGGAGAGCCTCAAACCAGCCCCCACAGGATATGCCCTTAGGAAAAGATGAGAATCCAAATACTTGTGAGCCTTATATTACCTCAGTAACAGACAGGGAAGATCCCATCAGCACCCTTCCTTACCACAAATGCTTCAAGTACAGAGGTGAAGATGGACCCTAGAGTTCAGTTGTTCTGTTCAATGCTTTTTTTTTTTTTTTTTCTGTGCATCAGTTGACCATTTGAACACTTGACTAGGAAGGGGGTATAGACTAGTGATCCTTGTTCAATATTCATCTCATAAAGGCTTTTGAGGAAAGATTTTGCCTGTGAAATAATGTTTTCTGAGGAGCACAAGCATTACAAGAATTGACATCTCCAAATTAGATACCTAATTTATTTGGCTAGTTTTTAATCTAGTTTGCGCTATGTGGCTGACATACATCTCCTTGTTTCCAGGGGCACGGGTCTGTCCTTCTCCATTCATCCTTTCTATGACTGGAGAAATAGGAATGTGCTCCAAGACCTTACCTGGTGCAGCAAAATTCAGAGCAAACATCTTTTCTGCAGAGCTTTGTCCGGGGAACTCAGGCTCCTTGGTCGCTGGTTGAGACCTTCTGCTTTATCAGTGCCAGCAAAGCAGGTGGACTAACCCAACACTCAGTTATTGAGTTATGTGTTCGACAGAAACAAAATAAATATTCAGGTCTATTAAAAAAAAGAGAGAAAGAGAGAGAAACTACAAATGAGTCAAGATGCTTCATTTCAACATCTTTAAATGCTATGTTTGATTTTTCAATTCCATATGGTGTTTGACTACTAAGGTGAAATCAATGCCATGCAAAATGACTCTAATAGAAAAGCTCACAAACTGAATATGAAGGTTACAAGGAATATGTCAGTGACTACCCAAAACGATCCTATCCTGTTTCTTTTTCCCAGTTTTCCTATTTATCGCCTTATCTCTTATCCTGATGCGAGTGCAGCAAGTCGGTGCACTGTGGACAGGACCTGGATGCTGGCAGGATGGCTACAGTCCACAGGGATGTGCTTCCTTTCTGCTTCCTCGTGGTTCTCCAGACAAGTCCTCTAGACAGGGATGCAGTGTCCCACCTCACAGGAGCTCTGGTTGCTGCACATGGACTCAGATAGGTAAAAGTAGTTTCTTTGAGGATCCTGGAGCTCTTATCCCAGAATATCTGGGGTTATAAAGCCTCTTCTGCAGAGAAGATCTGCACACAAAGTGAAGAATTCATCTTTATCACCCTGCTGATCACTCCAGGATGTCCCCACACAGCTTTTGTTGTGAGATTACCATCTGGGATGTTTTTGACAGAAAAATTTCAATCAGTAAATATGAATTATTAGTTAAAGGAAGTTTCCTTAAAGTTAAAGGAAACATTCCGACTTTCTCATAATTGATACTGTTGGGATTCTCTGTTTTGGTTTGGCAAAAATCCTCCACTGTGGCACCGGCTAAATGTTTTTGCCTTGATTTTCTCTTCCAACAAAACGTCTGCTTCAAAACTACACACTTCAGAGACATCAGATTACCTCTTCTTCTTTCCCCCCCAAAAAAATCATAGAGGAAAAGAATTACATTTTTTTTCCTCTTTGTTGTAATTTGGAGTGGAAGCGAGTTTCAAAATGTCAAGCATCACTTCAAACACAATTTCCATTCCACCCAGCTCATTCCATGCCTTTCCTTCTGTCATTACTCTAGTCCTCACCAAAGATGGGAGATGGAGGGAGACAGTATGTTCAGATGAGATTACAGCTTGCCAGCAGACCCTGTGGCCTCTTGTTCTACCAGTGCATGGAATGGGTGGCGAAAGGCAGACAGAGTTTCAAATATTGTTTATTATTTTTACCTTTTCATAAGGCATGATGGGACATACGCACATCCCTTTAGATACTCTTGCCTTTACCAATGCAATTACATGGTGTGATATGTGATGCTGGCAGAGGACATGGTTGCAATATTCTGTTTACATGCTGATGTCCTCAATGAGATCTTAACACAGGCATGCAGTCTAACAACATAGAGATCAGGAGTTGTCATATCCTGTTATTTCACTCCTGTTCTCTAAGGTCTTGCTTTGATAGAGCACATGTACATCTGAAAAAGGCATTTGTTAGGCAAGAGTGCTGAGCCAGAGTATGAGAAATAGCAGAACCTGGAAACAACAGGTCTGTGTAATCCACCAAATACAGCCATACGTTTTGCCTTATATTTTGTGTTGTTTTTCCCTCAGGAGGACTGTAAGGAGTAAATTGCAGTGTCATGTCAATAGCTCACTGTGCCCGCTAACTCATTGCCTCTCTCAGCAATCTTGATTTTCCTTCTGCTGGTCCAACCTGTGTCAGATACCTAAGGAAGAGCTCCATGGATGCGAAAGGGATCAGGTTACACACAGTTTGCGATGTTGGAGAGCCCATCCTTGGCGGGGACACAGCCAAGCAGCAGGTCCTACACATGACCAAAGATCTACCAAGGAGGATACCCACAGCCTCGTATCAGTCCTTTCACCAGCTTCCCTCCTACAAGCACCAAGGACATCCACCACCGTTCTTCCTGCTCCATGCTTGTCTTTCCATATGATCACTATGGGTTAGTCCCTAGAATATTGTTTATCTTGTAATATTTTGGTCTTCAGGAAGTGCCTCATGACATTAGCGTAACTTTGCATTTTTTTTTCTTAAGCTCTGAAGGTAACCACATATGTGAAAGCCAATTCCTCTCTCACGGGCATTATCAGTTTTGTGATATGATCCCACTTTCTTCTTAGTGGATATTTGGTATTATAACAACCCGTAAATCAAACATCGGATATTTATCCTGATCTTGATGCAATTTCTATAAGTCATACAAATCAAAGAGGGAGCTGAATTTTGGTTCTCTCGTTGCCCAGTTTATAGCAATAGCAACAGAATGATTTTTAGAGGGGCAGAGGGGAGAGGAGGGGACTAGTAATGCATAGAAATGACTGACTAATGGCCAGGAAAAGTGAGCTTCCATGCACCATAAAGAATTCCTTAAATCTAAATTAAAGGATTATTACAGAAGGGCCGAAATCCCAATTCCAGCTAAGCACTGGAGAGGGTATTTGACTCAAAGCACCTCCTTAAGCTACACTACACTCAAATAACCAGAATTAAGCAGGTGCTTTCACGAACACACACGTGTCAATGGTTTGTTGAATCCAGATTAGCTCCTCTAGGCCTCAACATCTTCACCAATGAGTTTTGCTAAATATAGATGATGTGATCCAGAAATATAATCATCTTTTCCCAGGGCTTCCTTTATGATCACTTCTAGCTAAAATTAGTTACAGAGTGAATGAGAAAATTCACTGCATTTAGTGAATCTTCAGGTGATGCAGACGCAAAGATGGAAGTGTTCTCTGTTGAGTCTAAGTGCTTTGGGACTCAATGACTTGAATGCTGAAGCATTAATATATCTGAGCCTCTCTGAATTGCAGCAAGCGTTGCTCCATACAGTTGTCTGCCTTGTAATTCCACGTTGCTTGCCATTAATGAGTTACGTGCCACTTCTCATCCAAGCCCTCCTAAAAACTAATCTTCAAACGACAGCATTTATTGAGCACACAAAGCCAGCTGATGCACATCAAGCAAAGCAGATAATTATTCTCGCAGATAGAAATTAGCGCCTCTCTGCAAGCTCCCCCTCACTCCTCCAGCTTCGTTTGAACGTTGTGAGGACCTGCCCGTTCTCTGAAGCTGAGGAGCTAGCAGAGGCAGGAGGAAATGTGGCCTGTTGTAGATGCATTGGATCTTGGACCTTGGACTTTGTGAAACTGCAAAATCAATGCTCAAAACAAGCTTCAGCAACCGAATGGAGGATTTCATTTTCTTGATCTGTTTGCACTTATATCTCATCCAGGTTTCCAAGCTGCCTGAGACAGTGACAATTTCCCCTTCGGGCATTTCTCTACAAATTGTTTCTTTGTTAGCTTCACTCCCAGCTAGTCTGTTTCACATATTGTACTTAAGATTAAACCACTCCTGTACTTCAGAGAGTTTCTTACTTCAATATTGCCTGTGTGCCTGAGCACACTATTAAGCAATCTACCTAGAAACAGCTTGTACCTTGATTCAGGGCCCAAAAGAGAAAGAACGGATTAAAGTTACTTAAGCAGGAAATGGGACTTTTAAAGTCAAATCATGCACCAGGATGGTTATGTGCATCTATGTGCTTGGTAACTTCTGTGTCCATCAGTCAGCTTCAGCAACACTTATCCGAGGAGTTAAAAATCTGAAAAAATTAGTAGCTTTGGTGGCAGAATTCTGGAAAAAATACAGCAAAGTCAGCTGGTACAAGTAGGCTTGGGTCACACATTCACATCTCTTAGATGTCCTAAGGGAGGGGAATGGGAGATGAGGAGGACAGAAAACTTTACTCATATAATAGAGGGTAATTTTTCAGGATTATGGGAGGAAAACCACCTCCTTTCAATTACAGGAGTGCAGAATGGGCAGTTTCTTTGCAGCAGGGGAAACTGCTGTTACTAGGCTTCATTGGGAAGCTTCCTAGGGTCCTGGAGGTTAAATGGAGGTCAGTGAACAGGAATGACATAGAGAAGATGTCTCCCTTGCTAGGATTCCTTGTTTTCTTTCTTCTTCTCTCTTTCCCCCCCACCCCCTGCAGTTTCACAACAAGTTTAAACAATTATCTTTGAAATATTTCTGAGGGGCCAAGGGGAAGGAAGGCGTATAGCAGAGTGAGATAGCCAGCAATTAAAGGTGTGAACACATTCACACGCAGGAACAAGGTCCAGATCCCTTCACTGCCTGACTGGATCTGACCAAAGACTTATTTTTGTCCCACTAATGGCCAGATAACTGAGGCCTCCTGATGGTATGGTTGCCTGATGCTGGTTCTGACCAAAACTTTCATTCTGAGCAGAAGAAATCTGTCTCAGCAAAGCCCTGGTATTTTCTCTTATAATAGAAGAACCCTCAATGCCTTGGATAGAAAAAATGTCTTTCTGTTAACAGACAACATCTTTTTGTGCATCTGTGATGAGCAGGTACCTATTGTGCAGCTTTGCCCCGGGTGGTGCCTATGCTAAGAACACCCTACGCTCACCCATGCCCCAGGATGTGTATTCGACCAACCCTTTATGCAGACCAGGAACAGGCAGCGTGAGGCCAGAGAGCCTGTGTGGATAGCGTCAACCTATCCCCATTTGGGTCCTGTGCCCACATCGCCCATGGGGGCTGAGCCAGGGTATTGTGAAGCACCCAAGGCCTGTGACTGATGGAAAAGATAAGATCTGAGTCTTTTCCTCCCTTATCTCTAATTTAACCTTATTGTCTCTTTGGTCCACTGGTCCATGTGATTAAATATTTGATTGGTCCTTAAAAATTCATTGTCTTGAGGAAGCTTTGCTTTTTTATGGATCATTAATGTCAAATACTGCATATTTGTAAATCAGAAGTCTAGCTGTCCCTGCTTCAGTGTTGTGGGGCAATTCCAAGCTCACTGCATCACTGCTAACCCAAATGGTTCATCATAGTACATTCACCAGGAAGAAAAATGGAGATTTTTTCTCCCTACTCTGCTCTAAACACACAGATACATTTCCTCATCATATGCAAAATTCACAGTGTTACAGCAAACTCAGAAGCCAAGGCTTGACCAGTCATTGACCTATCAAGGGCCTTTGCTTTCAGTTTTGCTTTGCAGACACCTCTGGATCTGGCTCCCATGTTGGTTTGATGCCCTGCTCTGCCAACCACATCCTCAAGGACCTCACACAAGCCACTTCCATCCAACCTGACACTGCCCTATTTTTTGGTGTTTCTTGAATGGATTTCCAATTTCCTCTCTGTCTGTTGTTGTTGTTGCTATTGTTGTTCTTTTGTTTTGTTTCATTATTTCATTTCTTTGTTTGTTTAGCATGATTTCTCATTTACATGGCTGATCAGCAGCCACTCCACAAGAGAGAAGTTTGTCACCACTGCTCTGGCTACTAAGCCACCACCCGAAGTGACAAATCCGCACCTGAGCCAAACGTGCTGCACTTGAGAGCTCTTGCACAGGAGCACCAAGACATCCACCATCACCATCACCTTCAAACCCACTGTGCTCCTCTTTTTGTCTTTCTTTTTGTAAATGACTACCCTCCTGAGGGTCCTAAGACACAATATCCCAGAGCTTTTCTTCAGCCATGTTCCTGCCATAGCCCTCTGGTGAAGCTGATGGCAGGCATTTCATACCACTACACTTTTTATGCAGGCTTCTTCCTTAGATCTAATACATTGAACTCCCTTAAATCTGATATATTGTACTAATTTGGATATTTTCCTAGAAATTGTATTGAATATTTGGAATGACTTCAGCCATATGTCATAAAACACACAACACATCCGCTGTAAAATATCTTTAAATCTTCTTTTATGATTCAGGATTTACTTCATTATAAAACTGGCCATTGGCTGTTTAGAAGTAATCTCTGATAGCACCCTTGGAGACGTGACCTTGCTCAGGAATCAAGGAAACAGAAAACACTTCTCAAAAGTCCTGGCACAAGTTGTTCTTTTCCAAAGCTCCAAGAGAGAGGATTCTGGCCCAAAAGGGGTCTATTTCCCAATGGGCTCGACAAGTAAGCATGGAGACACCTCTGGTCTGAGCGCATCGGGCAGAGAGTGTTTGAGCCCCTTCTCTCCCCTTCCCTGACCATACCTGCCCCAGAGCCCATTACTACCAGTCTATGAAGCCCCGAGAAACCCCAGTCTATGCTGCAGTAGGAAGAGACGTTATCTCTTTATCTTGTTTTGATTCCCAAGTCCCAGACAGGATTTTCTTGCGAGATGAAGAACATCAGAGAAGGAAGAAATGGATATTAAAAATGCTGTTTGGGACAACCTTTTCTTTCCTCTTAAGCTGGATGCACAAGGGGTCACTAGAGCCTTTGGGAAATATATCCCCTGGTCCTCCCAAAAGAAAACCTCTTCTTTCAGCCTCCGTCTGCAGCAGCAGAAGTATGGTATAGGCTGTAAACAGCTGAGAAAATCAGATTACGGCAGTAAAGTGTCATGGAACAGTTTTTCTCCATCCCACAGTAGTTCTCACAATCAGGATTTTTTAAGTGGCCCAGGAGTAATGTAGTTAAGAATAATAAGACCCAGGAATGACCTGCCACAGGCTTGATCTGTTTAGTTGTTACCGCATTAATAGCTTTTGAGATTGTTCTATAGAGATATGCAGCAGAAAGAGAATGATTGGTCTGACAAGATGAACTAATAAAAGCGTATGTGTGCACATGCACGCACCCAAGAGCACCAGAAGAAATGGTAGAATAAGTTTTACAGGGATAGAGTTTGGTGATAACCAAGGATAAACAGGAAAGCAGTGACCTAAGAAGGCCAGTGCCCAGGCAAGGCCATGGTGCAGAAGGCAATATAGACACAACACATGACATCACAAATCTTTTTATAACAGAAAACAGCACTGGCTGTCCTCTACCTGCTATCTCAGCAGTAAGACAGACAGATCTTAGGGAAATCTAAAACCAGGAACAAAGAAAAGGCATAGCGTCTATGGAGGATGGGGCAAACATATCAAACTGTGATAACTGATGTCTCCTGAAAAGTTTGAAAGACCTGTCCAAGAACAAGTTAGTTACATTGCAAAAGGAACCCAAGCGTTATAGTCAGTGCTCAGTAGTGAGCATTCATGACCACAGAATCACAGAGTGAATCACAGAATCTCTAAGGTTGGAAGGGACCTCTAGAAATCATCCAGTCCCACCTCTGCTCCACCAGGGACACCCAGAGCACATGGTACAGGGCAGCATGCAGGCGAGTTTTGAAGATGTCCAGAGAAGGAGACTCCACAGCCTCTCTGGGCAGCCTGTGCCAGGGCTCTGCCATCCTCACAGGAAAGAAGTTCTTCCTCACATGGAGATGGAACTGCCTGGGGTTCAACTTGTACCCATTAATCCTTGTCCTATCACTGACCATGACCGAGAAGAGTCTGGCCTCATCCTGCCTTCTCTTCTCCCCTCAGGTATTTGTACATATTGATCAGATTCCTTCTCAATCTTCACCAGGCTAAACAAGCCCAGCTTGCTCAGTCTTTTATCATATGATAGATGCTTCAGTCCCTTCATCATCTGTGTCGCTCTATCCTGGACTCTCTCTGGAAGCTCCACGTCCCTCTTGTACTGGGGAGCCCAGAGCTGCCCCCAACACTCCAGGTGCGGCCTCCCCAGAGCTGAGCAGAGGGGCAGGATCCCCTCCCTTGACCTGCTGGCAACAGTCCTCCTGCTGCAGGCCAGGATCTCATTGGCCTTCTTGGCCCCGAGGGCTTGCTGCCTTGTGACTTGGTTTGGGAGTCCTGGTTGCTAACCAGGACTCCCAAATCCCTCTCCACAGAGCCTCTTTCCAGCACGTCAATCCCTAGTCTGTCCTGGCACCCGGGGTTATTCCTCAGGACCCTGCACGTGTCGTTGTTGAACCTCATGAGGTTCTTCCCTGCCCAACTCTCCAACCTATCTAGGTCTTTGTGAACAGCAACACTCCTCCCAGCTTGGTGTCATCTGCAAACTTGCTGAGGGTGCCCTCTGTGCCCTTATCCAAGTCATTGATGAAGAGGTCGAACAACACTAGCCCAGCACTGGGGACACCGCGGGCCATAGGCATCCAACTAGACTCAGCCCCATTTATCATGACCATCTGATCCCTACCATCCAACCAGTCCTCAATTCACCTCACTTTCCACTCATCCAGTCCACACTTCCAGAGCTTTCCTGTAAAGGTGTTATGGGAGACTGTGTTAAAGCCTTGCTGAAATCAAGGTAGACAACATCCAGAAGGTTGGTTGAACATGATTTCCCCTTGCTGAATCCATATTGACTGCTACTGATCACCTTCTTTTCCTTGACATGCCTAGAGATAGTCTGTAGGATGAGCTACTATGTATGATCATCCATATTGTGGGTAAGGAACCACAGTCTGACCAGTGAGGCAAGTTCGCTTTGGTTCAGCTGACTGGATGCAAAAGTTTGGGTTGGTAGGGTTAGGTAAGGATTTTTTTAAAAAATAAACCCCCTCTTCCCTTGAGCTTTGTTACACTTATTTTCTCACAGAGCAGAAAAGTATAGAATAATACAGCATAGGCTTTCTGAAGGCCCAAGGAGAAGATGATTGAGACATTCCAAATCACTCTGAGACATCCTGGCTAACTGGTAACTGTTTCCCTCCCTGGCTCTCTGCGTGACATAGAGCTTTGCAATTAGCAGATGAATGGCTTTGGGAAACCTTGTTAGGGTTCTGGGACTAAAATATCACCAAGCTTTCATGAAAAGGGCATTCAGCCCTCCTAGGTAAAGGTCAAGCTTTCTCCAGTGTCAATAAATCCACATGCGGTGGAGAAACCCATCCATTTAATTCAAAAATCCCTCATAAAAGTCCAAGTCATGGTGATATATTGAACTGGTTAAAAAGCAAGTCCTGAGAGGTAGTTGAGATAAAAGCTCTTGAGATTCATGGATGTTCCAGCCTGAAATATAATAGGTGGCAGGAATTTAAAGGAATGAAGCAGAATTTACCATCTAAACACTATTGAGAGCTGAACATTAAATGAAAGAAATGGAACTTGTGAGAATGGTGTTAGACATTCTAGGAAGCAGAATTAAAAAAAAAAATCCTTTTCTGTTTTTTGATATAATTTTTTATTTAAAATAGTGGAAGTTTTACTACTGCAAAATATTTTTTCATAAAGATCTTTTTGCATCAGAATACCTGAAATCAAAATGTTATTGACCAAAGCATAATCTTTAAAATATTCCTCATATTTTTTGATTCTATTTCCTGCAATAAAAAAAAATATTCACAAAGAAAATTTTGCTGTGGAATATGTTTCTCTTACTCTTTTTAAGAATTCTAAAAATCTTTTATTTTTGCAGAAGAATGAAGCAAGAGGTGAGAAATTTCTTTCTCTTTCTCTCTCTTTTTTTTTTTTTTTTTCCCATGAAATATTGATAGAAATACCAGGGCAGGAAATTTTTTACAAACTTCTGAGACTGAAACAGCTTTCAGAGTGGGAAAGGAAATAATAGCAACAGAGTGTTTTCCCTTTAAAAATTAAGGCATGCTGAGCAAACACAGGAATACCATCAAAACCCCAATTCTCATGTGGTTTCAGTGGAGATAATCATGGTCTTCTACCAGTTCAAGAGTAAAAGGTGGCCTGAACCTCACCTGGAAAGCAAAGCCATATTGCAACAGCGTATTTTGACATTCCGTGGCTCTCACCAGGAATTCCAAAATTGAGAGGCTTCCTGGTTAAACAACCTTTTCCTCGTGATTACTGAATTGTATGCAGAGCTGTGATTGAGTTATTGCTTGATGACACTACAGTTCTACGTGGGCCTCAGTTTAGGCTGATTACTTGCATTGCTTAATTATAAGGTACACTGCCGCTTGAGCTGATTTTTGATTATTGCACCGATTGCCTGGTTTGCAAAAGCAATTACACTCAAGAAAAATCAGCAGTGCAAGCCTGGCAGCTTGAACCCCTGCAGCAAGAAACTGCATTTCTCAGGAGGATGCTGTGTTTTCTCTTCCCTTCCCTTCCCTTCCCTTCCCGTCCCTTCCCTTCCCTTCCCTTCCCTTCCCTTCCCTTCCCTTCCCT
>JAUBNY010000299.1:183842-221770 GCA_032275445.1 Crypturellus soui | reverse complement strand
GTGTGCAGGGGGGTTGGACTAGATGACCTCTAGAGGTCCCTTCCAACCTTAGGCATTCTATGATTGTATGATTCTATAACACCATACCTTGATTATGAACTCCCACTAAGAGAGGGCAATTTAAGGTGGTAGGCAAAACCATACAAGATCTAATGGTTGAGTGCTGGGGCTGCTCCTCTTTCATACCCTTAGCAGTGATCTGGATGAGGGGATTGAGTGTCCCCTCAACAAATTTGCAGATGGCAACAAGCTGGGCGGAAGAGTGGGTCTGCTTGAGAGTGGGAAGACTCTGCAGGGGGATCTGGACAGGCTGGATGAATGGGCTGACATCAACCGTATGGGGTTCAACAAGGCCAAGTGCCAGGGCCTGCACTTCAGTCATAACAACCCCATGCAGCGCTACAGGCTTGGAGCAGAGAGGCTGGAGAACTGTGCAGTAGGAAAGGACCTGGGGGTGCTGGTTGAGAGTCGGCTGAACAAGAGCCAGCAGTGTGCCTGGGTGGCCAAGGAGACCAAGGGCCTACTGGCTTGTTTCGGGAACAGTGAAGCCAGCAGGATGAGGGAGTTTGATACATATTTCCATAAACTGTTCTGGGAAGGCTGCATCTGGAGTTTGGCAATAGTTTCAGCAAGCCTTGCTAAATTCAATAATCTCATCATTTCTGCTAGAACACCAGCAATAATAAACATAGTCCTCCCTAATCCCCATCAATTTCATTTTAGAACTGATAAAATCAGTGACTCCTGAGGTAACAAGAAACACTATCTTAGTGTGAATATGGCTTTAGAAACATGTTTCTAAAGAATGTGTGGAAACCTTAAAAGAAATAAGTTGTCATTGCGATTGCTGCCACAAACTGTGCCTCAGTATCTTCCACAAAAAATGGATGGAAACCACTCCAGGAGCGGTTGCAGGAGCCTTTGGCAGTGTCAAGCTGTTGGACAACCTTCCACAACAGGCACACAGCCTCTAACTGGCAGAAATAGCTCTTTTCTTCTGTTGTTTTTATGCTTTCATGACTAGTTTGTGAGCCTCAGATTTTATGTTAGTGTATACTGACTATATTATGTATTGTATCAACCTGAATAAATTCAAAAGGAACAAGGAAAAAATGTACACAATTAAATATTGATGCCAACACTCTCAAATACAAATAGCTTCAAGTTCCAGCTGCAGTCAATAGTTTTAGCTTTTCTTTCTCCGTGGTACAAGAGCACAACTAAATGCTAACAGTCTTATAAGCTAACTAACACTCTTATAAAAAACATAGTCCCTCTGAAAACATCTGTATGCTACAGAATGATGTATAGCATCACACTTGATGCTAATAAAGTGCCGTTTCATTTTATTATTTCTAAGATGGCATGCAAAGTTTTCATTTCATTTAAATGATGGTCAAGGAGAAAGTTTAGATAAAAAAAAAAAAAAACAGAACCCAAATAGGTCTTTCTTTATAAAAAATCAGTCAAAATTTTTGACAAACTTTAATGATATGCTGTAGTGTCAGTTATCCTGTAATCAGACATCTGAGTGAGCCAGATGTGCTGTTTGTACCAACATTGGATGGTGTGTAGGAGCTCAGACAAAGGAAGATAACTTATGAATATAAGAACATATGAAAATGATCAAGCCTTGATTAGACCCTATGTAAATGATATTTCTATTGTCTGAGCTAAAGAATTAGCCATGATAAATTCAAATCAGTAACAGTTTTTTTTTTTCAGAGATAATTTTCAGATCTGTCTTAAAAATATTTAAATATATATAAAAAAATCTTGTGCCCAGGAATGCTGGAAATGTAGAGATTTTAAGCAATTATTTTCAATTTTATCAAGAAAAAAAAAAGGTTTAATTGGAGTATCAAAGATTTCATGTATGACAGAGAAATAGAAAGAGACGAATTAAAATTTCAAACTAAGGCTCAGTAAGTGCAAAAAGACTCCTTTACCCAATTTTCCTTGCTGCAGATGAAAACATTGCTCCTAAACCAGTCTACACAATGTTGACTTGTATGTCGTGCCCCTCTCCAGACTGCACGTCTCCAGGGAACCAGATGATGCTCATTGTAGCCAAGATCTCCAGCCCCAAAGCCCTTCTTTGGCCACTGTAGTCCCACCATGCTAACAAGATTCCCATTTCCGAGCTCACAACCACACTTCACCATGTGACACGATCAGAATTAGCTTGGGAAACATTAGTAGAGCCAATCAGGCACCAAGATAGATCAGAATCCCAGATGTACTGGCTTCATAAAATCCCCATCTGGGGTGTTATGAGCCATGAGCACACTTGGATGCTAGCTCTGGATAGCATGTACATCCCCAGATAAGAAAACGAAAGCAAATTTTTTGGATCAGGCATTTATTGGAATCCATTCATTCAGCTCTTACACACAATGTCTGAAAAATGGGCTTTATAGTAGAAAAGCTGACAGGGTCTTAATTAGCGCAGCAGGGCTTGGTGCTGCAGTAATGAATTACCTCATAGCTCCTCGCTGGAGACGGGAGAAGAGGCAGTTCTGCCTCCTAGATGTCTGCATTTGCTGTTCAAAGAAGAAATAATTCAGTCTGGTCTGTTTTGGGGGACTAAGGTCTGTACATAAAGCATTACTACACAGTTAATCCCCTCAAGAGGCTGCCAAATAAATGGGTAGAGCTGACAAACAAGTCAGGCTAGAACAGAGCTCTCCCTGGTTCTGTCCTCTGCCTGGTTTTCATTTTGAGGCCTCCTGTCATTGCTCTGGTGACTTTTGTTACCCTAGTATCAGCTAAGACCAGGGCAAAACGGACCCGATCTACAGGGAATGTGAATCCCCACAACACTGGGACCAAGAAGGAGCCGGTGCTGCCTCCAGGAACGGAGAGGTGAGAAAAGCAGGATCCTCCTCATTGTGAAAGTCCTGGTTTATGTCATGGTGTTGGATCTTTACCTCACTGCTTTAATTCCTGTGATGAACTTGCCCCTTCTTTAGGAATCGTTGGTTACCCCTATAGCATTAGCACACTTCGGTGCATCTATACCACATATTGCAGCCACAAGGTCCATTAAAGATATAAAATATTTCTGGGCTGCCATCCACACCCTTATAGCAGTGACCCAGCAGACTCAAGCCCCAAGACAAAAAAAAAAGCACCAGTGTTGTACAGGCCTTTTTGCTTTGATTTAAAGTCCAGAGAGTGCTGGCTCAGTCCCCCAAGCTCAGATGAGCACCCAAATGTCCCCTCATCCTGGCAACAGTCTGCAGTTCTCAGCTGGAGTCGTTGCTCTCTGCTAAAATCAAGTAGTCTTGGAGAGGCTTAATGTCTCCAGGGGAGCAAAAGGGAAAAAAAAAAAAAAAGAGAGAGAAGACCCAATACCCACATGTTCACATTTTCCATATTTTTTCTATATTTTGAGCATTCAATCTCCAAAATTATTCCACTGCAAAAAAAAAAAAAAAGATATGGGGCGGAAAATTTGAGTCCCAAGTGTATTTTCAGAGCTCTCTGTCTTCTTCTCAAAATCAGCTCACTGCTTTGATGTGTCAAAACACTGCCATGAAATCAAGTATCTTACAGACTCCGAAGGATCTCCCTTCTCTTTTTGCAGCCAGTCCATGTAGTTACTGGATCATGCGGAAGAAACTGTGTGTCTGAACAGTCAGGTGAACAAACTCCATTCGTGAGTCATAGAAGCAGCAGTTATCACATGAGCTGAAGTGTTATTTATAAGTTGTTTGTGGTGTTTCTGTCCTTAGGTTGATCAGGCAGGTGGGCTGTCCCAGCTGACTTCATCTAGAAATGTTTACTTCTCAAGCCTGGGTAAAAAACAGCTTCAGTAAGAAATATCCTGTCCCTGAAACATTCTGTTGTTGATCAAAGCAAGCAGCCCTGAACCATTTTACCCCAGGATTATGCCCATACTTGATTAAAGTGCAGTGATTGCTTTGTCTGTGGATAAAAAAGACAAAGCCAGCAACAGTCTTTCTGGATTCTGGAAATGACTGATGGTCCGAAGGTCCAATATCTTGGGCTGTTCCAGCACCGTTTACTAGATACAAAACAAATACTTTCTGAGCTGCATCCTAAGCCAAATTTACAATCCTCATATACTGTTTGGAGGGCTTATCTCAGAGACACATTCACTAGCCAAGTTTGAAACAGGTGAGTTCCTGCTTAAGGAAAGCCTTTCTCCATCTTTCTGTTCAGGCCTCCATATGTGGAGGCCTCCTGCTGGCACATGGTAGCTCTCAATGTAGGTCACAGCAGCTATCCTGCAGCTCCTGTGAGATTTCTTAAAGACTGTCTTTCACTCACAAACCCTTTCATTAGTCACTTTCTTTACAACTTTCTTTCATTTTCCTGTTGATCCTGCTCATGTAGGTCCAAAGAAGAACCAAGGACCCATTAATGTCCCATCTTCTCATGTGAGATAGAGAGCAAAAACACAGAAGAGAGAAGGTGGTAGAAGATTCATATGTCTCACATGTGGAGACTGACATGTGTCAGGATCACCGAAGCATCCTGAAGCACCTGGCTGAGAACTACAGTCTGTCAAAAAGTCCAGCCGATCTTCTGTCTTTCAGAAAAGGTAGAAATCAGAAGGAAGATTACTCTCTTTCAGAGATTTTCAACAAGCTATTCTCTTAAAGAAGCTGGAAAAATATAACTCAAAAGATATGTTTCATAGAAAATCCCTGGATGCTAGAGATTGTGTGGAGATCACTGTCTTTTATATGTATCAGAAAATGATCCAGAACTGCAGAGTGAAGAGGGATCTGAAAACAGCACGTGTGGCCACCTGGCAGCTGCTTGAGTTTCCTGGCTGGACAGAGAGAGGATGGGAAGGGGAACTGTGAGCAAACATCCCTTTTTCACAAAAAAATAAACTGGCAAGAAAAAACAGGTACATGAGCCAGATCTGCGACTCGTGAACATGCGTTACCTAATGTCCTTGTTATTCGTGAAAGTGTGACAGTGCTGTAATTACCCCGTATCTCGCCTGAGAGCATCTTCCATGGACGGCCAAATTAGCAGAGCATTACCAGTCTCCTTGTCCTGTGACACTGCTTTGAAATCTACTGGAGAAAACAGCCTTATGCCAAACAGAGGAACCTTCGCTAATGAGCCAACCTTTTCAAAGCACAGAGGTGTAGGAGGCAACAAAAAGAAACCAGGACAAATTCTTTTCTTGGCTACAGCCATTTTACAAACAAATTCAAAAATAAGATTAAAAATAAAATAAAAAAATAGAAATAAATTAAATTAAATTAAAATATAAAACAAAATAAAATAAAATAAAACAAAACCCTGAATGAAACCTTTCCTAGCTAATTCTACGTGTGGAAATAAATGCTTTCTATCATTTTTTTCCTCTCCATTTCACTTCAAAGGTAGCAGCTGGCCCAAGTTACCTCTCCTTCTCATAGCTGGGGAGGCACAGGGAGGACTTTTGCAGCTGGCAGCTCGTTGGCTTTCCCAAGCAAGCTGATAAACCATGTCAGATAGCCAAGTGCCTGGAGTAATCTCTGAGGCTACGGTAATGTGGCTGAGGCAAAAATGTGTCATTCCATAAACAGTTCATCCTAGTCAAAGTGCAATAGGCCCCAGGCAAGGTTTTTAATAACCTCCAGGTCACCCCATTGCATTTCTGAGCGGGGGAAATGTTGCTTTAGGTATATGAGACTAGATTCTGCCCTCTGCCTTCAAAAGGCCACCTGGTTTTCTCCAGAGCCTTTCAAGGTATCTGAACACCTAACATCTAATCATGTTGCTACTGCGCAGACCGTGTGAGAGCCAGGCCACAACTCCTACTTCTCTTTAAATGAGAGTGCTTTGGCATTTCTTCAAAGCAACAGGTCTCCAACACTATGGGTATGTCCTCTGAGTTGGTCTCATACATCACCTTTGCACCGCGAGGAAATTGCTGTGTCCCCATTTTCATACTGGGGATTGGTGGCATTCCCAAGTGTGGATCATCCTACAGCCTAAGGAGACATCCCGCAAAACTGCAAAAACTTCACACAAGTTGGGGATTTCAGAGGTATGTGGACAGTAGTCCTAAAGTAAGGACCTCAAGAGTGACACCAGAGGTCTGGCGGAGAACAGAGTTGGTGGGCCCAAGAAACTGAGCAGTTTGCAGAGATCACTCAGGGTGAAGGAAGTGCCCTCCCACACATGTATAACTCATTTTCATGCCAAATTTCATTGTTTCTAAGGCTCAGCTGCGTAAATAGCAGGATGAATAATTCAGCAAGCAGCTCCTTGAGAAATGGGCAAGGCTGTATTTCTGCATCCATGCCAGAGAACACAAAATTCATCTAGAATTAGCAACGGAAAAGAAAATGGGCTTTAACATGGTATCTTGGCTTTGGTGTTGCAGGAACATAAGAGCTGCCACTGCCGGTTCACCAGACATCGCTCTAGACAAGCATCCTGCAGGAGTTCCTAAACATGTCCAAGCACAGCTTTCAAGACTGTCACTCACCAAAGTGGGTGTTAAATCCTAATCCTAATCACAGTAGACCAATTTATGGCGGCATAAGCACCATTACAACCAGGAGAACCTGGCACAGACCACATTTTTCAAAAAACCCTGCAAAACTGTAAAAAAAGCATGCTTTTCACTGACAGTCTTTCCTGTAGCCTTTCTTACTATTGGATGACCCAGGAATGTGCATGGCTGTGAAGATGAAATTTAAATCCTGTTATGAGCAAACCCTGCCCAGTCCTTGGCACATAAACTGCTACTGTCAGACTCATATCTCAGTAATCACAGCATCAGTAATCACTGTCCACAGCATGCAAAATCATATTAAGAAGGTCTTTTGGTCATGCAGTGAGGATTAGTAGTGAAGAGAGGAAGATGGAAGAATTGCAGATTTCATATGGAAGTCTTAGCCATCTTCCTTCACAGATGATAAGCAGAAAGGCATGGAGGAGAAAGGTAAATAGAAAACCCAGTAAACAGTGCTTGTATTACTAGCAGAAGAAATAACAGACTAAGAAGGCTAGTCTGGTATGGTGAAGCAAGAAACACTGTGGAGGATACGGAAGCTTCTGCACACTGATCAAGGGGAAGTCAGTGGAGTGAACTATGGAGATGTCAGTTTGGAGCCACAAGGAACTGGTCTCAACAGCAGTATGTTTGGAGGTCTGGCATGACCAGGGCCTGTTGTGGCCAGGGTGCTCTACACTTTGTGAGTATCCAGTGAACCAGAACTTGGGACAATGCTGAGGAGAAACATCTGAATCTTCGGAGCTGGAGGGATGTGAGAGCTTGCAAGGTACTTGCAGCTGGTAGACTGTGGGCTGGTGCTTCTGGGGATATGAGCAGACTGTGGGCAGACTCCAGCCGACCCAGAGCTTCTCCTATGGGCCAAAAACAGTGGCTCTTCAAAGCATGCTCTCATGCGGGAGATAGATGGCAAGCATAAAAGACCCTTGTCTCATGGCAAAATCCAGGTTTGAAAGGGGATTGCATGCAGAAATCCACAACTTCAACAGTAAAGAGCAGGCACCAAAAAGGTCCCATTCTACATCTCAGTGTACTGTGGCAAAAGGAACAGCTGCTGCTCTAGGCCATCCAAAACCAGACGGGACTCAGGCCTCATCTCCAGCCGTGTGAAGACTCTGTGCTCACAGACCTCAGCAGAAGCAAGCGGGACTGGCATTGGCTATTAGCAGCACCACAGCTGTTGTAAGGGCCTGTTTTCATATGTCTGAAAAGGGCTTTGAAGACCAATCAGTGCTGTGCATCAGATGGACAGGCCATAATTACAAAGGAGTTAAACTCCAATTACAGTGTCATTACACTAAATACACGTTTTTGATAATGTACAACTAATTAATCCAAACTAGAAGATTAATTACATTTGCAAGACTAATACCCCTTTGCTTTCATACTGAGTATATTTGGCTGGGACTTTCACTGAAGCTTAAAACAATTAAGAGCCTGGAGGGGCTATGCAAATCTTAGCCTATTTTTCTGCCACTCAGAACCATTAACCACACTGTATTGACACAAAAATAGCTCTCCTTCAAGTGGCTAATCTTCCAATTGTATGAAACCACTGGTAACTGTGACTATCAAAAACCAGGTTGCAGCAGAATTACTCACTGTCTTGTAGAGCACAAGCAGAAATTTATATCAACTTGTTTTTTTCCTGCCATTTCCTCTGTGTGACACCAAGTTCCCTTACCCCTGAAACATAATAAAGAATAGATGCCCTCAAATCCTGTGGTGAAGAAACAGAATCAGCCACCAAAAAGCTTTTTCAAAATGAAGTCAGGAGCAAGCAAGATGTGAAAGAAGAAACCTCCCCAAAAGCCTGTGAAATGGGCACAGTGTCTCCCCAGGCCTGACCAGGCACTTCAGTGGAAAGGATGATCCAGAGAAGATCTGGTTTGTGCTGGGACATCCTGCGGGTCTCTCAGGCTTATGATGTGAGCCTTTCCTTCTTGGATGCCAGGATAGTCATGGCTGGACACAATTCCTACTCAGACAGTGATGGGTGATGGGCTGGTGGGCTCTTCCATGTTGCAGTGTGCAACCCCTTTCTTCAGCATTCTATGCAACACTGTGAAAACGAGTCACTCCAAGGTGCTGGCTGCGCTTTCCTCTCAGAAGAGGTGCAGGAATGACCATGTGGCTCTTCTTCAGGCTGCGGTTACTACCTCTCAAGGTCCCTTCCAACTCCATGTGACAGGACCAGGACACTGACTCTGAAGCTTTGCTACTGAGCCAGAATGAACTCTCAGAGCTTAGATATCACCCATCCTAGACAGCTGCTTTGGTGGGAAGAGGTGACAAAATGAACACCTCTGGCATGAGGGTGGGAAGACTCCTAGAAAACTGGGATTTCGGGCCCATCACATGTCTCTGGCTATCACAGATCTAAGGGTCCATCCACATCTCAGCACCAGTCTTTCTAATGTCTCCCAGGCTAATTCTAACTCGGTTTGAGTATCCACCTTCCCAGGAGGTTTAATTATGGGATTCATGGGATCAAATGAAATAGATTTCCCTGGAAGGATGGAGTCTTTAATGAGAATCATGCTCTGCCTTGACAACACATTTGTGAACTATATGTAACCTGGTTATTGTTTTGACTACCAGAAGGGAGAATTAAACTATTTTTCTACGTGAGTAAATTAAAGTTGCCCCAAGGCTATTTGGTTTTGGTTATTTATTTTCTAAGTAAGATCACTCAGCACCAAAGGATCCCTAAGATCACTCAGCAAGACTAAATTGCTAACAGTAATCACATTGTCCTCTCACTCCATCAGAATTAACATGAAATACATAGTCCTAATATTCTCCTGATTATCTCGCAAAGCTGAGACACATCGTGGAGTTAACAATATAATGACCTGGCTTTCTATCCCCTTTTCCAGCAGTCTGATCACTTCAGATACCTTACCACACTGTCTGGCTTATACAGTTATAATCTGAGTCCTCCTGGTGTGCTTAAGCCCCTCTCCTTTCATGGCCATAGTTGCTAAAGGTTATATGAAGAATTGTACATCATTCAACGGCAATTTTCTTTGGCTAATCGGCAGCAGAAGCAAATGACTTTTCTTCAGCAGAGACACTTCCACAGATAAGGATTTCAGTAGAAGATAAATATGCAGCAAAAGTTCACTCTCAAGGAAGTAGCTGGCAGCAGCGGATGAGCAGGAGGCTGCTCTTGCCCAGCTGCAGTTCTCTCTCTCACCTTAATCATCCCCACACTGAGGAAAGATAGCAATGAAGCTCAGACCATAGAATTATAGGATCAATATGCTTGGAAAAGGCCTTCAAGGTCTTTGAGTCCAACCATAAGCCTTTCAACACCATACCTGTTAAACCATGTCCCTAAGTGCCTCATCTCAGCATTTCTTGAACACTGCCAGGGACAGTGACCGCCACTTCCCTGGACATTATCAATTTCATTAGCAAATTCCTCTGAATGACCAAGCATATAGTTGCATTAGGTGATGTCCATAAGTCTCTTCCACCTCGACAAGAATTTGTTCCATTACTTTTCTTTACACTAACCTTCTCCATCTAAAGAACCGATTTCTCCACTTTGTAACCCACAGGCTACCGATTACCTACAGGTCAGCAATGTCTAGCTTGGGTGGCAGCTAGTTACCAGCTTTTAACAAGTACCTGAGATAGAAATTCTCAGTGCCCACCCACACCTGCTGGAACCCTAAAGAGTTGTCAGTCTAAAGGTGAATCAGGAGAGAGGTTATAAGCGTGAAGAATGGAGAACATGATTGACTGCACCAGTTACTGCTTCCAAACCTCACGGGCAAAATAAGAACAGATAGACTTGTCAGCTGGGTTTGCATCTAAAAATACCTGTAAGACAGTGTAGGTCACCACTGAGCAAACATACATAAGGCTATAGGGTCCACCAGCTCACATGGCCTGTTTGTTGGCCACTTTATGTTGGAAGCAAGTCGGATGCAGCCGAAGGAAGGTAGATCAGGCCAGTCTCAGTGCAGGGTCTTACCAATATCTCATGCAGAGTTGTGCCAGAGGTGGTAGAAAGCATCTCTCTGTGGCCAAGAGTCTCCCTCAGACGCTGCTCCTCATGCTGGACCTTGTCAGTTTGGGGTTAGCTGCAAGCCTCCGAAATCTCCACTTTTGCTTCTCCCTCATTTTATACCTGTGCTAGAGAGCAGAGTTACGGGCATGGTGATTTGCAGTGGGATTTGATAAAACGCTGCCAGTTTCCCCAAGGTAATGTTGTGAGGCAGGAGAGCAAAGGTCTGGTTTGGTTCTTGAGTATTGCTCCACAAGGCAACACTGCTGTTTTCCTGTGCCTGACTCCCTGGGCATGAGCAATCCCTTTCCCATTCCTACAAAGGGAATCAGCATCCAACCAGCATCACTAGACAACGTTCTCTCTTTCCCAAGACCAGTCCCAGGGGACATGCCCTTCTCTACCCAGGGCATTTCCTTTATGACTCTTCCTGAGCACCAGAAAAAAAGCAGGTTCTGGTCCCTGGCCAGCTATTCCTCTCCATTTGGAACAGTTGTGTCTACATTCATTGAGGGATTTGTGACAGAAATTTCTGAGTCTGCAGCCAAACGACAATAATGGGCTATTTTTGTCTGTCGGCACAAGTTCTCACTCATTTCTCTAGCCATACTGTCAGTAAGCGTGTCACGGTTCTGTGTTCACACTGTCCAGAAGAAACCCTCTCCCTTGACAGAAGATATAAGGTAACATCAGATGCCTCTTGCTTTTACACCAACTGTGCCTTGTTAGACACATGCCCGTCTTTCTGGTGTCACTGGAAGACTTCTGGTGGTGGTGGAGAGCCAAACGCAAACCTTGGGAGAAACTCTCCTCCTGCTAAACTGGCATGAGGCAGAGAGAGATGTGCCAGCTAAGCAGAGAAGGGAGGAAAGGACCTGCCTGTGCATGTTTGCATAAGTTGGCACAGGAGACATTGGCTCCTTGTCAGAGACTTTTTGAAATTCCTGAGTGTCGCCTTGTCAGATATTCCTAGAAGTAGCAGTTTTCAAGCGTGTGGCACCTGATGCAGTGAATATGCTCTAGGTAAGCAACTGGGAACACGTGTGTGAGAGGGAGCCAGGGAGAACTGCCAAGCGGGCAGGTGTGGGCATGTCTGTCCATCCACGGGTGAGCAGACGAGCCTTGGACAGGAGCACACCGACACCAGAGAGCAAACCCTTGGCAGCAGAAGAGCATGTCCTCAAATTTCCACCTGCAGATTGATGAGTATCTGCAGCTACCTCTGTTGTCCCTTTTCTGTGTGGCCAGGGACAAGGCAAGAAAGTTTCCGACATCATCAAGGAAAGATGGAAAGCACAAGATTTGCACTGAGATCACCACATTTTGTCTAAAACATGTTGTCAAAGGTGAGAAGACTGGAAGGCCCTGGTGTCTAAAACACCTCAGGAGCTCCAGTTCCAGGGAAGCAGCACCACAGCTCCAAGGATGCAGCTTGCTGAGGAGTCTGTGGCAAAGTAACATCCCAGAATGCATTTCTAAGGATACATATGCTTACTTAGAAAGGGAGCCCACATTCTTTATAAATACAGTCTTTATACTTTACCAAGAGAAATAAGACACCCTGAAAACCTCCCCAAGGGCAAAGACAGGGTCCTGGCAAAGCTTTAACAGAGTACATCAGGAATTAGCCTTGTGTTTTCTCACCTCCAGCCCACCTCAATGACCCATATACTCCTCCATCAAGCCACTCAGGCCCTTTGAATTCCTAAGGCTCTGCCTTTTCCAGGTTACAGCCTCATCAGTCATCTGCAGGGACACTTGCCCACTCGTTCCAAAGTGGGCAGGTGTCCACCTTGTTCACCATCTGGGAAGGCTTTTCATCCAAGAAGGCAGGAGCAGGGTGACCTCATCTCCTTTTAAACAGGCAGGAGATGGATAATGAAGGCAACATTGCCATGGAAAGCGTCAGAGAAGGGGTAGGCTCTTTCATCGCCCAGAGGTAACTCTTCCTTTCGCTCCCCTTCAGGTCTCATCAGGAGGCTGTTTTGATCTCTCATAGCAGGAACTGGCATGAGGTGGCAGCTGTTGTCGTGAGATAAGGATTTTTCTCAGTGAAGCGAAAAGCAAGCCCATCCTTGAGGTGAAACAAATCCTGCCACAAGTATGAGGCCATCACTTGAAAAGAAGAGGGTTTCTAAAGCCCTCCAAGGAATAGGCCATGCAAGTGGCTAACAACCCACATCAGCTCCTAATGAGGCCTCAAAGGCATTTTCAAACCCCAGATCAGTCACTGAATCTGCTATGTACTCAAGACTGAGCCCAAGAATATCTTAAGTCTTTGTGATTTTCTACATTCAAACAGCAAGCAGCAAATAGAAATATTTTTGAGACTGAGGTTTTGTTCATTTTAATCAAAGAAAAAAATGTCTGCATGGACAGAAGTCAGTCTTGCTAAAAGCTCATTCTTAGCACAGCTAATAAGCATGGAAGGATTCTTAATGAACTTGCTGCAATTTCCAGCTTCCAGGGCAATGTCAAAAATTCTCCTGACGTTCTTGATATTTTCTTGTCATCACATATTGAAATTGGCTTTCATTTCTAGGTGTCTTTTTTTCCTTCATGCCACAGGTCAGTTTCTTCTCTAAGAAAAGCCCTTGCAGTTCAATTAAGTGGCATTTGAAAGAGGTCAGAGCAGTCTCTCTTAACATTATACTGAGATAGTTTAAAAGAATAACTCTTTTATTTGACAACACTGGTGAGAAAATCAGTAGCAGTTTAATCATTGGCACAGCTATAAAAGAAGGAAGTCCAGGGGAAAGGGCTATTCTAAGAAAGAGCAGCAAATAAATTGACATTACAGGCAAACTTAGAGGAAAGTCAGCTCCGAGAGCAATTGTTAAATAATTTAATTGCTCATTTATAAAGCAGAAGGAAAAGAAGAGGACTTTAAGCCATCAGGTGGCTTGTGGTGTTACAGTGCATCTCATTATGCACAAATGCCATTAAGACAAAGCTAAAGTGCAGAGTACATATTGGTAAATTAAATTGCACAGATGGTGAAATTCCCCAGAAATAAGTATGTGAAACCTAGGGAGTTCAGTGTAGATCTTAAAAAGAAATCCTTATATATGAAAATGCAGAGTTAAAGCACTCAAAGAGCCTTAACTCTGCCTTATAGTGACACTATGAGGGAGAAAAAGGGAAGGGAAAAAGTGCTAAACAAAATGTTCCTTTAAAAATAATTTTCACTTGCTAAGTCTGCAATATTAAGTATATTTATCACAAGCATATGGCCTTTTTCTTCCTGTGCAACAAGACAGGGGATCAGCAACTTGCAAATTACCAGTGCAAGTTACTGAGCAAGCAGATGGCCCTGGAAAGGCTGTAGGACAAAAGTGCTACTTGCAAGGGGGTCCAGGGCATGGGCATAGTCGATGCTGGCGGTAGACTGCTGAAAGCAACACACCATCCACGTCCTTCTCATCACCTTGCCAGGGCCCTGGGGAAGTCCTCTGCAGTGGGACCACATCTGCAATGTTATTCCCACAGCCATCAGCTCTGTCTCAGACTAATCCAGGACTGGACAAGCCCAGAACACTTAGAGCAGCAAAATACAGTCTGATCTGACCAATATTCAGAAGTCTAAAGAGGACTGAAGGCCCATGGTCAGATAAATGGTGTTGAGGACTATGAGTCTGGGACCTGGAGATGAGAATGGTCCTCACCGTGGTCAGAGAAGCTTTTATTAGTTTAGCTGTTAAATGTTTTTTTCTGTTAAATGTTTTTTTTTTTTTGCCTCTCTCTCTCTGAGACACTTTCTGCCCCTACTTTTCATTTACCCTGGACCATGATCCTGGCCATTTGTGTATTTGTAGGGAAACCTAGAATGATCAATGGATCTTACTGCCCACTCAGGGGAATAGGTCTTCTCCCAGTGTTAAATCCCAATGCCCAGAGCTCATGGGCATTCAGCCCATGAACATCTGATGAAGACATCTGCATTCCTAGCCTTAGTGATGGTATTTTTATCATCAGTCATCAGATTTGCACCAAACACAGGAAATGAAAGACAAGCAGATACTGTTGTCCATGAGTGGAGGTATGGTGTTGGAAGAAGAGGCAAAAAAACAGTCTAGGAATGTCAGTGTGACATAAAGGAGGCAGGGTCACAGGTGTTCTTTGCAGCTTTATAGCTTTATTTGAGATTTTCCAGAATAACACAGCTGAAGATCTGAGATGAGAGAGCAGTTCAGCAGATTGTTAAAGGCAAAGTTGTTCTTTGAAGGACAGCAACTTTTGACATCTGTCTGAACCAGTGGAGAGGAAGTGTCCCAGTCTTGCTAAATTGATCAGAAACATCAAAAGCAGCCAGCAGAAGCCAGATGAAATAATAAATTTCAGTGTCATGAGGAAGGGAAAGTAGACATGTCTAGCAAATGGTTGTATGTGCATAGGTATCTAGGGTTGCTGGTTTATTGATTCCTTTCTTTTGGGTGCATATCTGCCAGATAACTAGGCTTCCTCATGCAGCTGCTTCTGAAGAACCATTACATTTCTAATAGTATAAAGGAGTTACAACTATATGGTTTCCTTCATCTCACAAAACATATCCTATGTAAAGAGCAGATTGAAAGCCAATGATGGAATAAAGTCCACCAGAGGACTGTTCACCAGTCAGCCTACAAGGGAGACTAAACCTGGGAAGGAGAAGGTCACTGGGGGTACTAAAAAATGGATTTTCTTCCCAACACTTTCCACAACTTCACTGCTCCTGAGTAGAAAAGTCTTATCAGGGCTGCCATGTCCAGCAGCATGACAAGACTGTTCTCTCTTCAGGTAAAGATTCAAACAGGGCCATCTCCTCTTGCATATATACATCTGCCATCCCTCAAACTTCCTACTGTCAGGCCAGTCCTGTCTGGGAAATCTCAGTGAAAACAGAAGAATTGAGAAGAACCAGGGAGTGACTCAGAAACTGACAGGCTTCCTCCCAAGCAGACTGAGCACCCCTGTATTGAGGAAGGGAGAAAAGCTCTAAGAGAACAAGAATAGAAGGCATCAGTACCTGACAGAGCCACAAAAGCATTTTTACAGTCATGATCACTCCCTGATGATCTTCCGCCTGGCAGTTTCAGTCCACATATTTTTGTGCACGCGTGCTCCATTTTTGTTTGCCCCAAAGCTACTTATTCTCCCATCCTTGACGAATCAGCTCTAGCACACAGGCTCAGCTCCTCGGCAGCCTGAAGTGTTTAAGACACTAATGACCTAGAGAAGCCCTCCCATGGGCAAGGATTGCTAGTGAGGAGTAGGGAAAGCAGAGTGAAGTCACAGATTGGCTTTTGTGTTCTGAGCAATGGGAGCTCTTCCTCATGGCTTGTGCCTCGGGCATTGTCACAAGGCTTCATCCAGAAACGAGCTTGAGATAATTTCAGGAGAAGACCCTGGCACCTAAGCAGAGCTTCTAGAAAGGTGGGACCACTGTGTCCCACAGGGAGGACATTCTGAGACACATCTTGCAACTGATGGATGATGTGGACACCTTCCAATCCAGGAGGCAACTGTGGAGTGTGCGCTGCTCTCCATGGACCTACATGCTCTTCAAGGGCTCCTGAGGGAGAGGAACCACAATGTGCCACATATCTTGCCCTGAAGTCCATTGGAGAATATGGCCTTTGCCTTCCTGAACCTCGGTTCTCACCTGCAGAAAAAGGTCAACAACACTTCCGCTTTAGGGAAGGAACAAATTGATCACATTGAATACATTGAGCAATGTAGAGCAGGGAAAATGCTGCCTACATTAAGCATGAAGCAAACACAATGGCTGTGACTCAAAATGGGTAAGCCAAGGTGAGGATCAGAGCAGCAGTTTCACAAGCACCCACAGTGGAAGGCTGTCAGCACCATTTGTTAAACAATACTGCTGTCTCATTTTATTCATCTTTGCAGTGAAAAGAACTAATAAGAATCAAAGTTGAGTTTTAAGGGGAAAAAAGAAAACTCCAGTTGACAGCTGCCGCCTTTCCCAAGACTAAGACTTTCTTTGATTGCTAAATATGAGGACTTTTCATGTGCATTCATTGACCTTATCAAACTGTCTAGATGAAGGGAAGAGCATAGGATGATTAGCTAGTGAATATTCTGAAGTGGGAGTCAGAGTAAATCGTGTGTGATCTGAAACGGGTTTTCGACATTTTGAGTTTTTAATTTCATTTTCGTTTACCACATCAGAAATATAATTTGTCCTGCAAGCTGCAGTTTCAGTAATATCAATTAGCCAGCTGCAGGGTATGAGAGATTATTGAGAAATGGCCGTAACCTTTGAGAAATGGGAAGGGTTTCATTTGCTTCATGCATCTTCTCTGTGATTATCTCAAAAGCGGAATATCTTTCGCTATCCGTGTCACTTATTAGTATTTTGCAGAGTTCAGTAGAGAAAGTTCATGGAGAGACAGAGATACAACTACAGGCACAAATCAATTTGAGCTACAATGTACTTCATCAAAAATAAAACAAATAGTGTGTTAGAGATCACACAGCTAACCAAGATCCTTTCTTGAGGGAAGGACATCAGCTATTGCCAGAGCAGCTGCCCAAGTGACCAAATCTCAGCAGCTATCAGAATTGTCCCTGAGCCATCACAGACTATTGTCCTGCTTCTCCAGTAGTTGGAGATTCCCTCTGACCTGGGTTCACTCAGCAAAATGTCCAGTAGAAAGGAGGAGAAGGAGAATTGTCTTCTTCGGGGGAAGATTGGAAGTCAGCAGCAGATGCACCCTTCCTCAGGTGGGAAGCAGCAGCATGAAATTTGGAAACGATCCCACAATCTGCACTGCTACAAGGAGAAGTTTTGGAAATGAACTCCTGGGTCCCCAGCCCTCATGTGCATCTCATCACGGGACATGGACTCAACTCCTGGTGACAAAAACCCTGAAGTTGTCTGGCCACGGAAATTTGTAGGCTCCATAGGATGCGGATGTTTTATCACAGTCTGTTTTTGTTACTTTGATTGAAACCTCAGCATTTGAAAGACCTTTCTGGACAGTCTCTCCATTTTTTTCCATCCTACCTGGGGACCCTAGTATGGAAATGGAGTGCTGTGCTGGGGTCCAAAAGTAGGAAGACAAGAATTGGGTAAATCCTAGAAATTCTTTTGTTTTCGTAAAGTTTTGTTCCTTGCCTCAGAAACAGACTCAGAAAGAGGCAGCATTTGCCCACTATTAACAAACAACTCACTTGCAGAGTCCAAGGAACTATTTGCTTTTGCTATATTTAGGCCCAGGTCTCTGAACTGCAGCAAATGTTCACATTGCCCCTAACAAGGTTGCAAGTTTTGGGGATACATCAGTTGTACAGCCCACGCTCATTGTCCTTATACACAGACTGAGTCATATTTCAGGAAGCATCACGAAAGCTTCCGACCTTCTTGGCCTGGATGTCTAGCTGAGACCCTGAGGTCAGACTGACATTAGCAACCTCTCCAAAGACAACAGCTGAGCCAAACATTGAGTTCTGCCTGGGGAGCAAAGACTGGTGAATCGGCACTGTGCAACAGTACAATTGCGCTAGGACATCTACGGGCAGGACAGTGTCTCCATCACCATCCTAATGTCATGAAGAGAGAAACATCTGGAAAAAAAACAGTAATTTATTCTTCATTTTCATAAATCATTTACAGACTAGCCAGGATTCACCTCTCTGTCACACACACAGAGAGACCCCTTTCAGGCTCTCCAAATCTCTCAAATCTCTGGGACTTAAGTAGGTAATAAAATTAAAGGCACAGCTGAGCCTCCTTCGTGTCTCAAGCCCACAGCAGCTGCTCTTCCTGCCTGCCCAGAGGCCTGCTCAGAGCTGCTGTATTTAGTCGAAACAGAAAACAAACGAATATTTAAATAAATAATATAACTGCAATAAAAACATAAAAGTAGAATAATAAAATAATAAAATTATGATATAAACAATATATTTAAATAAAAAAACACAGTTCATACATATATTTTGTAGATAATAAATAATATAAAGCAGTGAGTATTTAAATAAATAATATAAATATATTCAAATAATAATGATTTATTGGTAATTCCAATAATTAATAATATAAATTAATATATTTACAAAATATATATAAATATATATTTTATGTAAACATAAAAATATAACAATAAATATATACATATAATAAATATGTATAATAATACAGACTTTAACCATTTCCAGCAGTTTTTCTCTTGCCCTTAGGCCCAAGGCTGCTCTTGAGATGAATGGTTTTCAGAGCATTAAAATAATCTGTTCTTGGGGGAGAAAAGAGGAGAAGAAATAACTTGGGAGTGGCAGAATAAAATCTCTTGATAAAGGGGGATTGGTAGAGCATGAGTCCCAAGCATAAAGGTCTGGCCCAAGGAATTTGCAACTGGTCAATAAGGTATAGATGTGATTTTTCCAAGAAAATGACCCCTCTTTGCTAAGCTGCAAAGGCTTTGACCTATTCTCCTAGCACAGAACAATGATGTCGATCATTTTGTGTCACAGAGCTCCTTGTCCATTTCTTTGTGAAGTATTCCTAGGTTGTACATTAACGTGACTGGCTTTGAAGACCAGCCAGGACGACAGACATTCTCCGTTGTGCTTTAAAAGTCTCACTCTTTATTAAGGGTTAACCGCATTAACTGAGTTTCTCCAACTGAGTTATTAGAGGAGTCAGGGCTGCTTTCTGGTAACTATCAAGAAATGAAAGGCTACCTCAAAATTAAATGAAAGAACATTGCCTGTCATTACGTGAACCTGCTGGAGAGAGAGTGAATTCCCATTACCTAGATTGGTGCCTTCAAAATGCTGTTTTTACTATGCCTGATCAATACTTCTGACACTCAATACAGTTGTCTGGAGACACAGCACGTAGCACAGAAGAAAAATCACTATCTCACAGAGGAAAAACAAGAGAATACACTGGCCAGGCTCTGTCCTTGGAAGAAGCACATCTTTGGTTTATTTTTTTTATTCCTAATGAGAAGCACTTCTGAATATCTTAGGAGAAATAAAAGGGTTTTCAAGGAAACCCAGAAGTGCCAAAGCCTGTCAGCACTGCACTGGTTCTGGATTGCTGAGGTGTTCATTTAGACAGCGTAGCAAGGCAGTTTATTTCCAGGTCCCATTGCCCAAGTTTCTTTTGAATATGTCTGGCATGATTGACAGTGGCTCAGGCTGCACTGTGCAAGCCCATGTAGACTTTGTAAGGTTCTGCCTGCTGCCCCAGTCAGCACCTGGCTGCTGGATTGACAATACTGGTACCAGAGGTCCATCTAGCTGTGTCCATCCATGCAGACCCTGACTGCTCAATGGGCTCTTCACCAGCTGAACGCAAGGGCACAGGACTGATAATGGAGAAAGTCAGCAAGTGCTTGGGCCCCTCTTTGCCACCACGTCCAACCTGGTGTACTTAGGCTGGTTTAAAAAAACTACTACCTCGAGGTGTTATTCGTACTTCACCTAATACTGTTGTTGGACTAATTAAACTACCCTAAGGGGCAGATGCTTGGGGAATGAAAGCAAATGCATTTTTAACGTCTGTGCAAGGAAACAGGCAACAGTGCATGTTAGAGAGACAGGATAAACATAAATCTCATGGTTGTGTGGGGGACAGTGCTCCAGACACGACAGTGGAGGACTTGAGGGGGACTCGACTGTTTGACAAATCATTTGGGAAAGGGAAGATTTTGCTAGCTGTGATCACGTGGCTTCCCATACGGCTGCCTCCAAATTACACCATGCACACCAGCACAACACCATGCAGCTCTGTCTCCCTGGGTGAAAGCAAATGCCCAATAGTACCCAGGTTTTCAGATTTCCTCATGAACTCAAAACGCAACATGGAGAAAACTGTCCTCAGGAAAGGACTCCACATGGCCTTTTCAAATGGGACAGCCTTCTTGGAGCCAAACATCCATAAGGAAGATCTGACTACAAAAAAGAAGAGACTGTTTTATCTACTGTAAGCTCTTAATGGCTAACTGCGAATCTGAGAGCTCTGACCCCTTGCAGCCCCACCGCTGCCTGTATTAGGCATTAATTACATGGAGCTGTGACTCTGACTGATAGTTGGTCCCCAAAACAAGCAACTAATTTTTAACTGGGTGGTCATAGAGTCCCACTGCTTGCACTGATCCCACAACACATCTCCATGAGCTCACACAGCACGAGGGAACTCGAGCACTATGAGTCACTTCGGCAGCCAGACACCAGCAGTAACTCATTGCTGCACCATCAGAGGAGTAGCTTTATTTCCATTCGTGTTGCTCATCCTTCAGATTCCTGTCTACCACAAGTAAGCCCAGCATAAATATTTATGGCTGTGATAAGCTCCTGGAAATAAGCCTTTGGAGCGGAAATGCTGACAGTGCTGTAACTCTAATGATGTGGCAGACATCACTGCACTAGTCTTTCAGATAAAATGGGTTCTCTAAAATTGTAGCAATCATGATTTCTTATTGTCCCTCAGCAAGTCGCTTGTACTCCTAGGTTGGTTTTCAACGCAGTCATCACTGACGGGTTATGGACAGCATTCTCATTAAGGAGGCACGTTTAGGAGGAAAGCTTTGAGGCTTGATTGTCATGCAGTCAGTTAGGAGGGAAAAAATGATTTTCTAGTTCTGTAAGCATAATAGTGTCTACATCACCCACAGCTCTTCAGCCCCCACCAGGATGATGAGGCACATGGGTACCCAGCTCCCCACGTGTTCACGTGCCACTAAAAAAGGGAGATTAAAGCTCCGGTGCTTGTGGAACATGCGAGTTTTGAGATGACAAGCCCAAGATCCCACCTGGCAGAAAAACTCCCAAAGAGCTTTCTTAGGAGACTCAGAGCCCTTCTTCCCTAGGGCCAGGATCATTACAGAGCTGCTGGCACTGGGTCAGGCTTCCACAAGGAGCGCAACACAGTCTCTGTCTGGTGCGGGAAGCAGGAACGCTGTTGGGTTCCCTAGAAACTTCCTGCCACTGCCAACTCTGCTGAAACAAACTCATTTCTTGTCTGGCTGTGTCAGTAGGAACTCTTCCCATGACCCATGAAGCTGTTCTGAGCCCTATCGCCACCGGCCACCCTGCTGTATGCTCACATCCATGACACAGACACGTGGTCCCCTCCAGAGAAACACAGGAGTCAGATGGACTGCAAAGGACAGCACTGGATCAGGAGGGATGAGGCGAGCACAGGTTGTATTCCCCTCACAGCAGGGACCATCTGAGGACTTAAAGAAAGCCCCTTCATGGCCATCCATATCACTGTGCTGTTGTGGCAGTCCTCTGGGCCTAGTCTATCGTGCAGCAAATGAATATTTTGCCCACAAGGAGCAAGTTGCTACGGACAGCCCCACGGCTGCTCACTGGGGCAGTTTTGAACAAACCGTCTTGCCTAGACCCACCAGGGAAGAGCAGGAGATTGTTTTCCAGGGACCATTTAGTCATTCCATTTGAGACTGGTCAGAAATAACAGAGCAGACAGATCAGGAAGCCGGCTCTGTTTCTCTATAAGTTTGTCTTGTTTTACATTGATACTGATAGTGAGTTTCCAAAGCAATTGCCTATTTTTTCCTTTCTTGTTTCTTTTTAATTTAATACTTATTGGCAATAAGCAAGTTACAGCAATTACATATATACTTGGAGTCTTAATTTATTTTATTACAAATGCATCAAGCATCATTCTGTTACTGGGAATCTTCTTTTCTTTTAGTTATGCCATTATGTCAAGTTACGTTCAAATAGAAATTGAAATTAATTAGAAGTATACAAAACAGTTTTTAAAAAATTGCTTTCAATTAAATTGTCTGCCTTAAGTGTGCTGAATGTACAAGAAAAAAAATGTTCATCAGAACATCTTTTGCAATCTGAAATTGATTTATTAAATGAAAGGAAGACAACCAATGGGCAAATGGATTTAATTGCCCAGTTAAATCACCACTGCTTTCAAGATTTCTGATTCAATTCCCTTCTAAATTGCACAGGGGAAAAAAAGTAAGAAAGAAAAAAGACCTATTTTCCTGCTCTTTCTCACAAATTTCACTGCTTTCCTTACAACCTGGTGAGCCAATCATTGAGATGAGCTGAGTAAATAAGAAGAAAACACAGAATATTCTTTCTGCATCAAAATACTTGGCTTTCAGGCTGATCTGTTTTTTCAGCAGTGCCTGGTGCAGCTCAGGTCTAGCTGTTCGTTCAGTCCTTGTAACAAACATGCACCAGTTCAGGGTGGTAGAGGCAAATGCTTGTATTAAGTAATATCCTTATATTAAGTAGAGGTAAACTCTTACCATGAGTGATAATAAATACTTAATTAAGCAAGATAATACCTTCTAAATAGCTTCTGCAGATAACTCCAGAGATTTTTAAAATATAAAATTTATATTCTACCCTTGGGTTTCATTAAATCTGCATTCGGTGTTTTCATTCAGGTTCCTAAAAGCATCCGCTGCATCCCCTTGAAGACATGAGGCCACACGGCAGCCTGAGCAGAACACCCAAGCAGGAGCAGCCTCCCCCGCTGCAGCTGGTGGGGTTGCACAGATCAGCAGGCCCTGCTATAGCATATGTATGTGTATATATATATATATATATGTTTTAAGTAGATGGGCTATCCGAAAGACACAGTACAGTCTCATGTTGTTTTTCTGCTGCCTCTTTTCCTCTGTAGCTGCTGTGTCATGTAGGCACAATTTCAGCGGGCTTCTGCCTACTAACAGTCAATAAAAACCCGCAGAGCCGCTGAGAAATCCCCACCTTGGCTCACGTGTCCATCCCTGCCCCTTTCCCAGTGAAGCCGCTTCGGTTTCCCACAGCTTCCCGCTCACACTAGCGCAGTGTCTCTTTCGGGATGTCGTGATGTTTAACCAAGGGAAGCAGAGCAGCTTCCAGCTTCCAAATGACCTTGTAGGAACTGCTCGCTAGTCACGCAAGAGGGAAGAAAAGAGAGTCTCTGAACAGCCTTAGGGTTTCTCGATAGAGGCGGCCAAAAATAGAACCACTACTTTGCTTTTTTTTTTGCTTTTTTTTTTCCTAAGTATCTGCACTCTCAAACTTATTAACATGATTGTGCATTTCAGAGGATGCTGTTTCCAGCTGAAATCCTGAAATTTCCTCTGTCTCCTGCCTTATACTGACCCCTTAGAGAAGGAGCTCGCCCTGGAGAGGGTCAATATTTGGGTGCACACTCGTGGTTTTGGTTAAAAGCTGTGTCTCCTCATGCAGGAAGAGAGCTGCTGCCCATCTGCATGGATTTTGCCGGGACTGCTGCTTTGCAGCACGGCAGGGTACAAGATGAGAGGGCCCTAAATAATCTTGCTGTGTGCTGCTGCAAGAATTTTCATAGATATACATATACAGATCAAGCCCACCTCTCTGTTGTTTAGTAGCTGGACACATATGGCACCTCTGTACATGCTCCACCTCATATGAGGGGTGCATCATTGCTCTGGCTGCAGTACTGTAGGTCTAAAATTTTCTGCATTTCTGAATGTCCATAAGAATAGAATATTCTAGTTCCATGTCATTATAGAATCATAGAATCATAGAATCATAGAATGCCTAAGGTTGGAAGGGACCTCTAGAGGTCATCTAGTCCAACCCCNNNTGCGTGCCCCTGGCAAGCAGCAGACCTCTCTGGATGAGGGGTCCGGTCTACATATCGCTGCCTCCGTGCCCTGGCGCAGGGAGTCACCCACCACGATCACCCACCGTTTCTTCCGGGCGCTTCTCTTCTCCATGTGGGGAGCAGCCTCAGGGCGTGGACCTGACTGCCTCTCTGTAGGAGCTCCCTAGATGGGCCTTGGGCCTCTGTCTGATCCGCTAGTTCCAGGGCCTTGTACCTGTTGGACGTAGTCCCCCATCAGGGCCCATTATATATATATAAAAATGTTATATTAAAAGTGTATTGAATGGTATTGGATTTCTGTGAAACAAAACCCAACAGTCTATGGTTAGTTAGCACTCAGGAGCCCAGAAAGTGGCCTCACAGATAAACAGAAGAGAATGAAGACTCTCAGTGTTATTTTTTGTTTGTATTTGCATTTGTTTTTAACTGCAGGGAAACTCTTGGTACTCTCAAGTATCAACATGTTCAAGTACCTGAGGGGAGAGTGTAGGGAGGGTGGGGCCAAAATCTTCTTGGTGCTGCCTAGTGACAGGACAAGGGATATGTACAAGTTGAATCCCAGGCAGTTTCATCTCCATGTGAAAAAGAACTTCTTTCCCCTGAGCATGCCCGAGTCCTGGCACAGGCTGCCCAGAGAGGCTGTGGAGGCTCTTTCTATGGAGATCTTCAAACGTGCCTGGATGCCACCCTGTACCTCTGCTCTGCGTGTCCCTGCTGGAGCAGGGGTGGGACTGGATGATCCCTAGAGGTCCCTTCCAACCTCAAACATTTCGTGATTCTTCTCCAAAGCAGAGGCAGGGAATAACTGGGCATTTTCCCAGACAAAAAGAAAGCATTTGACAGAAGACATTGAATTCAGTGAAGTTCCCATGTTGCAGATTTCAAAATGAGAAAGTGATTTCTTCTTATTTGATTTTGCTCTCCTTACCCAACCCCTCGCTCTCAAAAATGTCAGATTTTGACTTTCAGATCCTGAGAACAGCTTTACAAGGGATTTAAAAGCAAATGCCTGTCAGGTGGCATTCTTTGCAGATTATATGCTCTTTTGACTCACATTTATATCAGGTAGGAATTTGCAAGGCCTTTCAGTAGGGTAAGAAATTCAATGATAATAAATATTTTAAAAACTTTTACTAGAAGAGGTTTTAATTTTCAGCTTTAGAAATCTGGTGTAACTTGCTGGATAGATGTGTCAAACAAGGTCACAAACCTTCTTGAGGTACTAATAACCACCATAATAATAATCATTAATAATCTGGAAACTCAGCACAGAGAGCTAGAACACCATTGAGGTTTTAAAATTATGATATTTTATTAAACGCTAAAGGAGATTGAATATGCTTAGGAATTCTTCCACTGCAATGAAATAACAGTGTGAACAGAATGCCCAAAGGCATCTGGGGCAATATTTGCCACAAAAAGTAATGCTGAATGTCTCGATGACCATCAGCTGTATCAGGCTAATACTGTGAGCCACATAAAAAAGCAGCTCAAGAGAAACATGGAAAAGTGTGGTGGGGTTGCCATGGGGTGCAAGAAAGGAGAAGACGCTTGGACATTGTCCTCTCCCTTGAGAGGGAAGCACAACCAAGGTCCACCTAGAGCCCACCATGCTCCTGGCCAAGATGCATCCCACCTGCTGAAAAGCCATAGGGTTCCATAGGATCATTATAATTGGAAAAGACCTTCAAGATTATCAAGCCCAACCAAAATTCATCAAGTGCCTCATTTACACGTTTCTTGAACCATGCCAGGGACAGTGATTCCACCACTTTCCTGGGCATCCTGTTCCAATGTTTGACTACTCTTTCCATGTAGAATTTTTCCTAATATCTAACCTGAACCCTGCCTGGTGCAACTTGTGTTACTTGAATTACTGCTGAAAAGGCCCCTCACAGGCATGAGCATGCAGGAAACATGCCTCTCAAATGCTCATTCCTGTGTCCTCCTACTATGACTGTGTCCCCTCCCAACCCTCCTCCAACAGAAATGAAGATCACTTTATCTCTTCTTTCCTCATCAGGCCATACATCCCCCTTTTTTCCTTTCCTTGTGAAACTTTAGCTTGTGGTGCTGATGGCTGTGCACTGGTGTACAACACAGCAATCCATGCGGTTGTCCTCTGCCCTGCTTTTTATTGGTAAGGTTTCTCCATTAGCACACTCAATATATATTTTTTATCATTTTTCAATCCTGGCTGTTGGCTGAATTGTCTTGCAGCAATCCCTGAAGATAGAGGAGCAAAACATAAGCTATGTCAAATAGCAGAAACAAGAGGATAGAAGGACAAAACGTGTGAGCAAACCTCTCAAGTCAAGGATGTCAGTGCAGGCTGGGCACATCTGGTAAGCCAGTCTGCACAGCTGTTTGGCCAGGTCTGCTCTTAAAAGTTAGACGCATATATAATTCTCAGAGATGTCCAAAGGGTTGGAGACAGGGACAATTCTCATGTCTTAGCTTTCATGTATTTTTTTTCTAAATGCCAATGGCACTTGACATTTGGAAGATGTTTAACCTGCTAATGCGAGCATGTCATAGAAGGAAAGTGATGATTGGGAGAGGGGAATAAGGCTGGAAGGCATTCTTTGTGGAAAAATGCTGCTTCAAATGTTTGCTTCAGCAGGCAGTCTGTGAAGCTGCACAGGGCTGCTTAATGCTGGAGAAGAGGAACTCCAAGCGGGTGCAGCACAGTGTCAAAACTGAACCCAAAAGCCAGATCCTGCAATGGGGAGCTCAGACCAACCAAGCCCTGCGTGGGGGTAGTATGCGGCTCAGTGGTGTCACTTATCACCTCTGTCTCAGGTGGAGCTGGTATACAGGGTCTGAAGTCAGCCAGGACTCAAGGGATAGGAACAGTCACTCAGAAAACCCAAAAGGTCAATATGCATCACAGCAGTGTCCATTCTCGTCTTCACACAGAAACACTGGCCAGAACTCCCTCAGCCTCATTGCTGTTTGTCCAACCCTTTAGATGGGCATTTGTACTCAGAGAGGTTGCATCTTACTACAACGTGTAGAGATCTGCAGAAACACCAGCGAATGAGATAATCAAACCCAAATGAGCATTTCTCCAGGCCTTACAGATTTCTTTGGAGACACTGGAGTGTAACTTGGGTCACCTGATGTTCTCCGTCTGCAGCTTCAGACTGTGAACAAGCTCCTTGCGGTTTTGTTGGGTCCTGTCACCTTGGCTCCGGGCAATTCCCAGAGAAAAGCTGGCTACAGAATACACACTTCTCCATAACCCAGTTCAGCCATATGCTGCTTTTCCTGTAAAGCAGAGGGATAGTAACGCCATGATGTTCATCAGAGTGTCCTCTGAGCAGCAGAGCTATGGATACTGCCTGTGAAGGACAAGCAAAGGGACACTGAGAAAAGGGAAAGAATGCTGCAGATTGGCTGGGAATTTTCCAACCATTTTTTTTTCTAACGGATATGCCGTAAGTACCAGAAGCAAAATTAAGATGTGCAGACATGTCATTTCAGGGAGGAGGAAAAAATCATCTTAAATGAGAATCTGGAAAGAGCTTTGTGATGTGTGCAAATGTTCATCTTTGACCATTTTGAAAGTCAGAAGTAACATTTTAAAATGAGATTTCTTTGTTTGTTTGTCTGAGAATGATTACCATTTTTTTTAAGTTTCCAAAAGGTCAAAATGCTTAAAGTTTGGTTTTGTTTGTTTGTTTTTGCTGCAGGATTTTAATTGCCCTGTGGAAGAGGAGGAGGTGTTGGTATGAAACACATTAGTAGCTTTTGCTGAGCTGAACACATGGAACACCATGAAGCACAAAGAGAAGGAGGATGACTTCCCTGAAAAAGTGGCAGCTTTTTGGGGTGAATCTCAAATTTTAATCTTTCTCTTTTTCCTGTGTGGCCAAGCAGTATCAGTGTGGAAAGATTTTAAGAAACTTGCAACTTGCAAGAAATGGAATCCAGAAAAAGAAGAAATGGAAATGGAAGAAGGGACAGTGGGAGGAACATCTGGTACAGGCTAAGCTGGAAGAAAAAGTCCATGCGCATCACCTGCATGAGAAGAAGAGCAGAGGCATCGGCTTACACTGAGAAATGAGAAGTTCCAGAACGATTCTGTAAGAGGATACTGTAATTAAGCAGCCTGCATGCACAGATCAGATACCATCTCCCTCTGCTGGAGGATATCAGCCTAGAGAGACCGTCACAAGTGGTCCTTGTCCACTGTTCATGGTGGGCAGTGGCATAAGCTTCCCCAGGGCAGAGACCCTCGTGATGCTTCCACAGCAGGATGAGATGCCAGGAGGAAGCAGAACATGGCACAGGAGGACCAAGGACCGGTGAGTAAGAGCCAGGACTATGGGAGAAGAAAAACAGGGATTTAAGGGTAGCCCCTGAACCCTGGTATTTACTGAGCTGCCTCCAGATGGTCATTCGAACCCCATTGCCCACTGACTCCTGCCTGAAAACTCTACTTGAGCTATGGATGGACTGGAGATCGCCTGTGGGTTCAGAGATGGGCATCCACAGTGGATGGAGCCACCAAGCAGAGCAGTCCTTTATAATGTTGATTTTCCTGACAATTGTGCTTGAGAAGAAGGACTGAGCAATGGCACAGAGGTTGACCAGCAACCTCATTGTTTACACTATATTCTTCGTGCACTGGAACCAAATCTAACCCGGAGGACATTTTCCTTTTTCCAGTTGACTGTCTGCTTCTAAGGAAAAAGGAGCAGAGTGTTTCCCTCCACTTCTGAGGACAGGAGTGCCAGAACATCCCTGTTCCCGGCTTGGCCAGGACTATTTGCTGCTTTAACCCTGAACATCCATGTGGTTATGAGAGACCCCATCAACGGTCTAGAGAGAACCTGACATAAAACATTGCAGGGCTGAATCTTGAAAAGACCTTTAGCATTCAGAGCTGCAGAAGAGAGAAACAACCCTTCCTTGTGTCTGATTGAATCGCGCAGCCACAATACAACAAACACGGAGAAGGGATGTGCTTTCATATGGACCCACCACCCAGCTGTGAACACGCAGGCAGCCTTCTCGGATCAGGCTTAATGCCTTCCAATACTGCATCCTGCAGGAGACCAGCAGGCAAAGTGCTGTGTGTTCCTTCCTTTATTAGAACAGCTTAATCTCCCAGGAACTGCAGCCTTAAAGAGCTTCTTATGCTGAAATACCTGGGCTGCCTTTGTATTCTCATTTGTGAAAGGACCCCAAAATAAATATATGCTTCCATTGGTGCTTTTGACTCTCATAAAATCCTGCCACAAAGAGTTTATTTCTATTGAACTAACTACTTTAATTTCTATTTCAGTTGCATAAATTTTCATTTAACAGAGGTAAAGAAAAGTACATTGCTGGAGGGGAAAAAAGGGTTTGGATGACTTAACAATGACTTTAATAATACTAAGAAAGGAGGAGTGCAGTATTTTTTTGAGTGTATTACTGTATTGAGTGTAGTAGGAGCTAATCAGACATTTCCATGTACAATTCACATAATATTTTTGCAGTATTTTCATGTAACGGTCTTGCCAAAATTGGCAAGTAATCAACCCTGCATTGATTAGTCATATTTTGATGAGCTAAAAACCTCTTCTTAAAAAGATATCAATCAATCTGAGATTAACTATTTGGGGCAAAGTGAGCAGGTTCTGTTCTGGATTAAATAAAATCTCTGCATGACCTAAAAAGAATACACATTTCAAAATATTTTTAAGCTTTCATTTAATCTTTTCTTTCTAAGCATGGAATGTCAAAAAGTAATATTTTGTGGTAATTAGCATCAGTACTCATGATGATTTATCATGACTTTTCTGCAATCTTTTTTCAGATTTCTTCCCTGTGAAACACCAAAAAAAACCTCTTAAAATGATATATATTTTTTCCCCTATCTGGAGAAGTAAGCCAAAACTTCAGAGTATCTTCCTCTGGTGTGAGGAGTTATCCTTTCTTTCCTTCTTCCTCTGTACGGACAGTGACTAACTCATTCTGCCTCCACGTCTACCTGATGCTTGCAGACAACCAGAGATCTTATCTCTTCTCCCCTGACTTTGGTTTCTGGTTCTGCTCGGGTGACCTTGGTTGTCCTGTGGTATTATGGAGAGCAACCAAACAGACAGGTGTCTCAGAGAGCTCCCCTTTGCACAAAGGATGTCTCATTTACAGAACTCTTTGGCCTATTTCAGCCAAAAACAAATCACAAAGCTAGATGAACAAAGAGTGGTCCCTGATCTGGATTCCCACTGGGACCAAAGCCAGACTTTGTTAGCAAGGAACTAATTTAAAATGTTGGTATTCCATTTGTATAGAGGTCTCACGAGTGAGAGAGCAGCCGGTGGGAGCAGACAGCTCTTCCTGTTTTGGTACTGAATGTCAGCACTTTTGGTCCAAGAGCAAAGGAAATGTTTTGGTTGTTTTTTTTCGACCTTCTTCCAGGAGCTCAGTAAGCTTGGAGAGGCAGACTTCTCTTGGAGGCCAGCAGGTCTCCTCTTTCTCATCTTCTATTTTTACCTCTTGAGGAAAAGGAGGAGCAGGGTATCATTACAAAGCAGACTTTCTCTTGGAGGAAACTCAGTCAGATCTCATCTGGCTACACTCTTCAGTCTCACACTTCTCAAAGACAAGCTGTCACCTTGGAAGGGTTCATTACATGCACCAAGAGGTGTGTGGGTTCTCTTTAATGAGAAGTTCTCTCTTTACCTTCAAGCTCTGCCAAACGCTGACGTGCCAAGGCAGAACCAGCTTCTGGGCTGAGATGCAGCCTTCAGCACTTCCCCAGTCGCCAGATCCGTCTCCAGAGCAGAGCAGTCACTACTGCTGTGACACTAATGATGGACTGCAAGACAGCAGCAAAGGGGAGGAGAGCTGCCCTATAGAGCACCTAATTGCTGTCTTCAAAGTCCGACGAAACGTTTCTTCCATGTCCCAGCTGTGAAAGCAGGGAGCAAACCTTGGATACTGTATTTCTGCAGCACACCTTCTCTGTCAGCTCTGTCAGCTCCAAGATGCGGAGCACCATCATGAAGAAAGCGCACCCAGGTCCCTATCATTCTATACCACAACCTCCCCATCAGCAGCACCAAGACAATCCCATCACCAGCTCCGAATCGGCACCACCAAGCAGGACCACAGATGTACTGAAGGCCAGAAACAGCTGGGGGCATGAGAGCAACTAAGTGGAGTTTGCCAGCCTTTCTCCCTGGGATTTTCCATTCCTTGTGGTGTCACAATCTCCCTGCTGTGGGACGTGGAGCGGAGATGCCAGAGCAAGAAGGACCATGGGTTGGAAGCACTACACAAGGACTGGATTCCTCTGCTGAGGAGGCAGAGAAGGTTCAAGCTGTGTGCATGGAAACCAGCCCTGAAGGGCCCTGGAAACCAGCCCTTTTGTTTAGAGACGTGGCCTAAAACTTCTTAGGAAAGGGTGAGCTTTATTTCTTTTTATGGGAAATAAAGGCAAAATATTTTTAGAAGTGTCTGTATAAAGTCTTTTTTTCTCCCCTTTTTTTGAAAGTCGATGACTCTTAAAAGAAATCATTGTCAGAGACTGACGTGTGTCCTATTGTGGGAGAAGCTGGGAGTATCAATGGCTAAATAAATTCATATGATGTGTCTGTTTTCTTTCAGTATTATAAAAAAAAAGAGAAAGAGAAGGAGAAAATAGGGAAGAATCTGTCAAAGGAGAGAGAAACACTTTACATATTTAAAAGTTCTGATAAACTGGGGGAATAACACCTTCCCAAATATCAACTGTTTCTTTGTCTTTCCTTGCAAAAAGTGCCAGTCAACACGAGTGTGCAAAATACTTTCATCCATCTCCCAGACATGTCGATTTGTGGGGAGGAATGACCCTTTCATGTGTCCAGAGAAGAAATAACTGTATTTAGGGCAAAGAAACAGCCTTTCTGTACCATACAGCTCCTTCTTCTCATAGAGTACCCAACCAACTGCCCTATCCTTGGTATTACTGCTCAGTTTCGCACTGTCACATGCTAGAGGGCATCTCCCACATCTGTCCACCTTCCCACTCCTCCTTCTTCAGCCTCTTCCTCATGCTTCCTTCAGACTCTGCCATGTATTTTCGGCCATGCTCCAATTTGTGCTCATATTCTTCACAACACCCCATCCACTTAATTTCTAGCACCAGCAAAGGGGCTTAAGGACTTTTTTGTGATGCTGCTCCCCGATCCCAGCTCCTTGAAGCCATTCCGCAGCATGTTCCTACCATAACTGCAATAATAAAAATGTGACAGTCGATTATTTTCCTCGAGCACTAAGTGTTCTCTCAGCCTGGCCCCAAAAGGTAAGACATCTCCAGTCTCCTCCTGTTATTCTCTCCTTTTGTTGAAACTCCATCTTCCCAAAGATCTAATTAAGTCGTAAGCTATTTTGAGTTGACAGAAGTACAGTAGACTTATTACTCCTGCTCAGTTTTGCTGGATCTAATTAGAGACTCAGCAGACTTCTTTCTGGTGTTTCCGATTGCACCTGGAAGTTTGTATTTTGAAAACCTTTCTGCTGCACAAAGGGGAAGTTTGACCTCTCTGCACCAAGGTCCCAAGTTTAATTAAACTTGTCAGCTCTTGAAGCTGCCATTTAAACTATATTTTCCTTCTCCTTTTATAGTGATATTACCATGGTTTAATGCAGTTATAAGTGGCAGAACTTCTCCGTAATTTGTACAACACATATGTCTATTTGTAGCTGACAAGAGGTTTCAAAGAAGCTTTGGGATAGAATGCTTTGCTAGAGTTTCTTTTAAAGAAAATCAACTTTTGTTTTGACTTTTTTTTTTCCACTACACTGAAAACTAATTTAAAAAAAAATCACATCTTATGCTGTCTGGAGGATTAAGTGTAGACTTATGTTCAAACAACTTTTAATGTGTTTTAACTTAAAACATGGGCTCTTACTGCGGAATTCTTAACTGTCTTCATTTTCTTCCATTTAGCCACTTGCTTGAATCCTAATGATATGTTATCTAATTTTCTTTGTATTTTTCTAATGCTTTCTCTCATTAAATGAACACTTAAAGGGGAAAAATGAATGTTCTGTCAGCTCTACAGGCACTTCTAAACACGCACAAATAAGCCCCTTTCGGCTTGCACTGACCCAGATAGAGGCTTGCTGTAACTCTGGTCTTACCTGTCTGTGATACAAAACACAGGCTATGTGTCTCTGTGTCTGTCTGCCTGACAATTCTTCCTGCTCTTCTTCTTTCTTTCGTCTATCCAAACTTTTTGTGAAAACAGCCGCTCAACAGAGAATGGCACCAGGATCTAGTATTCAAATGTTCCTTCCATAGCAAGGAATTCAAGGAGGACCACAGACATGTGGAAGAAGTGGCCTGGAAGTATCACTGTAGAGAAGGATGAAGTAACAGAATCATCAGTTGGTTCAGGCTGGAAGGGACCTTTGGAGATCACCTAGTCCAACCCCACTGCACAACTCAAACACCTCTAGGGAAAGATATCTGAGACAGGCTTCCTGTGGGCTTCCGCAGGGAAGGGTGTCTCATGGCTGATAGCAGACACACATGTCCCTACAAAGTGGTGGTCATGGTAGTAGGTCACCAACAGCCAAGTCCCAAACCAAGGCATGTTACACAGGCATGAGGAGCACCATGGCTAAAGGGCCTGGTGGGAGATGGAATCTCCTTGAAGATGGCAGATCACAATGGAAGGACCAGGAAAAGAGCCCTAAACAAAAAAAGTGGCATCTGTCCCCCCTTGAGGAACTTGACATGTAGCATGTCAGTCTGGCCAGAGTGTCCTTAGCTGGGCAGCACTTAAGAGCCAGACTGTGCTGGCTGCAGCAACAGTCCTGCAGGTAGAGATCACTTATTTCTGCAGCTAACATGCTGTTTCATCCAAAATGTAGGGTTTTTTTTCCTTGAAAATATGCCATTTCTAGATCAAAGAGGTCTTCCATACTAGGTGAGAGATGCACAGATCCACTTGAAAAATAGCAGAGAATTCACTCAAGCCTAAGTGAAGCCAGAACAAAATACAACTGGCAAAGAATTAAACAGCTTTTCTTAGACTAAACATTGGAGGTTGGAGTTGCATAGGCAGAATTTATTGAAAAACACCCCTTACATCTCTGTGCGGATCGCGTAGACCTTAACAAACACATGCATTTGCAGTGAGTTTCTTTGTAAGTGTTCTGAAGCCTTGCAGCAGCTGTAATCATATTTAATTTATTAAATGCAAAAGTTCTATACTGCCACACTATCAGACACATAAGTAATTAGGTTATTAGGTTATTGCAGAAATTGAGCAGGAAGAGAAGAAGCGTCAAAGAGGGAGGAAAATATCAGATGAGAGCCAGACTTGAACAAATGAGGAAGAAAAACAAACAAACAAACAAAACTGTGTTTTCCTCTGTTTATACCACAGGAAACATTTGCACTTTCAGATGGTGAAGAAAAAAATAAAATAAAGAAGTAAATTCTGCTGAGGGAAGTCTTATTTCTCAGCATGCCACCAAAGTGTGAACACATCCCAGCACCAGGAAGGAGCATCATCAATGTCCCAGATCCCATCGGAGACAGCTTCTAGAGGAGTCTGCAGCAAATTCCCCTGTGCAGGTCTCATGGCAATCTCAAAAGAAGAAAAAGGCTGTTTCTTTTCACTGGTTGCCTCAGTTGGGCAGCTTTATATGTGTGGAACATGGACAGATTTGGCATGTACCTGGCACAAACAAACCCCAAACCACAACAACAAAAAACTACTTCTCCACTTCCAGTATTGCAGCCATGGGCACGTAGAATCATAGAATGATTATGGCTGGAAAAGACCTTCAAGATCTCTGAGTCCAACCATAAGCCCCTTAACACCATACCTGCTAAACCATGTCCCCAGGTACCTCATCTACACGATTCTTGAGCACTGCCAGGGACAGAGACTCCACCACTTCACGAGGCAGCCTGTTCCAGTGCTTCATCACTCTTTCCATGCGGAAATTCTCTCTAATGTCTAACCAGAACCTCCCCTGGGGCAATTTGAGGCCATTTTCTCTTGTCCTATTGGTAATTATTCTGGAGAAGAAATAGACCCCCATCTCACTACAACCTTCTTTCAGGTAGTTGTAGAAAGCAACGAGGTCTTCCCTGAATCTCCTCCAGACTAATCCCAGTTCCCTCTGTCACTCATGGTAAGATCTGCTCTATGATTTGGTAAGGTCTGTGCTATTCTACAGTTCTATGATTCTATGATAGTATCGTGAGGGGAACCTCGTAAGTTTGTCCTTACTTTCTTGAATCACAACCAGAATGTCAGTGGATTCCTGTTTCCCACTTGCCATAAATGGGATTAGACTGTCACCAGACTGCAGAAATTTATGCAACAAAACAAGTCAGAAGAAAGAAGTGGCTAATTTGGTTTCCAAATGAGAGACTAGTTGTGATCTCTGCTTCCACGCACCTCTCACTGATACCTCTGATATTTCACTGGGAAAGGCGAAGATTCGTGTTTGTCCTGTTCTCTAGTCTCTATCACAAACTCTGCATTTTTGGTACCATTACACTAGATTCATAACAGCTCCCTAAAAAACAGAGTCACAGAGTAATCCCAACAACAAGTAGAGGGGCCTTGAGGTCTCTGCACTCAATTTGCATGGACTACCTTCAAGTTTCAGGCCATTCATCAGCCAGATAGCCGAACAGTCTAAGCCATTTCATAACTGCTTGATTTACAACTTGGGCCATTGAGTCCAAGAAGCATGTTGCATTCAAGGGCCCATCACAGACTCTCTGAGCAACCCTGAGTGCTTCATGTGCCATCCTTCTCCTAGAGAAGGGACAAGTTCATGACGGGTATCGTATTGCCCCCAGGTACAAGTTGCAGTTATTGCCATATGGTAGCAAGACCATATGGCAAGGGAGCGCACAGGAATGCTACAAAGAGGAAGAAAACCTTGTGAAAATATAAATGAAACATCTTTCAATTGTTATAGTAATATGGATGTTTCTCCTAGCACTGTCACGACATGATAGCTCTGATAGAGTAAATCCTCACAAGACTTCTTGCAGTGATCTGAAATGAACATGAGGAGGGAAATTTCGTAATAAAAAATGGGCAGTGCATGAGTGAGAAAGAAATAATTGCACTTAAAGATCCTGCTCAAACGAAGTCCTGCAGACATGGACCTAAAACCTTGCTAAGACAGGTGATGATATCCTTCAAGCTCTGTGGGAGTCCTCTGAGCACACAAGCTGTACTGTAATTTCTCCTAGTTCCTACCACAACACTCATCTACGATCCTCAAGAGACATATTATGCTGGCACAGAAGATATCCACCTTTCTGATGATTTTTTATGTATTCGGCTGCCAGCAGCTATACAATACTGCTACTGCACAGAGCCCTGGGGACATCAACCACTTACAGAGACGAGGTTTGCTGAAGCTCCGTGCAAGAAAAATCTCTGCTCAAGGGACAACAGGGAAGAAGATGCTCTCATATATGGCTGAAAAGTAAGCTGTGCACCAGCTCTATCTTAAATACCCAGTCCAGGACAAATCTGTGTGTGCCCCCTGTCTTCACATCTTTGCGCGAGTCGGAATATGTCCTGCTGAGACCTGCCTGGAACCAGCAGGAGTCTGCAAGGTGAGTGTGAAAATTTTTGCTCTATGAGTTTGTTGTATAATTGTCCTGGAAATATTTGGCATATGAGAGAGGAGCTCTTCATTATCGCACTGACATCGCTCGCAGCGAGGATACCCTCTCAAATGCAGTGTTTTGGCTTTGTGATAACATCTTCATCCACAGAGACACAGCCACCTTCATGACTGTACATTTCCATATGCAGGAAGCTGCTACAACTGGTGAAATATTGGTGTTCTAACATGTTTAAAAATGCTTCTTTTACTGTTTATTGCAGTTTTACAGTTTGCAAGATTCCTCAGGCAGACCGCATCTCAGAAAACATTGATTTGACTGACCACACTCCTAAGCAACCCAACACTTTTTTTCTATTAAATCTTTATTAAGTCTCTCAGTGAAACATAGAACTTCACGTTATAAAAGTATTCATTCATGCAACAAGCTCATTCAGAACACAGCTTTTATGCATGTTGAGCTGGAATAACTGGAATAACATAACAATGCAAAATGTGTAACAGAGAAAAAGAAATAATGCAGTATCTGAAAGTATCATGGGTCTTAAACAACTGTGTCATGCTTCCACAGGGTAGATTCACATGGATAAATCTGCAGGGTTTAAAATGCACTAAATGGACATTTTCCTCATTTCTTCTGCATTTCTGACGAATCAGGGAGTAAAACAAAATCCTTCTAAATCAGAAATTAAATTACCTTATTCCAAAAATTCCTAAGGCTATTTTTTGCTTTTTAATGATTTATCGGGCATCTAGTGATGAAGTGCACAGACTACGGCCTATGAGCAGAGAGCAGGTAGAGCTTCTCCGTCCTCGCTGCTCGTTCCTGCTCTTCGCTGCCTGGCTGGGGACAGTAAATCCCTAGGATGAACATGGAACTATCTCTACCAGAATGTAATATATTGGAATATAATAACAGGTTCCTATTTCAATCATAAGAAATATGACACCAGATATTCAATTTCAGATATGAATCTGACCTTAAAAATATCACTAATAAAAATGAGAAGGGGACTTGGGTCAAATAGCAAGAATGTACTGAAACACTCCTTTATTTTTGTACAGCATGGGGGAAATGCATTGCTTTGGGAAGTGTCTAAGCCTCTTTCAAGTTAGCTATAGGAAGCAGGGGATTTTTCCGAGTATGCATGCTTGTAAATACAGTGCACTTCTACTGTCTAGCTGATATTCACCTGTGGAAGAATGTTGCAGTTTGAAAGATGTAGTGGTGGCGG
>JAUBNY010000299.1:165679-177266 GCA_032275445.1 Crypturellus soui | reverse complement strand
AATTTGCTGAGGGGGCACTCAATCCCCTCATCCAGATCAGTGATAAACATATTAAAGAGGAGCAACCCCAGCAGTGACCCCTGGGGAACACCGCTTGGGACTGGTCGCCAGCTGGATTTAGCTCCACTCACCACCACATCTGGAGCCAGCCATCTAGATAGTTTTTCACGCAGTGAAACCCAGTCCACCTGTCTAAGCCAAGAGCTGCCAGCTGCTCCAAGAGGAGGCAGTGGGGGACTGTGTCAATGGCCTTACTGATGTCTAAGTAGACCATGACAACAACCTCTCCCTCATCCACTAGGCAGGTCGCCTGGTCAGAGGATGATCAAGTTGGTGAGGCAGGACCTGCCTTTCATGAACTCCTGTTGGCTGGGCTTGATCCCCTGGTTTTTACACATATGCTGTGTGATCGCCCTCAAGATGATCTGCTCCATAACTTTCCCTGATACTGAGGCCAGGCTGACCTGGATCTTCCATCCAACTCTTCTTGTAGATGAGCATCACACTGACAAGTCTCCAGAAGTCCGTTGACCAGTACTGCTGATAAGTGAAGGAGGTGGTTTAATGCTGGAACAATTTAGCAAGGGGAAATGACTGTCATAATCTCTTTGACTTTGCTTTGGGAAATATTCATGGTACAGCCTACATTGCAACCAAAATGTTCCCAGGTTCTTGACAATCATCTTTGGCCATGTGTTGCTGTGTTCCCATGGAACAAAATCTGACCTGCATCCACAGTCCCTATTCACAGAGCCTGGGAAAGACCCAACTACAAGCCCACCTGAACCCTGGCACTTAAAACAGCTTCTCTCAGAGACACTAAATTTAAGGCCACGGGGAACACAAACTTCATCTGCCCCAGCAGGTTTCCTTGGACTCGCTTATCCTGGCATCAGGCCCATTGCCTTTTGCAGCACACCTTGGCTAAGTTGATGCATTGTGGTTACATGCATGAAGACTTGTCAGCACCCTCAGGGATCATGAGCTCCACCGCTACTCCTGCCACAGAGTTCTGAGCAATTCTTTCTTTTAATACATTGCATGCTCTATTCCATCATTCCTGGATTTTTTTTTCTCTTATATGGAACAATCAATGAGTCCATTCAAATGACATTATAAAATACATTTTGTAATCTGTGGGTTTTTATGACAGCCAAATTATACTCCCTGGAGGCCAGGAGAATATATTAAGTTAGTTTTCACTCTGTCTGACATGACATATGATTTCTCATTAAAAAAAAAAAAAAAAGATAAATTAGGGCAGGTTTGTAATTTAAGCCCTCTCCATATTTTTCATTTTACATGATTTAATGCTTTTCCCTGAAAGCAATTTGAAGAGAAGAAGCTTCTTCATGCAGGTACATACACAAATATCCTTCTAGTTCAAATTTGATTAATACAGCAACAATAGCTCCACAGCAGTTTCCCTTCCCTTGTTTTCTTCTCCCCTTCTGTAAAAAACCTGAAATCACAGTATGTCACAACAAATAAACCAGTTTTATTTGAGCCTTTCCTGAGTGAGGACAATATGCAGCATGCAAATCACTCCTCATATTTTTTCTATAGAAAACCTCGTGGCTGAATTTTTGTGTTTAAGCCATTTTTTTTATGATTGTGGTAATAGACATATATTATGGGGTGAAGCATCTGACAGAAGCCAGGGCAAAAGCCCCTCAGGAGACGCACTTAAGGGTAATATGTCACTCACTCAGAAAACAAAAATAAAAACAAAACTCACATTCCTCTATCCTCATTTAGCAAAGAGATATTAAAGGAGGACTTTGTAGACTTCTTCTAAATTAGGGAGGAAATGATCTGTGGAACTGGACTTTCCCTCTCCCCACCCCCTTCAAAATTTGTCAGTGATTTTTTTAACAGAGTAGATAATAAAAAAGAATGTTCTCACTGGATTTTTTTTTTTTTTTTGTAAATTGATTCTTTTCTTTTTTCCCAAGGGTAAAGTTTGTCCAAAATATTTTTTTTTAATATATTTTCACAGAAAGAGGTAACTGTTTCTTTCACCCAGCTGAGGCATCCATATGGGTCCTCCTTGCGCAGAGAAACACACATTCCCACACTGTCTTTCCTGGAGCTGCTGAACTCCATGATCCCTGCCAGCGAGCACTGCAGTTACCGTGTGTCCAGGTTATGATTTTTGTTCAGTGCGGTATGACTCACTGCAGCACTGCACTGTATCAGTGGGTCTCACCAAATCTGTTCTCAAGGGTCATGCTTGGCATGGGGCAGGATTTAGTTCAACTCACCTTGCTGAGGACAGGTATGCGCTGGTCAAGTGTCTCTACAGCAATGCTGCTGGAACAGAGGTGTCTCTAGTATGTCCCATGCCTCTCGTGACATGAGCTGAGTATCTCTTATGGTCCACCTGGTCTGAGCTCTGTTAACACTGTGACCAGGATACCTCAAAAACCTGTTGGAAAGCAAGTTTTCAGGGGTCACACTTGACAAAGCCTGGGACGTACCTCAAGTCACCTTGGTCACCTCAAGTGTCACAAGTGTCTCTTGGGTCATGAGTTGGGTATCTCATATGGTCCATCCCTATGGTCCAGACCCACCTGGTCTATAATCCTGAGACTACAATAACTTAACTCCCAAGGGTAAAGTTGCTTTTCCTGATGGAAAGCAAGTTCCATTTTTGAGATGTTCTCCCTTCATGGTATAGCAGGTTTTGCCTCTCCAAGGCAGTAATGAAAAATCACAAGCACTGCCACCTCACAAACCATGCTAACATTGCTGCAAGCATACCAAGGCATTTACACAGAACAAAGAACAAGAAATAGGGAAGACTTCAGGACACTCTACATGCACCTATTACACCCATTTGAGGGCAATTTTCTCCTACTCTGAGTCATTACTATGGACTCCAGAAAGCAGATGAAATGCGTTACTGTTATGCTGAAACTGACACAGCATCTCTTCATCTTCTACACCTTTAACCCTGATTTTTTTTACTTGGATTTTAAGGAAACATCTCTGATCAGGAGGAGGTGTCAGAGGAAGCGCTGGGGAAGAAGAGGGGCAGCCGGCTGGTGGGTCAGCACATAGACTGAGCCAGACCAGCAGCCCAAACTACCTGCTTTCTCCCCAGCTCTGGAGCCGTTTTTCACAAAACCTGTACCAATGTGCTTGTCTTTTTGAGTTTTCTTTCTCTTTGTCAAATTTTATCAAAACTACACAGCAGGACTGGGTTTTAGGAGGAAAAAAAGGCAGGCTGCACAATTAATCTCAGCGAACAAAACAAAAAAGGATTGTGAAAGCTCAATGAAATACACTTCCCTTTTTCATTTTCTTTAATAACAGTCAAAATAAGCCTGCAAAACATACTGAAACTCCTTTTTTTTACTTTTCCCCGGAGTTAATCAAATGTTGTAATTATTCAATAATTTTCTGGATGGTGGTGTTCATTAAGACCAAAGGCAAGGCGCTTGGTGCTGGGGAAAAGGAGGTACAAAGACTCTTTAATAAGAGCATAATCCCCCCAAAAGAGTTACTCAGCACTTCACTAAGCTTTGCAGAGCTCCTTGGTGAATAGTTCAGTCTCTCTTCACATCCTCTGATTTATGCATTGTGCAGCTTCCCTCCTTTGTGTTCCCGGCAAAGACTCAGAAGTTGAAGGCAGTTTTAAAGTGAATATAAAGCCAAAGTTCAGAGGCAGAAATGCAAGGAAAACAAACCCACCATTCCTCCCCACCCAAATAAACCTAAATGTCAAAAACTATTTTCCTGTTTTCATGGAGAGATGAAGAACTACTTGCCTTTTGGAAATGCTTAAAAGGAGATTGATTCACATGTATTATCTTGAGATGAATTAAAAAGCTGCATTACTATTTGAGTGCTTAGAAAAAAACTGAAATTTCTTACCTTAGCAACTTGGGTTATCATAGCTGATAACTGGTCAAGCTGCTGCAGGAGATTTGGGCTGAAAATGGTGAAAATTTTATGAGGAATTGTGATATTCTTCATGTAAAGGATACCTAGGAAATGTATGAGGAGTACTACAACTGTAATTAAAAAAGAAATAATCTACAAAAAAAAAACACATTTTTTTTCATAGAAGGAAAATAATTTATAGATATGGAAAGGATTCTTTGCTCTTTTTTTTTTCTACACAAAATAATGAAGGCAAAAAATAGTTTTGCTGGATGTTGAATTTTCCTAACAGCTCTGTAACATGTTGTTGACTATCAGTAAAATTAATATTCTTGTAACATTTTCACCCTAGAATAAAAAGAGATCCTTATTAGAACTATGAGAGGTAAATTAAATGAAGGTAAGCAATAGAGTTCACTTATTACTTTATTTTCTGTCCTTCCTTATTTGCTTCAGAACATTTACATGTGTGAATCATGTGTCCACGTGCTCCTCACACCCAGCACCTACAATTAGCACTAAAGCTGCTATTCAACCCTCTGCCAGGAGTTAGTTCTGCAAAAACAGGTTTATACAATGCTGACTTGCTAAACTTTAGTCTGTCATTTGTCCTGAACTGTCTTTTTTTCCAAATACCAGGCTAAACTTTCAATGCTCTCACTAAAGAAAAATCAAAAGGACATTTTCAGCAACCAAAGCCTCTGAGAGTTTATTTAGGTTTTGGTTTCAGCGTGGGAAGCATCCTTTGCCAATAGGGATTTTCCTGATGATCTTCCACCTTTCCCGCACACTGATAGGGATTTACACAGATATCAACCCCCCTCCCCACACTCTGACGTGAGGAGTGAGTCCAGCAGTAGCTGCCTGGTGCTCCTCAAGGCACATTCACCTGAGTGCATGAACAAGGAGATCTGTCTCACCCTCCATCACTGCAAGCCGCAGCCAAAGCACAAGGGTCCTGGACAGGCAGATCCCAGGATTCGACACGTTCTATTCTCCTGAAGGAGGGGGAGGTGATTGTCCTTAGTGCACACAGAAAAGGTTTGTGAGCCTTTGTTTACATAATGTAGAATCAATTATTAAAGCAGCTAACGGTGAAGATATTGGATGCATACATCAGACTGATACCACCTAGGGCCCACAAGCAATGTTCCCAAGGACATAAAAAACATATTTAATGAAAAATATTACTATTAAATATTGGTTCTCCCTGGAACATTACACCTGATTGCTCATATACTTAATTACCTAAAGTCAGCCCAAGATGACAGTATTCCAGGCATGGGCTTCTCCTGATCCCACTTCTTTTCTAGAACAGCTTTCCCACTTCCTGTGAGCTCAACGTCTGCTGTAGGAGCTTTTGTCTGCGAAATAATTTCTCCCCAGTTTAAGGTTCACTTGCTCTGCCTGTTCACCAGGATCCCATTCTCCCCAGTACCAACATTCAGTGGACAGAACTGATCTAGTGACTCCTCTGTCCACCCCTACTGGGGAAGCACAAAAAGAAATCAGAAACTAGTGGACATCGTGCAGAATCAGATGACTGTGAAGCCCATTTCCACCTCCATCTTTAAAGGCATAGGATCTATCTGTGTCTCAGTTTCCTTGCTTGAAAAATCAGTCGTTTGCAGTACCAGTCTTGAAAGTGTCTTGAGAGATATTGAGATGTTCTGCTTGAAAACAGTATTCAAAGCAGTCACTATTTAGCAATTACTAGCCCCAACATCAAGAAAGTGAAGTGACCATGTAGATATGTATCAGATAAAGCATGTTTGCAAGTTCATGCTAAGCTTGCCGGCATCCTGAACTCATCTCCACCCACTGAAACTGATCCTGAAACCGATAGTTACCCCCTTCATAACAAACAGGGATTTGTCCTCCTGTTGTCAGCCTGGCATCTTAAGACCTGACTGTGGGAAGTCTCTTCTCTTTGTATATTTCACAAGGTGAGAAAGCCAAAATGAAAGGGGTATCTCTCCTGTTCAGATTCAGCCAAAGCCCTTGTGGAGCCTCCCAAACCATCAATCTGATTGGGAGGAACTGGTAGAGCTCTGCCACCTAAAACATCCTTGGGCCAACTGCTCATAACTGGGTATTGCTGGAAGAGGCTGTGAATATCTGCCTTTGAATATCTGCCCCTATCAGACCTTGTCTGCCAGAACCATTGAAAACAGTGCCTCTTTCCATGGAAAGTCTTTGCTTACACTGATGATCACTGGTTTGGAGCACTTTTCCTAATAGAAGTGCCATGGTATTATGAGGTTCTCTGGCCTGGGAAAGAGGCTGCAGGAAGATAACAGAGATCCAGGAAAGGATCCAGAGATCTAAACAGATGTGGCCAGAATTTCAGCCAATCTGTTTTTCCTAGTCTTTTGCAACACAAAGGATTAGAGGGACATGAAAACGAAGGTGATGGGAGCCACAGTCAAAACAAGTGAAAGTATCCGACCCTTCATGCAGCACATTCCACACCTATGGGAACTCCTGCTGCCATTATAGAGCAGTTTCTGTCCTAACAATTTGTCTGCACTGCTGTGATACTTCTCAAGGGACACTAGTGTTTCCCAGATGCATAGCTAGGGACTACTATTAAGTCTACCAGCAATCCCAGTCTGATCAGATCCAACTAGCTGCCTGAGACGGTGTGGAAGAGAGGTATGGATGGCACCTTGCTTTGGATACAAGACATTTATATATATAAATACAATACATTTATTTATATATATTCACTATATAGATAAATATAGTGAATAGCACATACATGTATGAACAGGAAGAACAAACTTTCTTGGGCTACTAGGCAGGCAAGCCACAATAGGCTTGGAAAAACCCCTGGACTGAGCTGAAAACAGTTAGGGGTTAGTAGAGTACTGGGGAATATATATTCTTCCCTATTCTTACCCTTTCCTGCACACCCTTGCCTGGTCACTGAAGGAAACGGCTTATCAACCTAATCTTGGGCTGAAGCATCACAGCTCTTATCTCCTTACAATGGCTGGATTAGCCATTTCAAGAAAAATGCCCTACCACCTTGATGTGGCTCAAGAATACATCATGGACCTTAAGAATATTGTGAAGGAAGAATGGCAGAGAAGGTCTTCAAAATAACAACACAGCACAATTTCCATGGAAACGGACGTTTAGAAAGTCTCTGACTCTCTACAGTTATGTGAGTTCCACTCTTATGAAATCCCAGATTGTCAACCTGACCTTTCTGACACAATAGCAAGCACGCTGTGCATAGGATTAAACAGAATTAATGACACCACAGTCTACCCTGCAGAAGAGTTAATGTGGACAAAGCTGCTGCCAGAAGGTTCTGCTAGAGAGAACCTCAGCCAGGGAAATGGCACCACGATCCAAAGAGCTGAGCAAAAGCAGCAAGGCTGTTTTTGTCCCATGATCATCCTGGGAGGCACCACACCAAGAACATTTGAGACAATTTTCCTCTCTAGGACTTTCTAAATGCCCTTTCTAGTGTTATCACAGGGTAATCATCTTCAAACAAGCTCACAAAGATGGGTTGCTGTGCTCTATGAAGCATGAAGTTCAAACTCCATTGACCACATGAAATGGGAAAATCAGACTTTTTGAAATTATACACAGACTGGAACTGTTGGGCTCCTACTTCCTTGTATTTGTCTATGACTTCAAACAGAGTAAGTAAATAAACAGAAATTCATTTATCAATGAGTTGTGTCAAAGACTGGATTTTGAAACATGAGCAACTGTCCCACATCTCCAATCACTCTTTTCCTCCTTTTTCCATTCATCATTTTTCCAGACTCTCATGGAAAGGTCAGAGACTAAGACAACTTTTTCCTGGTTCAGAGAAAAAGACAGATATTAGAAGAACAGATGGGCCTCAGTTGTTAAAGCAACACCCAGTGCTGAACTCTGGTCATGGTTACCTCTAGTTGTTCTGAGGAGCTTATGAGCAAAAAAGCCCTTTTGGTTGACTAGACTATCATTCCTTCTCCAGATCTTCCCAGGTGAAGAGACGGGAGTGAGATTTTCCATTTCTTAGTTTGTTTAGGCATTTGATTCTTATTCACATCAATTTCCATGCTGCCTCTCAACAAGCATATGTACATTTGTCGAGGTTTCTGCTCTTTATCCCTCATAAAATCCCAGATTGTCAAACTGACCTTTCCAACACAATAACAAGTACATGGTGTGCATAGAATTAAGCAGAACTAATGACACCATTATATACTTTGCAGAACAGTTAATCAGGACAAATTCTTAGTGTTTGGTCTGGAAAGCAGCATGCAGCTGGGGAAGTAAAATAAGAAATTGTATATTGATCAGAAAACACAGCCTCAGCGATTGACTCCTATCACGAGGATGTGTCCTCAGGTCCATGCCTTGGAGAGACCAGGATAGATGCCAACCTGCCCCAGCTCTCCTCCATTCCTGTGGGAAAAAGAAGAACCCAAAGATCCTGGACAAGGACAGCCCTGTACAAGACCACAACATGTGCTAGCCCACATGTTTGAGATTTCACTCAAAGGTTTCTCAGGTGACAAAACATCACTGCGGAGCAAAGGCAACCCCTAAGACGCAATCCAGAAATACCTTTTAGCAAGGGAGAGAGGGCCCTCTAACGAGTCAATGGTGCAAGTGCTGACAACTAATGAAAAATGGCCCAAAGTGTTTTCAGTCCTGTGCCTATCCCACTGGCAAAGGTCCCTGACTAGAGACTGATATGGACAGTCCCCACCTCTTGTAAGCTAAAAGACAAAATTCCTCCTTTGAACAACAGGACTTCTGGTTTTTGTGCTGCTCTGCCAGGGAGTGGGTGGTGAGTGTTGGGTCTCATGCATGCCTTAGAGCTTTCACAAGTGGCAATGGTCTTCCCAAGAGCATAGTTAGGACAGGGTAAAAGGAGCACCCATAGCATGGAGCTGCCTGGGAAGCCATCAGAGTTGTTCAGGGAATCTGGGATCTGTCTCCTATGCAGCAGCTTGAGCCCGACCACTGCAGCAGACAAGCAACAGGCAGGCCTACTTCCTCTTCCAGCCACATGTTGAAGGTACATGACAAATGTCCACTGTGAAGCCGTGGTTGAAAGAGCTGGGTCCAACGCTAAGCACAGAACTATCTGGTCTTACAAAAAGTGGAGTTCTTAGGACATGTTAGACCAGAGCACTAGGTACTCATATAATCAGGGATGGACTGTGGCATTGCCAGCTTTGGGACACCCTTGAGTAGAATATTCTCAGATTTAGCCACCTGAATCTCATAACCTAAGTGAGCCTTCAGATAAGAGAGTTCTTTTGTCTGCATTTAAACAGCTTTAAAAATTTGTCTCCTCACAATCACATTCATGAATAAAAGTCCATCTTAAAAAGCTACCAAATTGTTGGTCATACAATTTGACACACCTGCCAAACCTAATCAGAGTAAAACACATTTCAAGAGAAGAATCAATGTCTTTGAGATAACAAACATAGATAGTCCCACATCTGCCTGTGAGCAACGGTCAATGCTGTTCACATTGCAACAATCCCATCACTGTTTTATTTATGGATGTCAAAGTATGGCAAGGGAATCTGGATGGTGATTTGCCTCTACTGTGTGAGCCAAGAAGGACAGTTATCTTTGCATTGCTGCTACTTTTGAATCATTCCTTTCTCCCTAATCCTGCATCACAAACTGCTCTCAGCAGTTGCTGAGATTCCTCAGTTTTCCCTTTTTGTATAATCAACATGGAGTACAGAGGTATTTGTGGAGAGCAGCTGAAGCAGGAACATTGCCATATTCATGGGACCTTCTCTAGAGAGGCAGATCAGGCCATCCAGCCTGTTGGTCACCAAGCAGGGCACCCAGGAGGACAGCTGGAAAGCTGGAGGACAGCTGCCTGCTAGGCTACAGCTGACTGCTCTCCTAACCCATTGTAGTGGGAGGACATCAAAGATCAGAGTTACAACAGAACTGCATCCAGAAGCTGGGGAGGGAGGGAGCTCAAGAGCAGAAAAATCACTCTTGTCCTCACACAGAGCATAAGGGCAGACCTTCCAACACTGAAATCATCCGACTTCTCCCGCAGTGTTGCCTGAGAAGCACAGCTCATCTTTACACACTGTGACTTCTTGGGGAAATTCAGCCTATTAACACGAATGGGCCCTGGTTTGTACCCCACCTGAGCTCAAATGCTGCACCTCTACAACACTGTGCTATATTCCCTCGTGTCTTCAAACACGGGCAAAAGTTAGCAGTCACTCCCAAGCCAATTCTTCCTTAAATATATTCTCTTGAAATAAGTGATTCAGTATCAATGGAGTAATACAATACTGCAGACTTTGCTGAAGGCTGCTGAAGTCCCTCTGCTTTAATAATCTTCCTTCAAAATTTTTGCTAGAAAATTAAATGAACGCACAGCTTTACTATAATGAACCTGGCAAACAGATGCCCAGTTTAAATGTATCAGTTTCAAAGCTTACTGTATTAATAATGCCCTTGGTGTGTGAGCAAATGTTGACACTGTTGACCAAAGCTATGGGCTTGGGCTCAAGTGACAACGGTTTGGTGACAAAGTAACAGGACCTGCTCTAGATGTCATTCATGCTGAAAGAGGTCTCTGACCTGCCTTCAGAAGACCTGCATGTAGCATTTAGCATCCTGAACTGCAGAGCCTGGCACCAGATACAGTTTGTAAAACCCATCTCAGCCTCCATGGTACTCAGCAGCACTCCCAAGAAGCAGTAGGTTGGATGTCACTGCTGCCTGAAGCACTAGAATGAGTCTGTAGGTTGTCAGCTGCTTCCTGCAAGTTTTCATACTTCTCCGAGAGGCCTGACTTCTATAAGGAAAGCTTTAGAGTGCACTTAAATCAGCTCAAAGCAGGCTTTCAAAGTCTCCCAGCTGTCCATAACACTGTGCTTCCCTCTCAAAGAACACCGAATGGATCCATTCCAGATAAAACTCGAGTAGAAGGAGCGTTCTAGGAATGTAGGAGGAAAGTAGTGAAGTCTTCCAGGAATGCAGTAGTAAGTACTGAAAGGCTTTCTGCCCCCAGGATCACACAAGAGCCAGTCTGAAGCAAGGGTCACCACTGGCTACTCAGCACTGGTTGTTTCATGTTATCAACTTATTCCCCTTTGGGCATCATCACTTGTTCAGGTGGGCATGGTCTGTGAGTCCTGCGTTGCACAGTTTAGCCATCCTGTCCTTTCCAGACAACTGAGGCAAAGGCTGAATGAGTGGGTATCAGTGGAGAGGTCATCATGCAGACTCTGGTGACTAGCTGTGCATCTCTTACCCTTGCTGCAGATTTACTTCCTTTTGTCCAGCCCAGAACCTATCAAGGCTGCTAAGGAGAGTAGCTCTCCACCCACAGGAGTCACATTCTGCCGTGCTTGCCTATGAGTACCCCAGCACAAAACCCGTGGACACAAGGAAAACTGAGGAGTGCGTGGATCAGACAAGTCCAAAATCACCCGGGCAGGAAGTAGGACTAACCTCAGTGGGATCCCTGTCTACCTTTCGACCTTATGTTCGTTAGAGGAGGGAAAAGTGCTCTTCCTAATCTGATGCGGTGCATCTGCTGGGACACAGGGATGGATTAGATGAGACAAAGGAGAGGACATCTCCAGCAGCAGACTTCACCTGCATGCACATCCTCAAAGAGCATGTGCATGCAGGTGCACATCCTCAACCATACCTCAACCTCCCCTTGCCCAGCTGAAGGGTTGAC
>JAUBNY010000299.1:148870-165579 GCA_032275445.1 Crypturellus soui | reverse complement strand
AGGGTTGACTACCCTAACTACAAGTATTCAAAGCATGACTATCACGTCATCCTCTATGGCCATTAAAAGAGAAGAACTCAATGATTGCATTGCTGTTGAAACTGGTAGAGTGCCTCTCTCGGTTTTGATTAATCAGTATTTTTGAATTCAAACCTGTTTCCAGTGACATATCTTAAAAACACTGTTCAAAAGTGAGAAAAAAAAATGAGATTACTGGGGAGATGGAGGCTCGGGGAAAATATTTGCGGAGATCCAAATGATTCTTCCAGGCCTCTGAAAAATAGCTAAGATGGTTTTGAGCCAGACAAGCTCTAAATTAGCCTTGAGTAAAAATTCACCCTGGTTGTAATTTAGGATCACCATAGCAACACAATTACTCTTGCCAAGCATGCGACGTTATAAAATTGCTGCAGACTTCACACAAAAAAAAAAAAAAAAGAAAAAAAAAGAAAAATCCTGTTTTCTCCCATTTTTTTAATAGGTTTGAATTTGCATTAAGCAAGTGGCAGCAGTTGCTTGGGATTGGGACGTTCTTTGTTCTGGGGTTAATGAAAGCGGTGGGAGTTGCACAGCAGTCAAATATCACAGCTAGTTCCTCTCAGAGCAGGGATGCGGTGGGAAGAGGGTGAAAGGAGAGGCGTGGTGAGACCCTGTTGGGTTAGCTGCCCCGTGCTGGGGAAGAGTGGCCACGTGTGCAGAAGGTGGTTCTGTTCCTTGAGGCTCTGTGGGATTTGCCCTCCACGGACGGTACAGTGAGGACCTGCACAGAGTCCCCTGCACCCAACAGAAGTCACAGCCAGCACAAGAGCGGACCTCGTGGCCCTCCGTGGATGCGTGATGATCGGCAACGTCACGCTCCACGTCCAGGGGAGTTGAGGAGCAAGAGGGCCTGGCAGTCCTGTGAAATGCCACACAGCGCCTTGGCTCACTTCTCAGCTCCTTCCCACCTGCAATCTGTGCACAGGCGAGCTCCCAGGGACGAGGTTGCGGGCAGTTCAGCTGTGCTCTAACTCCTTCTGACAGTGGCGGAGCTTTGCCAGCCTCGGCGGGGACACTGTTGGGAAGATCCCATGCAGGAGCCGGCAGCGCTGACAGCATGTTAAAAGCCGTACCCTTAATGAGGCTGGCATGCTCAGCCTCCTTGCACGGAAATTTTATTGGCTTTGCATAAGAGTTTTTGCTGCTGCCTGCAGCTAAGCCTGCGCTAAGCACATCCACCTAGGCCCCTGCCAAAGCCAGGGGACCACTGGACCACTTCATACACCAGCAGCAAAAAAGAGGGTACTCAATAGAAATGCACCAGGCTTCTGTATGGCTGTACTCGGGATTTTAGGGTGCTACAGGCACATATTAGTATATCCAGAGATGGCAGGGAGCACAGACAGAGGGTTATTCCCTGACAGCCACAAAACAGGAGGAAAAATAGTCAAATCATTCTGTACACTGCTCCTCCTGTGGCACCAGAGACAAGATGTGCTGCAAACAAGATGTCCCATGCAGAGCTGGAGGAGAGGCATGGCTGCAAAACAGAGGGAGAAAGTGCATTTCTTGATAAGAAAGCCTTCAACTAAGCATTGAACTTCATTTCTTACAAAATCACTTACACCCATATACATTTAAGTATGTAAGTATGTATCATACATATGTATATATCTTTATAGGTACCTCTGAAGTTGAGCAGGATTAGTGTGTATCAAAACAGTATTTGTTGCTGTGGAGGACATGAGGCTCTGGGCAATCTCTGGCTTTCGACCTGAGCAGGTACAGATGTATTTTCCTGTGAAACTGAGGAGATACCATGAGTACTGGTGCAAGCTACTCAGAATATACAGCAGAAACACTCTGCTACTTCATTTTTCCATGCTAAATAAATATGGGAAAATACAGATACTTGTACTGCCACTGTGGAGAATATCAGCATGGTTCCCGTACTCCTCCCTCTGTTTTTACAGAGACACAAATGATCCGCACAGGAAAGTGGCAAGAGACCATCCGGGTGCAGCACAGTCTCTCATTACCCCAACATTCAGGAGGCACCAAAGCAAGGCAGATCCAGGCACTGTGGTCTACCTGAGGAACACTTGTTTAGTTCTAGGCATGCTTCTCCCAGAGATCTCAGAGGACCCTGAGGATTTCCAAGGAGCCATTGCAACCTGAAGTAGAATTAGAAACATCCCTCTGTTAAGCCTAAACACTAATATAAGTTGTATTAAATATGTCCTTAAAGTGGACAGTGCAGCTATGACACTTGATATGGGACATGCCTGGGAGTATTGACTGAGAAAGCACATGGGAGATCTCTGGCAAGATATTCAGTAAGGATCAATAAGCATCACACACATCAGCACCAATCCAGGGACACCATAAGGAGAACTGTCCCAGGTGGGTTAGCAAGAGAAGTAATCCTTCGATGGTGGGTTTCTCTGTCGAGCTCCTTGTGGTATGCCTGTGAACATCTTCGTTTTCGCATCTGCAGAAAAAAAAAAAATGTTACTAAAGAAACTTTAAACTGTGCTTCTTTTTACCTAAACATCTTTACTGCATTATTAGTAGTCTGTAATCAGCCAACTATGGTGGCTTAACATCATCCCTTTGCAGGTATGAATGATGCCACAGCTATTCCAGTGATGACAGCTGCTTTTGTGGTGAGAGATTTAGAAATGTCCCGTCTTGAACCATCTCACATCACACCAGGAACCCTTGTCCAAAAGGAACACCTTCCCCATCCTTAAAAATCCTTAGTGCCAAGCATGGGAACTCCTCTCTTTCCATGAACATATACCTATATATGTTGTCTTAAGAAATACATTGAGAAGCATCTTTCCCACATCTCTCCAAGAAAAAGTGAGTAGCTGGTATCACAGAAGAGAACATGAAAAGCTCAGGACACTGCTGTTTCTACAAATGCCCTTTTCCTCTCTCCATGAATAAAAGTAAGGAACGGTGCTGTTGTCTTGGACAGACACATAGCTGTCTTAGACAACTATTTTTGGCCCCTCCATGATGCCTCGCACAACAAGAGTCCAAAATCTTGGCAAATATACAGAAATGGAGGCAACACAGATGGAATAGTACACAGTCATTCCTCTCAGCATAATGCATCACATGCACAAGCTCTGCAAGAAAATAATTCATAAATGCCTGTTTTGTTCTACACCAATTTGTGCATGCTGAATTATTATTACATATGCATTTGTTGTAGTTCAGGATATTGCTTCTTCAGATGTAGTTCAGGATGATATTACTTCTTCTTCTGGTCCAGGATATTCTTATTTTTTAAATAAGAAAACTTTGATTTTTAATAACAAGGTTATTGCCTGTCTCCTTTCATCTGCATCCCTCTCTCTTCCTCAAGTAGTGAAGATAATGTCAAACATATAGGGAGGAATTTACATTCCAGAAGGGGATACTTTCTAAGTCAGAAGGTTTTGTTCCGTTTCTTCTCCCTGTTTACAAGGAGTTGTCCCAATTCGTGATCATGCCCAGCCACTCCATAGACAGATCTCAGTGAAGAGGTAGTGTGAGACTACAAATCCATGTACAAATCCATCTGTCTAAACACAGACTACCTGGACATTAATGTCAATATCCAAAGAGAAGACTGGCCAATTATGGAGACTGTGCAGCAAATGAGATGATAAGGAACACGTTGGGAAGAGTGTACCTGACTAAAATATTATAGTAGATGGCTCTGTCTATCTCCAATCTGTCACAAATATCAAAGTTTGAAAAGAGGTCTTTCCTCCAATGTGTACTACAGATGTTGAATACAGGTTGTTTTTTGTTATGGAATTATCTACCAGTATGTATGTTGTATGTTTGGTCATCTAAACAATTTCCCCCAAGTACTGAAATACACACTTTTTCCCTTCTTTTTTTTATTAAATGTGTAATTTTTGTGACAGACTACTTTCTGGAATCATGACTCAGATGTAATTTTGGTGACACAAGGCTGATCCATTTTTGAACTTTGTTAACCATTCTTCTCATCCCAGCCACATTAGCAAAATAGCTTGTGGTTGCTCTGCAGATACCAGAAATGATGCACACCTTGAAGCATTATTAATATCTTTCTCATATATATAATGTAATATTTGTTCCAAAGATAGGCAGATCAATTCTTTATATATATATATGTATACATATATATATTTAGAACCAAATTTAAAAAATGCAGACAGAAGAAAAGAAACTCTAAATGAAAACTGCCTTTTAATAACTATTATTTTTTTCCTTTTAGACAGGCAGAAATCACCAGTGATATTTTTCCCGTTAATTTCATAACACATTACTTTCAGAGCTATGTGAACACTGACAACTGCTTATAGCATTAATCAAGCTCCCAGCTACCAGCTTTGACATTGCAGCAAAAACCACCACCAGCCCCTAATGCCTGAAGGTCTCAGAGGAAGGGGTGATGAGACCATTGCCTTACAACATCCAGAGAGTTGTCTACTGTCTGGACAGGGAAAAAGGAAGGCTGATGGAGCAGATCCCAGGGGCAGACTAATCAGAACATAATTTACAGCTCTTGGTGTGCCAGGACTTGCAGCGTTTCTGCTAAACCAGCTGGGCTGTGGTACTTGGAAAACAAAGAAGCCCATGGTCCATCTGAGAAAGGTCAGAGCAGGATGTGATCGGGGCAATTGCTGGGTGGTGCGGCAAGTAGTCTTAGGGCATGCAGTGGAGGTTAGAAAAGTGGAGAAACAGAGGCAAAAAGTGGGTTGTTGGGGCAACTCCTTCTGAAGAGGAGTCCTTGCACGCGCTGTAGATCCCGGTGCTTTGGCTGAGCAGGGGAAACTACTAGGGAGCAGCCAGCAGGGAGCAGAGCAGGACAGGTTGGGCTGCTGCAGACGTGCTCGAACTCTGTTGAAGATAAAGACGGTTTGAGTAAAATGCGATCTTCCACTTTTCACAGAATCACAGAACGGCTGAGGCTGGAAGGGACCTCCACACATCACCTAGTCCAAGCCCGCTGCTCAGCTAGGGACACCTACATTTAGTGCTGTTAAAATCCCACAGCTTCGCAAGTGAAACAAAGGATGGCAGATGGCAAGTAAATGATCTCTGCTCACGGGTCCCTTAACACACTGAATTATCCTACGGAAAGATTTTTTTTTCCACCTAGGTTTGATTGTCACTCCCTGACATTGGTGGGAACAAGGACTGAAATACTTTGCTTGCAGTGGAGTCATAACAGAATGCAAGACTGAAAACTTTAGAAGGAAAACGAGCTGGCACATACGTGCTCACCCCCCCCCACATCCACAAGTGCACTGAAATCTCCCTGAGCACAAAATTTAGTATTCACCTTACTACTGTGCATGCTCAGTCTGCCTAGTTATGACCTCTAAAAAGGTGCTTTAATATTCACCTGAAAAAATAATCAGATTCAGGAAAATCGGAGCAGTTTGCTATCATTGTCTGAATTAGCTTCACAGTGCAACTGATGCTGGTCCCAAATACACATGTTCCAGCTCTAAAAATAGTCCCCCTTAAAGAGCACAGAGGAAAAAATGCATCATCTGCAATTTATATCACATTTTTCAGTAATCAGTCCTCAGAGAAAATTCCCCTTAGTGACAGCATTTTAACAAATACAGATAACTTTTGCTCTTCTCAGTGATGGAGTGGATGGACATTCAGACAGGCAGCGTGCAGTTTGTTTGACCTAAGGTGTTAGGAAGGAGAACAGAATGTCCCCAGGAATCATTTTAGCACACTCTGGACAGGGTGCTGCTTGTTTTCTGGAAGAGTGTGCATTATCACCCAGCATAAACCAGCATTTCTCTGGTGTTGCTTCTTTCATTTGATGTCTCAGAACTCAGCCCATCTCAAGCTCCTCCTGATGTCTCCTTGCAAGCTAATGAGCCATCTCTTCCATGCCAGCATACTCCCAAAATCTCTCCCAAAGCCTTGAATACTCTTCTGGGGTCTGGGCAGGCTGTCCTGAAACTCCAAGAATCGTCTCACCCATAGGAAATGAGAGGCTCATTCTTTATCCAGTTACCTTGAAATCATCAGCAAAAACGTAGAATGGTGTATGAGAATGGACAAATTTATCTATTGCATGCTAGGGTTACTCAGCTTACAGATCCCTCTGTATGAGTAATAAGCACGCTATGTCTGCACTGGTCTCCAGCTCATATGAACACCAAGAAACCTTTCCCTCTCGCATACCCCGCTCTCAAGCCATCATGCTGCTCACATGGATGGGCTCTGCGTAGCACATCAGAGAGGCTGCAGATCAGGAACAAGGCATGATGCCTACCTACATGTGGCTTGGACACCACTTTAAGTGGACAAGAACAGAAACTACTGTGCAAATCTAGGCAGTTTCTGTGTCAAAACCCCAGGAACAGGGAATGGATGAAGAACAGAAAACACGTGATGAGCCAAAGGGTGCAGTGCTGACTCAATCATGCTCTGGAAGAGGTGACACGAAGAATGTGAATGGTCCTTTCCCAGTGCCTTCGGAGGTCCAGAGTGCAGAGGCAGCAGCAGGAGCTGCTCTAATGAGACCTGACGAAGCGATGTGCCTTTTCAAGCACGTGTCAGCACACAGACGCAATGACCCCTCCTCAACAGCACCTCCGTGGCTGGCAACTCGGGGAGACTATTCATTTCCAAACAAACACGACTCGCGGCCTCTGACAGACCCAGCAACCAGGCAACACATTAATACTTCATGAGACAGTAGGAAACATGCAGCAGGAGGAACGCAGAGCTGGGGGACTCGATCACTGCACACGGAGCGTCTGGCTTGCCGGAGCACTAGCAAGTACTTCTGGGGCCACTGAGAATAACCTGCACTGACTTTGGTAATCTGTGACAAGCTCCGAGTGCCCATCCCGAAATAACTCCTGAAGCATCACTGGAAAAAAACACAAAGAAAGGCTAAGTGGGAGGCAGCGACCCAGCGAACAGAGTGCTCGGTCTGTAGGATGGAGAGGCTCTAGATTTGATCACAGCTGTGAAGAGTCCCATTGACAGTGATAGACACTGATGCACCATTTTTTTGTGTTTCAAAACAAAACCCTCTGCCTTTGCCCTTATTGGGAGGATGCAGTGATAGTCCTGGAGTGAACTCGTGGTCCTTGGGAACATGCAGTCAGATGTATGCCACATCCCACTGCAAGCAACAGAGAGTGCAAGCAAGCAGAAGTACTCAGTCTTGCATTGCAGTCACCCATTTCTCTGCTTTTAATGATAAGGAGAATGCCCACTTTGTCCCTAGTTAATATTTATGCAACGTGCTGAAGTGTAAAATCTCCAGTATCCAGATATACTTGGCTCTTTGGCTCCTGTGGCCAGTAGGCTGCATGCCATAGCAGTTCAATACAGTGATGAGCATGTTAAAAAAATGGGTTTGTGTTTCTTAAATTGCAAACCTGTTTTCAATTTCAGATGTGCTTCAAAAGAGTTTCTCTGAATACACTCAAATTTGGGAATTAGAGAGTCTCTGCACTAGTTAATAAGCATAGCTCTCAGCATAGCAGCAAGAGACAAGGCTTTTGCAAAGAAAATGTCTTCATCCTCTCAGAAAACAAAAAATACGTAGGACATAGTCTTTAAAACTTTTTTTCTTTGCTTGACTTGTGGAAGTCTCTCTACCTAGTGAAGGAACAGGCTGTAACCTCTCCTCAGCCTGCAGTGAGCTAGGTGTTGGTCAATATAGAGTCATGGAGTGAGTTAACGTGAAGGTACACAATAGTACTAGCATTGGTGTGTTTGCATCCTGACTTTTACTACAGGATCTTGGCAGGACTCATTCCAAAGAACTGCTTTACCCCAGGAAACATATGGGGTAGTATGAACTGTAGCCTCATAGCTACTAAAGCCCAGGAGAATAATGAGATTATGCAACATATGCCATCCAAATACTATTCAAGTCCCACTGTGCTCCAACAGCAGAAAAAGCCTTCCTCCATGTCAGGTATGGTGACAGTTTGGCTCTTAAGACCATCAGACACACGTAATAACAAGTAGGCCTCTATCTTTAGGTCACTTGTAGGGACTTCTGGGTAGGCAGGCTAATGGGGAACTGAAAATAAAGTATATCAGTAAGCCATACAAGCAGAATTAAATGCTTCCCAGCCCCTGCAGAAAGACCGCTGAGGTTTTCTCCTTTGTAGTCTCCAAGTGTGTGGTAGCAGTTGGTGCAGAGGTCTAAATGATTTGGTACATGCTGATTTGGAATATTCCTGCTCTGTGCCATCCCCTCCTTCCTTTTCTGAAAACTGCCACCCATCATTCTTCCCTACGGGCCCAGGAAACTACAGGCCACCCCTGGGAAGGTAAAAGGAAGAACAGCTCATCCAGGATGTTGTCTCTAAGCATGTGGAGGACAAGTGGGAGATCAAGAGCAGTCAGCATGGATTCACCAAGGGGCAATCATCCCTAACCAAACTGACTACCTTCTATGATGGGGTGACTTGCTGGGTAGATGAGGGGAGAGCAGGGGATGTCCACCTTGACTTCAGCAAGGCTTGCCATTCGCTCTCCCTTAAAGTCATCATTGCCAAGCTCAGAAAGAGGGGGTGAGGTGAGTGGACGCAGGGTGGATTGGGAATTGGCTGAATGTCAGAGCTTGGAGGGCAGTGATAAGGGGTGCAGAGGTCTGCTCAGAAATCTAGGAAGCAGTGCAATGCACATCACCCAGATGAAAAAAAAAAGTCTCTGAAGCTCTTAGTTATTTAGCTATTATTCAACTGTCATTAATTATCAACAAACATTCACTTATTGGTCTTATACTCACAATGCAAATGGAAGAAGAAAGGTAGGACAAAACTTTTCCTGTCAGACTTCCTATAGTACTTTCACTACCTTCATGCAAAAAAAAGTAGTAAATCCCATCAGATGATGATGTAAACAAGTTCAGAGTTTATAAGCACAGGCTTCTCTTTCAGAAAGGTATATTTTACTTTTAAAAATATTATATATATTCCAATTAGTAGTATCTATCTTAACAAAAACAAACCCTAGTGTTAACACCATCACTGACAAGACAGCACTGTTTTCTCATCAGAGGTATTCTTCCAATCAAGAAGAAATAGGAGTCCTATAATTTCCAGCAAAATGTTAAAGAAATGTCCCTTTGAAAATAATTGCAAATGAGCAGAAAGTAGGTGCCTAGGAGGTCCTTGGAATAAACTGACAGAGACCACAGCTGCCAAGAAAAGAGATTTCTACCTTAATTACAAGACAAAAATAGCAAATCAGTCAAGAAGAGAATTTCAAGGACACAATCAATCGTGAGTCTGAATTTTTAGCCTGAACTGATTTTCTGACACACTCAGAAGCTTACCCTTACGAAACCAGCTGGATAGCCTCAGGGGCAGCTAAGAAGCATATGGGACTTTATCCTTCCATGGTTTCCTTGCTCTGGTGACTCGATCACAAACACCAGACCTGCCTACCTGCGCAAAGGCCTTGCCTGGAGCGGTAACCGCAGGAGATGGTGACCCAGGAATCAGCTCTTCTGCTTTGCTTGTTTGCAGGTGCCTATGGACTCTGCTCTGGAAAAGCAGCCCTAGGGGCCATGCAAAGCTGCATCTCTTCTCCTGACCTCTCCACTGCAGCCACCTGCCTGCACAGATAGAGTGGTGACAGAGAAGATCAGTCCTTGGGGTCCTTCTCAAGGTCGGCCAACACAGCTAGGGTTTGTACCATACTGCCACATGCATCTTAGCCTTCTCTGATATCACCCAATTCCTTTGTTTTCCTTTGGAAAATCATGGCCAGGATTTTAGAGCACAGCTCCAAAATTTTCTGTCTTGAAACATCTCAGTTTCTTGCAAAAAAACTAAACAAACAAGCAACAAAAACCTCTGTTATTTTCCCATAAATCTCTCCCTTAAGGGATCTTTTCTGAAACTGTCCATCAGTGCGAACACTGGGATGGCAGGAAAGAGAATGTAGCTGGAGGAACTTCAGCAGCTTCACCTGACACTGCAGGAAACTCTCACCCGTCCTGGAAAACAGGAATGGCAAACCAGAGCTTCTGAAGGAGAGAATTTTGCAAACATTGGCTCCAGCAATGATGAGTTCCCCTGTGTTTATCAAGATGAAGGCCCAAGCTGGACTTCTGCTGAGGTCAAGACAGACACTATGACTGAGACATTGAAAAGGGCATCAAGTTGGTCCCCTCAGTTATGGCGTTCTCCAACATTTAGTCCCTGGCTCCCGCACGTATTATCTGTAACCTGTTGTGCTTATGTGTTAGCTCTTGGATTAAAAAGAATAAATAAATAAATACATAAAAAGATGAAAGATGCATCACCCTTTTAGATTTGGCAGCACATCATGCAAGCACCGCATATTAGCTTTCATCTTTGCCTGAGTCACAGGAGCACAGAGGCCAGCAACCTCCTAGACCACTGCAGAAAATGGAATTGTGCAGTGCTGCCAAGTACCTGGTGCAACGGCAGTGCACTGGCAGTGGTGTCTGTGTGTGCACCAGTGCCCTGTCACCGTCGTAGAAGCTGTCTCAAGGGGAGCTGCAAAACATCTGAAACTCTGCGATGCATCTGGGGACAGTGTCTGCTCGGTTTCCTGTGACAGTGCCCCTGTTAGACAAAAGCCAGGAAAACAAGACAAACTTTTCTCCAAGTCTCGGGAGAGCCTGCCTAATTTTTCAAGTAGCTCAAGGAAGCACGCAAAGATACCAAATGCATGAGGCAACCCAGGCTTTTAAGACACACAGAGCCAGAAAGCAGCAGCTTTGTCGCCTCCTGGAGGGCTCTGCGTCTGAGCATGGCTTGATCCCCTGCACTTTCCATGTGTGAGACCTTCCCAGGTTTGTATGTTCTAACATTAGATGATTGGATTACAGCTGGCACGTCAGAGTGTGCTTTAGCAAAGAAGGAATTCTTCACCATTAGCAGTTCTTCACTACTAGCATCTCATTTTGGAATTTCTTTATGGCATTCGAAACTGCCTTAGCAGCCACATTTGCACCAAAACTCTCCCCTCCAAGGGAAGAACCTCTTTCACTGCAGGTCATAGGCTTTTCCTCAAGGAGGCACGGGTTGTTACTCTCCATCAGATCGATTTTTGCATTTCTCCTTTAGGCAACAGAGTTGTAGCCCTCTGCTGTTTCTCCTCCTTTCCCTGGGACCCCTGGCATGACCCATCATTTACCTTTCTCGTAGTAAGTGACATCCAGACTACAAGGACACCAAGCACTGTGAGAGCAGGGACGGCCCAGATTTGAGCAGACATGGAAGTGTTTCATCAGGACAGCATGGTGAGTGGATCTGAATCACGGTGCATGCTGGTCTTCCACCAGTGCAGCAGCTCTTGTGAATTTTGCCACTCGTGCTTCCAAAGGATTCTTTGGAAAGGGTGCTGTGAAGCTCAGAAGATGACTCACGCATCCTCCTGTATTCTGGCAGCACAGATCTTCACCCTGTTAACCTGTATGACTCATGCAAGAGGAAAAGCAGTGCTCAGACATTGCAATTCTTGACAGTCTTAGCTGGAATAAGCATGTCCACCGTGACGAAACAGCATTGTAGCTGCCCTCGGCTAGTGATAGCACTTTCATCTTTTAAATAGACATTTTTGCTTTCTACTAGCATTGGTGACCAAGTTTGTGGTTAAAATGCATGTCAGTAAGTCTGAAAACTGCAGTCATGCCAATACAGCAGGTGCTATTAGAACCACTGCATGGTCAGTATGACGAATGTGTGCAGGGTGGGCAGAATTTGCAGGGAGACAGAAGGCACTGAATAGTGATGGCCCATGAAAAAACAGTTTACAGGAGTGCATTCAAAGAATAACTAGTATTGCCTATGATTGACCTCACTGGTAAGAACAATACTGTTGGAGGTCAATAAATGAGATTAAAAAGGCATCTCCAAATACCACAGAGTGTATATGAATGTGAAAGAAGCAGCTTGCAGCTGCTTTCTGCATGAACATCGGTGGAGCACCCAGACACACTGAACAGTGGCTCAGTGCCACTGAGCACCACGATGGGCCATGTTTGTCCCTCACCCCAGCAGCCCTATGAAGTAAGGACGATGCTGCCCTGTCTCTTATCCCTGTCTGGGCAAACCAAGACACGGTGTAAAGCTCCACACTAAGCACCCTGAGACAAGACAGGACCTAACAGCCCATCTGCCCTTTAGCCACCTGTGTGCCCATGGAGCTCCCGCTGGAGTCCGAGTACTGACTGGAGTGTTTGCTGCATGCTGGTGGCATCCAGCTTCATCTAAGTGATGAAAGAGAACGGCACCAAGCCTCTGGGCGTCTTCCAGGCTGCTCTTCTCTCTTCTAGTTACACCAGGACAGTCCAGGCAGTGCTGGTGTAACTAGAAAAGGGACTGTTCTGCCTTGGGTGGGAGGTTTTCTCTGCTCCTGGCTTTGCTGCTCTGCAAAAACTGTTCCCCATCGGGCATGCTCAACTGGTCAAGCAGGGGACAGGGTACCTCATGTTCACATAGAACAGAACAAGCTTCAGGCATTCCCATTGATCATAGAATCATTATGGTTGCAAAAGACATTGAAGATCACAAAGTCCAACCGTAAACCCATCACCACCATGCCTGCTAAACCACATCCCCAGGTGCCTCATCTACATGTTTCTTGAACATTGCCAGGGATGGTGACTCCACCACTTCTGGCCAGCTTCAGTCACAGCCTGGAGGCCCCAGGAACCCAACTCTCCTGTCAGCCACCATGCAGAAAATCAGTGTATGGACACACTTCTGGTCTGTCTAACACCCCCTAGCAATTCGAATGGCCCAACTGTGCCTCTAGCACCATGACCAAGTTTGCAACTACAGCCTGCTCCTCAGGGCTCCTTGGGGCTTACCTTAATTCTGCCTTAATTCTTGACTTATGGGCCACAAACATCCAGCCGCAGTCTTCACACATGCCTGCTGCTAAGCCTCTGTGCTGTCAAAGCAGAGTAGAAAGGAGATGCAAACCAGACATGGTCAGAACTTAGTTAAATTTGAATAGCAGAGTGACTCTAGGCTGGAAAGGTTGGTCCGCCCATCATGCTCTGCATGGTGTTCTAACCTAAGCAAGTCATGAAACGTTGCTTCAACTATCCTTGAGCAAAGGCTTTGAAAGAGGTACAGGACAGCCCTAGAAAGGGGGCAGAGGACAGCCCTAGAAAGGGGGCAGAGAACTGCCAGGACCAAAGACCTGTAGAAGAGAGGTCTGAAAAAAAACGAAGATCTCAGGAGAGATGTCTGCACAAAATGTTTGGACAAGCCTTCTGCAACATGAACGCATTTTAGAAATCTGAGTCAGCTTACCTCAATCATTTGTTTTTCAAAACAGATTTCATCAAAAGCTTTTTCTTTTCTTTTTTCTTTTTTTCTTTTTTGGTACTACATGGACACTTTTAAGCTTCAAATGCACATCTACGTTATTTTTAAATAAATGTTTTGAAAGAGAATCCATTTATCATGGTTTGTTCAAAATGAAGATCTGCATTATCATTTTATTTAACTAAACATTTTCTTTCGATCATTTTTTTTCAAAAAGCAAAGGAACCCTTTGGGACTTTTCCCCTCCCCTCCTTTTTCTGTCTTTATTCTTGCTGGATGGAGCTGAAACTCCTTTCAGCTTTCCTCTGAAGAGATGGTCATCATGGCTTCGTAAAGGCAGCAAGGAGAACGACAGATATCTGAGCAGTGGACAGAGAGCTAAGAAATTAATTAAAAGGAGTTTTATAGGGGATTGGATGCATAAACAGTGTCATTTATTGATCTTAATAAAAGGAGTAACTGAAGGACTAAATGTTTGTCTTTTTGCATCCCTTTCCATGGGCTTTTTTGTGGAAAGCCTTCCATAACGCTTTTATCTTATGTAAATGAATATTAGTAGTTGATGAATAACATTTATCAAACTCAAATGCATGTCTAGGAAAGATAGAAATCACAAGTCACGCAAAAAAATCTTTGCCTTTAAAAAGGGCAATTGACTATCTTTAGACCAACTGCAGGTAAATCCAGTAGAATCAGACACTTCAGATTTTCTTTTATCTCACAGCTATTTGACCATTATGGAATAAATAATGAGACCCTGTAGAAAAGTATTTCAGAGCACACTGAAAAGAGCAAGAAATGGTTGTGGAGTTAACAGGAGAGGGGTTGAAAGCACAAAGCATGTAACATTGCATTTAGTGTGCATACTGAGGCAGGATTATCCTAAATAAAACCTCCTTGAAAAGTTACTTTCATCTCTTGAAACACTTCTGGATTCCTTTCCAAGTCTTTAGCTGCTACAGAGAGTAATGTGGTATTATAAAAAGCTGCATGAAATTCAGGGATTTGAAAATCCCTCCCATCAGGAAGCCAGCTATTCTGCACTGCTTGCAAATGCTGTGATTAGGTAGTTCCTTTGCGGTGATTTTTGCCTGTAAATCTCCAAAAAATACCTGTAAGGATGAGATCTGCTTAGCTGAGTTGCATTTTCTTTGCCAGTTAACTCACTGCAAGAGCTTGCTCTACTACCATGCACAGGACAGCTACCTCTTCACCAACGAGTGTCCTTGTAGCCCAGGCCTAGGCCTTGCCAGAAGCTCTCCCTGGTAAGACGCAGAGCACCACAACCTGAGCCAGCCCACTAGCAATCACGTATTGCAGTGTGGCCTCCAAAAAGTCCTTTGGAGTCCAACTGTGTCACAGAGAATAACGGCAAACAGCAACATTTTCTGGTTGACTTTCAAATCCTCCCCACAAGGCATATGTTGCATGAGCTTATATGTTTGCTATGCACCAGTCTTCTTATTCATTAAGCAAATTGACCTTGCTAATTACTTCCAGCAATTATGGTAATATATACGGTCATGGATATAAAAAGAAGGTAATGTGATACCAGCTCTCCATATACTTACAGTTTCACTTGCCAGCTAGAGGAAGGAGAAGTAAAACAAAAGTCCAACAAAAGCAACGGAGGACATTGGCCGTCAATGTAATGAGCACCACACAATTAATGCAACTGCGCAGCTATGTCATGTGAAAATGCAAAGCCACCCGAGTGTAAACATCAGCAATTTAAATTCCCCTGAACTGAAATAGCTTCTGTTTTTCTCTGTAAAATCAAGACAACATCTGGAGCTGCAACAAAAAGGGTTTCATCAGATTGTTTATCTGGGGTAAGGAGTAGGTTGAAGTAATGACACCAGATTGGAAAGAGCTCTTCAGTTGCCTAGCATTGTTGTGCCAAATATAGACACCACATGTCACGTTCCAACCCAAGTGGTCCCAAAGCATCTTCTCCTTCAACACCCGTTCTGGTCTGGGACCGCAGCAGCTACGCAGGCAGCCAGTGGAGGGAAGGAGGAGGAATTTCAGACGGTTCTGTTGAAAAATTGTCAATCCAAATATTATGCTTTTTCAATAGATAATTCCTATTGAAAGAGATGTTGCATTGGAAAGTAAAGAAAGAAGCATTTCAGAGCATTTGTGTATTTGAAAAGAAAAGAACAAACAAACAAAAAAGACTTTAAAAATGCTCACAAAACTTTGATTTGATGTTGAAAATCAGAATGCATTTCTGCGAGCTCCACCTGAACTAGCATGAGCCAATTACAGTATCACACTGCTTTTTCAGGCTTTGTAGCTGCTCTTTAATATAATCACCTCTCTGGTTTGTTGTGCTTGAAATTCAGGAGGAAAGGCAGCTTTGCAGGAGATTGAGGTTGGATTCCCAGTCAATGCAAACTGGTCCAAGTTCTCATGTAGCTCCACTGACTGGCCCCAGAGAGGAGTTGTCCCTAACATACTGCCACTGCACTCCAGCCATCACATGCAGCAGAGCAGGGAAGGCAAAAGATCTCACCCTTGCCGAGATCAACATGGCAAGCAGTGGGGTTGACTGGTCTGGAGCAAACATGTGACTGCCACACGTAGCTGCTGAAATCTAGTTTTGCTTTCCTAAGAATCAATTATATCCCCTCACCAGTGAAGGAGGGAAAAACTGATCAGCTGTACTCCACAGGAGCAGGGAAACTACTGAATTACAGTGAGACTTAGGCACAGCCATCAGGCTGCATGGGGCATCTGCATGAGAGGGCTTGTTTGATGACCTCTAAGGAGCCATTTTTGCTATGACCCTATTTCAGGACATTCAGATGATTATAAAGAAAGCCTCACCTGTTGTGAAAGCCCTTGAGATCTGAAGTCAGGGAATACTACCCATAGCATAGAGGTTATTCTCACTCTCAGAACTGCCTTGGCTTGTGAAGTATTAAATAAACATGACAACCAAGCTAAAGGCATTGTGCATGTTGGTCACCTTTCAGATGTACATTTCCTTGACATTGTTAGATATAAGGACTAAGCCTGCAAGATTCAATCTTTTTCCTTCCACTCAGCACAAGAGGTTTTAGATTATACCTGGCCTTAAGGTTGGCCACTTTTGGCCACAAAGGTACTAGTAAAAAAGACACAAAAGCACTTGCTCCTGCTAGCAGAATGAAACTTTAAAGTTCCAGTCATGGATTTAAAGAGAAGAATTTATCACACGCTGAGTCATAAAATAGTGGGATAGATGGAATTAATGGGACACCTCAGATTTTTCATTGTTGCAGACACTTTTAGGGGAGATAGAAATTGATGTTTGCTAAGGTATTTGAAAGAACTTTATGAGCATATTACCTTTTCTGCTCTGTCATACCAAAAAGACAATTTTACAAGCTTTATCTGGCCTGGAGTCCAGAAACAATTCAATATCTAACACTCGAA
>JAUBNY010000299.1:126893-148860 GCA_032275445.1 Crypturellus soui | reverse complement strand
GAATAGTCTGCACTTGAAGGTTAGCAGCCAGCAGCTCCCTTGTGACAGAAGTAGCCTGCAGGTGACACATTCTGCAGGTTCCACTGCTAATCTGACAGTCTGCCTGGCTTCCAAATGGTTACTAGCTCCCAGATACTGGAGAAACTCCATTCAGCTGTGGCCTGACACAAGAAGCACCAGTCATGCAATACCCAAACCAAGTGCATACTGATGCAACTCACTGTTTGACAGGTCTCTTCTTCACAATAAGCTCTCTTCAGCATAGCATTTAGACTGTAGGCTTTGAGAAACACCAGGGTTCTTGATGACACAAACTGAAAAGATAAATGTAGACAATGTCTTCTGGAGTATGGGATTACCTATTAGAAACTATATCATTGTTAGCAAATCTGCCAGTTCAACATCTAGCTTTTATAGAAATTAACTGTTGTCTCAAAATTACCACAAAATAAATGGCCAATGACAGAGAAAAGAGTGGGAACCCACCTCTCACCATGATAAATAAATCTAGCATAGTAAGCACTAGAGTTGCCGTTGTGAATTACAAGCAAATATTGAAATAACAAACCAATTTGTTCAGGTAAAAATTATGAAATTAATGACAGATGAGATTAATGACAGATGAAAATTTTACATAGCCTGTTACTTTTTGGCTCTCATTTCTCAGAAAAAGAAAAATTCTTTTCAGAATAGTAGCTCTGCCCATTGAAGGGCCAAGATGAAGGCCCTTCAAGAGCAGAAGAATTGCTGGAGCAAGGAAGACAAGTCGTCTTGTCCCATGCACCATGGAGGGTGGCAGGGCAAAGAGCATTGGGAGGGCCACATGTTCAGCTCCAGAAGTCGTCCCCATGCTGCGCATCTGCTACGAGTGAGAAGTGAGATGACTGCAGCAGTGTCAGGGGAGGAAAAGGCCATGGGTGCAAGGCCGGCACAGACTGAAAACAAAAAGTAGACACTCTCCAGCTGGATAATGGTTTATGACCCAGAACAGAGGTACTTGATATAACTTTACTGGTTATAACTATGGCTTTCTCCATACATGGACTGTATGTCATGGTGTGTGTCACATGCCATAGCTCAGCATCAAAAACATGGGAGTTCTGCGAGCAGGGTGGAATCTTCAGTCTTACTCCAGCAATAGAGAACATGCATCATGTCAACACACCTAAGTAGCAAGTTTATGCAAGAGGTAGCACAAAGTGAGGTTTCTGATAACCCTGCAGACTGCAGGCTTTCACTTCTCCCCAAGTTTTTCTGAGTGTTGCTACCCAGACCTATCAGCAATGAATCTGTCAAACTTTAACCGCTGTGTGGAAAACAGGAAATCATGCTGTCAACAGAGAGAAAATGAGGTTGTCAGGCTGGCTATTGAGCCACCAACTTAAGGCCTCAGGAGGCAGGCTGACCTGCTATTAGGAGATTAAAATTTAAAGGTAATATGCTTTCCACATGAGACAAAATTTAATTCCTTAAATTTGCTGATGACTCTGAAAGTCATCTGTCCTGAAGTCACTCAGTTAAAGTCACCAGAGAGAGGAAAAATAGAAGACCAGAGGTCCTCTCTCTTCACATTTCACTCTTCAAAGATTATTAAATTTCTTCACCTTGAGATCAACTTTTGGTTTTTGTATTATTCAAGTAAATTTGACCAGTAATACTTGACGGATCACTACATTTTCACTTCATGTAGATTTCCCTTTTCATTTCGTACTACCTCTCCTGATAGAGGTCTCAGTCTAACTCTGCACAGCTCTCCAGGACTGGTCCTGCCCTGAGGGGACCCCAGTGTAGATGGACATACACTAAGGAGAAGGATGAGAAAAGTGACTTACCTGAAGTTGTCGAGTAACTCAGTAGCAGACGCAGTGCCAGAACTCTGCCACCTGCATCATTACATGATATACTACATGTCTTTTACACATTAATGAGATGAAGGGGTTCTAAGGGAGCGGGCAGAAGTGCTCACCATCATCTATCAGCAGACCTGGTCAACAGGGAGGTCCCAGACTTCTGGAGACTTGCCAATGTGATGCTCATCTACAGGAAGGGTTGGATGGAAGATCTGGGGAACTACAGGCCTGTCAGCCTGGCCTCGGTATCAGGGAAAGTTATGGAGCAGATCATCTGGAGGGCGATCACACAGCATGTGTGTAAAAACCAGGGGATCAGGCCCTGCCAGGAGAAGTTCATGAAAGGCAGGTCCTGCCTCACCGACTTGAACGTCCTCTAACCAGGTGACCTGCCTAGTGGATGAGGGAAAGGTTGTTGTCATGGTCTACTTAGACGTCAGTAAGGCAAATTGACCCAGTCCCCCATGCCTTCTCCTGGAGCAGCTGGCAGCTCTTGGCTTAGACAAGTGGACTGGGTTTCACTGCGTGAAAAACTGTCTAGATGTCCAGAGAGCGATGGAAAACGGAGTTAAATCCAACTGGTGACCTGTCCCAAGCGGTGTTCCCCAGGGGTCACTGCTGGGGCTGCTCCTCTTTAATATGTTTATCACTGATCTGGATGAGGGGATTGAGTGCCCCCTCAGCAAATTCGCAGATGACAACAAGCTGGGCAAAAGAGTTGATTGGCTTGAGGGCAGGAAGGCTCTGCAGTGGGATTTGAACAGGCTGAGACCAACCATGTGAGGTTCAAGAAGGCCAAGTGCCAGGTCATGCGCTTTGGTCACAACTACCCCACGCAGCGCTGCAGGCTTGGGGCAGAGAGGCTGGAGAGCTGTGTGACAGAAAAGGATCTGGGGGTGTTGGCTGACAAGCGGCTGAACGTGAGCCAGCAGTGTGCCCAGGCGGTCAAGAAGGCCGAGGGCGTCCTGGCTGGTGTCAGGAACAGCGTAGCCTGCAGGACTAGGGAAGTGGTCATCCCCCTGTACTCAGTGCTGGTGAAGCAGCACCTTGGACACTGTGTTCAGTTTTGGGCCTCTCACTACAAGAAGGACATGGAGATGCTGGAGCATGTCCAAAAAAGGACAATGAAGCTGGTGATGGGTCTGGAGCACAGACTTATGAGGAGCAGCTGAGGGCGCTGGGGTTATTCAGTGTGGAGAAAAGGAAACTCAGGGAGACCCTATTGCTCTCTACAACTACCTGAAAGGAGGTTGCAGTGAGGCGGGTCAATCTCTTCTCCAGAAAACTACAGACAGGACAAGAAGAAATGGGCGCAAGTTGTGCCAGGGAAGGTTCAGGTTCGACCTTTTGGAGATTTTCCACATAGAAAGAGGGGTGAAACATTGGAACAGGCTACCCAGGGAAATGGTGGAATCACCTGACATTGTTCAAGAACTATGTAGATGAGGCACTCAGAGACATCGTTTAACAGTGATAGTGTTGAGGGTTTTATGACTGCATTCAATTATTATCTTGGTTTTCCAACCATGATTCTATGGAAGATCAGCCTGGAAAAGAGAAGGCTCAGGGGGATCTTTATTGGTGTCTGAAGGGAGCGTGTCAGTGGTGCACAATGGCAGGACAAGAGGCAACAGGAGCAAAATGAAACACAGGGAGTTCCAACTGAAAACACTTCTTCACTTCAAGGGTGACAAAGCCCTGGAACACGTTACCCATAGGTTGTGGAGTCACCATTCAAGGAGATAATGAAGGCCAGACTAGCCACAGTCTTGGGCAAGTGCTGCATCTCACCCTTATTCAGCAAGAGTTTGGACCAGTTGATCTCCTTGGGTTCTCTCCAGCTCTGTCATGTTGCAATTGGTGAAAACACCTTTGCCCCAGAGCAAAGTTTGAAGACAGTTTGAAGAACCCAGAGCATGGAGTGAAGCAAGAAGGAAACAGAACAGTGGGAGCATCAGACAAGCAGAACTTTCCTGCGCATGGTGTTTCTCCTTCTCCTTTTGAACACCTTCACCAACAGCTGCGATCACAGGTTGTGAGTGTATGGCAAAGGGTGTCAACCACCTCAGTGCCTCTGATGATCGTTTTTTCTCCATCCATTTGTCTGGAGCTGCCCTGCTGCCCTCATGGTGGTGGGACAGGTCCTGCCAGAAAAGCCCTGCTCCGCTGGCACAGGTGGTCCCTGCAGCTACCGACTCCTGAGAGCCTCTAGTCTTTGGAGTGTCTCACTGGTCCATGTTCACATCAGCTTGTATGATCCCTCTACCAGTGGCTGAATGAACACAGTGATCCAGGGCTCACTCAACCTGAACTCTGCTCCAGGGTAGCCTGTGGTATGTCCTGCAACTCCACAGAAGAGAAACTGCTCCAAAACACTCCAAATTTTACCACTACAGAAAAAAAAAAAAAGAAGAGGAAAAAGAAAAGGCAGGCATGGTTATTGCTATCTTTCTCCTCTAGAGAAGCCTAGAAGAAACTTTTCTTCTGCAACCATGAGTCACTGCTCTGGGATGGTGGTGAGGAGGAGGCGGGGGTGATTATGTCATCCCCAAGTATTCCCAGTTCCCCATCTGTTAAGGGGAAGAAGGCAGTGTACTGCCAAGCAGTTTTTATGGACCTTTGGTCCAGGAAAGAACCATGAGAGTGCTGGAGAGGAAGAAAGGAGGTCCCAGGAGAGCAGGCAGAACTAGAGCTCTCCCAGGAAGTCTGGACTACCTACCTGGGACATGGGACCTCCTACCTCTCCTTTATCACCAACTGCTTCAGCTGCTGAAAGGACAGAAATGAACCTGAGATTGGTTCTTCCCCAAGGGTCAGCCCAAGGTTCATCTTCATTTTCAGACAGAAAAGATAACTTTGGAAGGACCTGCACGGTCTTCTAAGCATTTCCATTGTATTCCTTTGGGCTGACATGTAACTTGTGTTCCAGCCTTCAAAATGGGGTTAGTCAGGGGTGTTGTGGGCTGCTGCCACCCGATGAACTCTTGGTCTTGGTCTGCAGACAAGCCTCTCACCAAGGCAGAGATAATCCGATCCTCTTCTAGGCTTCCCAAGAACACTCAGTGTTTGCCAAAGGAGTGCCCCAGACCCCACAGGAAAAGATTATTCAGGCAACTTGTTCAAAGGATTCAAGTTGTTTACAGAGCTGGAGACACAGGTCTGGCCATTCCTGTCTACTGCCTTAACTAACAAACATCTCCGTCCAAGATCATGACCAGCAGAGCACAGGAACAGCAAAAGAAATTACTCTCTGCAACATCTTTAAACTATCTTCCAGCAAAAAAAAAATATATTTGTGTAAATTACAGCTTATACATGCAACGGCTAAGCAAAGTCAAACATAATTTAATTCTCAAAGCCAATCTGTTATTTAAGTAACCTATCTCTTATTTGAATGACCCAGAGCCATTTGTTATTTATGTGAAAAAGTAAAATGAAACATACGTGACTTTAATTTTTGTCTGGAGTTTAATCAACACTCCTAACTTTGCCAAGAGCACAAAACTGACTTTTATAAACCAGAGATTTTAACGAAGTAATTAGTAGCTGCCCACATAATTCTTTTAAAGACTGGGAATAGACTCTGGGAACAGACTTTTAAAGACTGGGAACTGTCTCAAAGTTTTGGAAAAGCATGAGAGGAATGGACCCAAATCACTCTTCAGAACATCCTGGAACATCCTCCAAACTTGCTGGACTTTGGGGAGCTGACACTCACAACGATTTTGACCTTCCCCAAACTTCCTAAATCCTGGTAGCAGGGCAATTCTATTGTTTTCTTGCATTGCTCTCTCTTTTAATGTAGCAGCAATAAGTAACTTAAATGACTCCCTTGTCCCACTGCTTACATGGGGACTTTCTGGTTTTCTGCTTTATGAGGCAGCTCAAGGAGCCAAGAAGGTTGCATGAACCCACCACTGAATGGATCATTTGCAGGGCTTGACTTTTCGGCGTGGTCCTTCTGGTTAATACTGATGTTCCAGGTTCTCACTGTGCATTTGCTAGGATTCCAGTGTACTAGCAGAGCTCAGAAATTTGGGGTGTCAAGTTATTTCGGGTGGCAGTTACACACTTCTGCTGAAAAACTGTGCTTCTGTGTACTATCCACTGGTGAGCAGTTACCTACACAGTCTATTACCTGTATGCCTATATAGTGTATTTCCTGCATAGTATATCACCTAAATACAGTGTTTAATGCCGGGCCGGTTGCTGTATTTTCCCCTCATCTGAGCTGAGACAGCTATACCGTGGCCTCTCCATCTCTTGTGTGCATTTGTGAATCCTCCTCTGTCTCCTCCGCACTCCCTGTCCATGGGTATCCCATGTTGCTGATTCCTGAGCAGATCCTCATTGTATTCCTGGCGTTCCCTTGCAGCCACATCGTTTCTCTGGCTGTGACTGCTGCACATCTCGTGCAGTGCTCCTCACCACAATGCCCTCTGGTGCTCGTTCTGTGCAAGCCGCAGTCAATGCCGCCATATGGTACTGGATTCGGCTTGCCCAATCTTTCTGATATTTTAATCTTTTTATTTCCCAGATTGTCCCTCTTAAGCTGAGCGTCTTAACATCTTAAGCTGAGTGTCCAGCTTAAGCTGAGCGTCACTTTCAGACACTCAGAAAGGCTGCAGAGATTTCAAATAAGATCCTTTTCTGCTTTTCTGCATCTCTTGTGCACCCATGCTCAGAAGAACTTCAGAAAGGCTGTGCTGGATCTCACTGACAGCCCGTCTGTCCCTGCACCCACAGTACTCACAGTACTACTCACAGTAGCCAAAAGCAGGTGACAATTAAGAACATCAAATTACACCAAGCCCTTCAGTTCCTTCCCAGTTTCTAGCCGTTTATGAGTTAAGCAAATCATAAACAAAAGCTAATGAAAATTAGCTTTTGGACAAGTTCTCCAGCAAGTGATGAGTTCTCCAGCAAACTCCACAAGTCAGGAAGCTTCATTCATGATTATTCATGTCAGTAGCTGGATTAGCCTTGAGGACTCTTCGGTTTGTTATGCTGAGGGACCCCTTGTCCCCAGGAATTTACAGTCTCATTTTGGGAGCAGTCATCGAGTGCACGGCCAGGCAGACACTCTGGCCTCAGACACACACTGCCAACCCCCATGAAGCTGTCAGGAACCACCCACTGAAATGCTCAAGTGGCTGCAGCAGACTGCAGATCCATGACGAACGGCCCCTTCGTGCCAGTGAGCCATACCTGCACATGCAGGCCATAACCAGCATCATCTACAACACCTGGAATGCCCTTTCTCAACCCTCATGCACCTCTTGTATGTCTTGCTCTCCTTTTCTTCACTCACAGCAAAGCCACTGGAGGCTCTGAGATGCTCCTGTGAGTTCCCAGCCATCACCAGAGTAGAAGCAGGATTTCTGGGCACAGAACATCCCCTTGCAGGCTGGCCAACACTAATTATCCAAACAGCTTTCCTAGACGTTAGGAAAACTGAATTTTCCCTGCATATGCATTTGGTTGCATTAGAAAAGTGAAGAGAATTGGAGAAAATTTTCATGACTTTCATTTCCAGAAAATTATGGTGATCATCCTCTACGCTGTTCTAGAAGCCATGTAAAGAATTTAATTCCCAGCTCCCACTAATTCTAAATTAATATGCTGCTTAGAACATGGCTTAAATGACATACTCAGTCAAACGTTCTGCTAGTACCTTATTACAAGAATGCTCTCCAAGCTATTAATAGACACCAAAGGGTCAATGTATGTAGTCATTGAAAACCATTCAAAGCGGAATAAAATACTGCCATTATTATCCAATGTCAAAACTAATGGGAATTATAAAATTAGATTTGTGAATAATTCAGGTTATTCCTAATATAACACAAGTCAATTTTAACCATCTGTAAGAAGAGACGGCTGCAGTTTAATTGGAAAACTTTTTTTTTTTAACTTTACATTCTTTCAGTGTGTACAAAAGCATTCTCTAATAATACAACAGTACAAAGAGGAAACCTGCTTTCACAATGAGCCAGTGTCACATATCCAGAAGTACGCTGGCCTATGCCAAAATGGAAAACACAAAATTATTGTTATTCTTGGGCTTGGTTTCACACTAGGACATGCTGTCATGGTCCGTAAAGGAACGAATATGGAACTCCTTTCAGTGGGCAAACAAAGAGTCTCAGGAGTGGCCAGTGAATCTGCTCAGCCCTTGCATGCAGGAGAGGTGGAATATTACAGAGACAGGAATGTCTTCCCTACAGTCCAGATCCACTCTGTGCTGGGGTTTGGTTAGATACTGCCCAAGTGCTCAGCTAACCCTGGCCTCTTTACAGTCAGCATAATGCACGGGAAGCACCAAGCTATCCACCATGGCTCAGAAGAGCAAGCCCATACTCTTGCCTTGAAGAAGGGAGCTCTCTAACTTGCACAACTCCTCATGGCTTCCAGACTGACGTATCAGGAGCCGCAAAGCTGGGCCCCTCTGTGCGCTCCACAGTCAGGTCTTGCTCTCGCTATCTCAGTGAGATTCAGCCCACCAAAACAGAGGCCAAAAGGGATGTGCAAGGAGGCAGAGATCCGTCAGGAGATTCCTTAGGGAGATAAGAACTTAGCTCTCTGTCTGTCTGTCTCATAACAGCTGACCAAGTTTCTTCACTAACCTGACAGAAAACTCACTCTTGCTCCTCACACTAGTCTTTTGTGTTTACATGTAGGAAATGGTTTTTTTGGAAAACTAAGCACAGAAGACAATGGGGAACACAAGGAAAAAAAAAAGAAAAGAGAGAAGAGAAGAACAAAATAAGAAAAGAAAAAAGTACTTTCATGGAGCATCCAATTGAAATTTCAGTTGTTGTAGACCTATGGAATAAGTTTTTGAAAGATGCTATGGCAGCAAAAAGCAGACAATAGCAGACAAAAGAGTTGTTTGCATAAGGCACATCAGGGCTTTTCAAATGAGAAACCATGTCAAGTTCAGGGAATTTCCTCAGCTAAAAACATCAGGAAGCCAGAGGCTCCTCAAAGGAAGTATTAGATACAGTTTTCTGCTCTGGCTCTCCCCTTAGTATCTGCTTTTGTACCCAAATACAGGCAGCTTGACTAGATGAGTGTCTGGTCTGAGCCAGCATGGATGCACTTGTATTTTTATACAGTTACTTTCAGATTTGCAACAGAAAAACTGAAAATTGAAAAGAAAGAAAAGAAAGAAAAACTGGATTTGTCTGCACAGTGTAGACAAATCCAGCAAAAGTAACTCGGTTACACTCAGAAAAATAAAAAAGAACAAAACAACAGAATATCTCTGTGCTGAAGTTGTGTTCCAGTGGAGAAATTTTGACCATTTCTAACAGCTTGGAGATGTGCGTCAGCAAACGGCACCCAGAGCCGAGCAACTGTGATCAAAGCACTTGTCTTTCAGTCTCCCTTCAAGGGTGATAAATTACATAAATAAGAGTGGGGTATTAGTCACGGCTAGATTGTATAAATTGTTGTGGGGTTCCCCTCTCCTTCTCCTCCAGGGAAAGGAGCAATTTCTCTTAATTTGAAGAGCCTGTAGGAACTAGTAACAGCGGATAGAAAGGTGGGATACTTGTCTTTTGACTTTAAGCCACTTGACAAAGTGGTTTAAAGTCTCCCAAATTGTTACTCCCTTCTGCCTCTGCATCCAGTAAAGACCTGGAATTAACAGCACTCTACAGCTGAAAAGATACAGAACCTGTTTTTTTGTTTGTTTGTAATTCCCCTTTTCCTGTTTTTTTTTCCCCCTTTTTTCCTCTTTTCCACTGTTCAGACTCATTTCCATTGCACCACTTCATTGCAGTTTGTGGTGTGACCCCAGAACTGCTTGGGACATTCCTGTGCTCTGCTCACCTAAGAGTGTAACCCTGCAAGAGTCCTCGTAGTTGCTCCATCTGCTCTGAAAACAGCATAAACGCCCTCAAAACCAAGGGGCATGTGAGTGAAGGAGTCATAGCAGCTTCCATGCCACTGAGGGGAAAATTAGCAAACTGTACACAGCATTCCCAAACTGCAGGGCTAAAAACTGACTCCAGCTGCATTTCTGGCCATGCTGCAGAGAGCTCCTCTCCCTGCTGCAGACTCAGGCGTTTCGCTATGTCCTGAGGGACAGCTTGCTCACAGATGGCTCTTACTCAGTTACCATGCAGATGCATTTGTGCATGGAAGAAAGAGAAGCAGGAAAGCATTTCCCATACTGGAAATCTGTATTACTCAGCGAGCTGAAGGAGTTCACTTTCCAAATATAAAAAAAATTATCTCAAAAAATGTCAAATCTCAGAAAACATTTAGGGGCATCTATATGTGTGTGCACCTTTCTGTGCAGACACCTGCATACATAAATGCCTACATACACACACTTTTTTTTAATTCATTTACATAGGAGGGTGGCAAAATCCTATTTTAGATATTTTATTTTTACAAGAGCTTTTACAGAAGCCCTTATTCTCTCTGAATGCATTGCAGGTCTAGGCAGAAAATTGAAGAGATTCCCCAAGAGTAGCCTTTTGCAAGGCAAGGCTTTCCATTCTCTCTTTTGGCTTGGTATCCATGCACATGAGAAGACCAGAGCCCAGACACAAGAGGCATCCCAGGAAGGGCTGCCAAGACCTCTGGGATGCATGTTGGCTAAGGCGTCTTTGGTGCTGCAGGTACCTCTGGAGCAAAAAGGATTCGGGGAAGCTCTTTTGTTCCTGAGGGGCTGATCTCAGGCCAGTAACGAACCTGCTTCTCACAGGGAAAGGATACAATTGTGCCTGGATAAAAAACAGCAGGAATTTTGCCATTGACCTAATGGAGGCAACCAGGAGCAGATCTCATGTGCGCTGCGGGGGGGCTCCATTCCCACTTGGTGCAGGAGGCTCCATTCTATGAATGCCTTTGGAGCTCTGTCCTGGCCATGCTCTGCTTTCCCTTCCCAGAAACATCTTTTGCAAACAAAGAAGTCAGACACAAACTGAAACATTGGGGAAGTGGGAAGTTCCACTTGAATGCAAAGAAAAGAATGTGCTCACTGGACATTTGGCTGATCTGGTGGTTGAAAACAGCAGCAGGTTGTCCAGAGATGTTCTAGAGACTTGTCCTTGGAGATATTACAAGCCTAGTTGGATATAGTCCTGGGCAACCTGCTTAAGGTGACCCTTTTTGAACAGGATGTTAGGCCAGGTGATCTCCAAAGGATCTTCCGGTTACAACTGTTCCATCATTCTCTGCATCTCCTCACTGTCATCGAGCTGAATTAAGAAGACTGGTAAATAAGGTTGCACAATGTGCCAGAAAATGTTTTTTGCCAGCTGTATTACTGTTAAGACCTGCCACTTTCGTGCCTACCAGATTCACCTTTGCTACTGAAAAAACAATGCTGTTTTCAGAGAGGCAGCCTGCTTGAGGTCTTGTAATCTGAATGAAAAAAAGGCTTTATTTTCTGTGTTTTAGTGACTGGGAGCAGAGGTGGTGAGGAATCAGAGGAGACTGAGGCTTGAGGCAAACACGATTTGGGGGTGAGGCTCATGAGAAGCTCTTAGCGGGATTTAGCAAGACTCTCAAAACACCATCTACAAAGTCACCAGGGGTAAGTTAGAGCAAACTATACTGCCAAACCCCCAAATTGTGTTTGCCTCAGCTGTGACATGACATTCACCATCCTCACCCTTCTCCAACACACCGGCCTGACAAACACAGCCACTGCTCACACTCACAGGAATTGTATGGAATCCTCACAGATATGCTGCCTCTCTCACATGTTGGAGATATCTTCATCACTTGTTCCCATAGCAACATAATGCTCACTAAGTGGATCTCCTTTAGAAGTCTTGAAAGAGTCCTGGTTTCTAATCTCAGTGGAAGCCAAACCCATTTTTCAGGGTTTCTAACTTATCTTTTCATAGCACATTAAGGTCTGAGATCTTTTTGGTTATCTACTATCTATCTGCCCATCTATCTAGCTATCTTATCTACCTTATTTTTGGCAGGCCTTTAATGAAGGGTAAGACAGACGCTTATTTCACAGACTGAGGAGGCCTCAGCTGGAGGCTTTCCAGCTGAAAGCAAAAGCTTCAACACCTTATACAGTCGACAAATTAGTATTTCATACCAATACCCACTTCGGGCAAGTGTGAGCAACAGCTCAATACACAGCCTAAGTATCTCAGGATGGTCCTCAGGGTCCACCTGGCATCAGGGCAAAGGATGGTCCGCACAGCGTTGTCAGCTAATGGTGTTTGCGAGCATCTTTCTAATATATGTATTTCATATTTTTCATATATTTCATATTTCTGTATACGTAGTATAAACTACATGGCAGCCATCCCATCCGTGATCTTAAGATTTTCTGGTATCTTGGGTCATAATCTTGGTCACCATAGGGTAGACTGCACAGTACTTGGCACCTGACCTTAGAAGCTACTCCCTGCAAATCTTAATGCCTCAGAAATAAGTGGATTCTGTTCTCTGTGATGCTGTCATAGTGTGTAAGAGAGGTGCTGCAACATCCCTATGCAGAAGCAAATTATTTTGAGGAAAGATATTCAGAATTCACACAAGTGGCACTGCAGCACAGTGCAGGTGATCCCTGGGCCTGATGAACAAGTAGATTATTCAGTCTGTACAATGGGACAAGAGGACTCAATTTGGGATCAGCACTGAACTGCCTGGAACCTCTGAGGGCAGTTTCAGAAGGATACGAGAATTCACAAAAGTGTTAGCAATGAACGTAAAAAACACGAGGCTGCAAGACTCCCCTGCTCAAGGCAAATAATGCACCAAACACTGGTGCTGGCAATGCAGACAGCATCTTCACCTACAAGGCTGCTATTCGCAACTCGCTGTGGCGCTGGGCACAGCACATCCACCCCACTGTGCCGCGGGAGCGGCGGGGTGCACCGAAGGCACCTGCATCTTTCACAGCTTGCAGGAGATGCCAGAGGAATAGCACTGACAGGAGTACAATATTTCTGTGTGCATGCAGGAGGGGTGTCGGCAACCCTGCAGCTTGACCACTTGGATGCAGTTTGATACCGCTCCTGAAGATGGGTATCTCTATTCTCTGACTGCTTTCCTAGGCACAGCGATCCACCACTTCACTCCTGACAGCACCATGGGAGTAAAATAGCACAGCATTTTATGGAAAACATGGAGCCTGGGTCTTCCGGACACAAGAGCCATACCAGGCAACAACCTGAGCTGCCTCTCTACTTTCTGTAGCTTTAAGTTGCCATTCCACTTGATGGCAACTTTGCACTAAGTTTTCCTTCTGTGATGCCTTCCAAGGGCATTCGTGGGACCACGTAAGGGCCTCACACACTTGTAAGGCCTTATCAGCTGCCAGCCTTTCCCGCACATACATACCATGGAGCAGCCCCCACAGCATCTCTGACACAGCCTCGTTTGGGGCATTGCATGGCTGCAGATCAAGGACTTGCAGCCAGGCTCATTAGCTCCTCGCCAGTTCCTCTATGGGGCTTCCCTTGAGCACATCCCAACGCAGCCATCAGCCAGGGAGCATCCTAGCAATGGGGGAGGGCATGGAAAAGCCCAGGTGGTTGCCTGCCTGCCTTGGACCTGTGCAGAAACGGCCCTTCCCATGCACTTTGTCCTGTGCGTGGCTTCGTTCCCTGGCGATGCTCCCAGCAGACAAACTGGTTTCCTTTGAGCTTTTCAGAAACGGCTCGAGATTCTCTGATCTCCTTCACCTTTTCCCAGTCCCATAGCACATGCTTTGAGAAAAGTAATAGGTCACAGGAAAAGCTTCCCTTGGCCAATACTCACTTTCCTTCCTTGCCATTCCCTGGTCCTTGTAAGGCTTCCTGTCTTTTGACAGGACACAAGAGAGTGGCAAGGTGTGGAAGGAGCACCAGTCGAGAGGAGAGATGCTCAGATCCCACCTGAGATGGGGTCTGTGCGGAGCAAGGCACAGATGCCACGGTCCCGCTGCTGCAGGGATATCTCCTTGACATTCCTAACTCCATAGCCCAGCTGATACTGTGGGGAACCTCATGGTGCTGGGGTAACTGGGATCACAGCAGGCACCACCGGACACGTCTGGAGCATGACCTGCGCAGACATGAACCGTGTTAGTACCCCATGTACCCCAGAGAGCACAGCTTCCAATCACATCACTACCAACAGCCCGTTGTCCCATTGGGGCAACCAGAACTGGTGATGGTCTGAGGCCCACCACACTCCCCTCCAAAACTCATACCTGACCTCAGAAAGTGCAATCAGAACCCCCGCCACAGGGTGCATATGGCCAAATACGGATCTCAAGTAGCAGGATGAGCTCTTTCTCCGTGAAGATGCAGAAATAGAGGAACCAAGCACCATGAACCAGGAACTATGCACCAGGCAAACCATAGCGCCTGAAACAGAAGTGGCACACAAGCAATTGCACCCAAATTATAGCAATTTCAAAGTCTTTTAGTACAACAATATACAAGCAGTCAGCAGAGAAGGCTGGTGCAGAGGTTTGAGTTTGACTAGAGAACATGGTCAGCAAAAGCTGACAGTACAGAACTACCAGTTTCCTAGAAAACAGACACAGAAAATATTCTGAATTTCTCACTGTTATCAGAACATCCCAGGATTCTGTGCATCAGGAAAATGATTAAATTTGTCTTTTGGTCATTAAAAAAATATGTTTTATTGACAAAAGGGAAGTTTTACTGCAAGGTTCTCACAAAGAAAACAATACTGCTGTGCCCTGCTGTTCCATCCCGAGCCTGATTCCAAGCCCTGAAGCTGCATTTCCCCTCAGCTGAACCCCATAGCACACCCTCAGGCCTGGGAGCAGCAGTCCAAGTCTTTCAGATCACACAAACAGGCTGGCAGCATCAGCAGCCTAAATCCAGAAGCAGAGGACAAGCTAATATCACAGCCAGCTTCAGGACATCTATTTATGGAATCTTATTTTATGGCTTTAGATGGGTGCCTATTTCTAGTCACCAACAGATTTATGTTGCCTGCACATGTGCCAGTTCCCCTCAGTGGCTCCAGCCACCCATAGGATGGGGGATGTGAGTAATGAGGGCACCACGAAAGGCCGTGGAGGGCAGCTCCCTTTCTCGCTCATGGAGGTGGCTGCAGTCACAGGTGAGTTCATCATTGCTGCCTCAAGAAGGAGGCCCGTACGACTCACAGATGGGTGGCCTAGTGTTAGGCCTGTCCTGGCAGAGACTTCACCCTCCTGGGGCTGATTTTCTCTCTCAGCCCAGCAACAGGCCCACCAGAGGCGGAAGAAGGCAGGAGTCTGTTGTGCTATGGGACACATATGGGCACATCCGTGACATACGTGCTTTATATGGGACATATATGGGACACCTGCTTGTGTGGTCAGGATCACATTCTTTGTATCCATTGCTGTTTCTGAGGCTCAATTCTTAACCCTTTGGTGGTGCTGGTGGGGCTGGGTGGGTGGCACACATCCTTCTGTAACATAGGTCCTCATGAGACGTCTGCAAGCTGGGGTAACAAGCTCCACAGAGCACTTCTTCATGGGCATCTTAAGCAGCTCCTCTGTTCCATCAGGCTGAAGGCTTGCAGCAGTGGACATTATTCCTAAAGCCACAACTCCAATTATTATAAAAATAATCTCCTTTAAACCCACATTTCTAATCTGTGGTTAGGAGAGAACATTTGAAGGCATGATCCGCATTCACTGGCTTCCTAAGCAGGATTTAGCTTTAAAAACATACAATTTTTAAACTAGGACAGTGTTTGGAACGGATTTGTGCTTTTGAAGTGTCTGGAAACAATGTACTATGTACACGAAGAAAAGCCCAACACTACCTCTCCTGTGCTATATCTATGCAGTGGAATATGGAAGCTGTGATAACAGTGTCATTTTCAATTGCTATTACTATTGCGGATATTTAATCTTGACATTTATGTAGCCTCACATGGCTGAGAATTTCTTGGTTTTACCGCTCTTCTCACAACAGTGCCCTGAGGGAATAGAAGGAAAGCACTCTGAGGGAATAGAAGGAAAGAGAAGGGCTGCTGACCTTACTTGGCAAATGTTTTGGAGATCAACAAAAACGAAAGGCTCATAGGACATTGGAAAAGGCTGTCCAAAGAGGTTGTGCCCACCTGGACACGATCTTGTGCAACGTGCTCTAGGAAACCCTGTTTGTGCAGGGAGGTTAGACTACCTGGTCTCCAGCGGTCCCTCCCAACCATCCTGCAATTCTGTGAAGCTTGGATCTTCTTACCAAGCGTTGGCTCAGACACCTGAAAACCATCAGTCAGGCATCCTTCAGCCTAGGGATCACCTTCCCTTCCTCAGTCAGCTCCAAGAGAGGTGACTAGAGCCACCAGGGAGTGTTTCAGCCCATCTCAGAGGAACTGCCCACTATTCAGAGAGGCAGGTCCTGGCTCCAGAAGTGCCAGACAGCCAGAGACCAGCAAAGAGAGACTTAGAGACTTCTCTGCAGCTGTCCCCACCACCACCATGCTGTATCCCCTCTGCCCTTCCCCGAAGAGCTGCCTGCACGAGGATGACCTGGCATCTCTCCTCCCTGGACAGCCTGGGCGGTTGCGCTGCACACGCTGCTGCTGGTAAATCCTTAGATCAGCAAGGTAAGCAAAGAGTATTTATTCACAAACAGCCCGTGAAAATTTAACATTAAATTCCTGACACTCCACTGTCTTGTTTCATTAGGATCCTATTTCCCCCTCAGTGCAGCTTTGCTCTCTGGTAGCCTGCTATCTATAACTCCATTGCTGCTTCCTTAGCACACAGGTGAGCCCTAATTTTCTCGAAACAACGGACAACACATGAGTTATCTCCATGTTACGCCTCTACCCTTCCTCTTCTCCCCCAAGAAAGAACCATGGAAAAGCAGCTCCCCACACTGGAGAAAACACCAAGACTGCATGCATCAAAGCATAGGGAAACCTAGGAGTGTGGCCAGAGCTGTGGCAGGGAGCTGCTACTAAGATGTGCTTTGTGGGACCCCAGGGATCTCATGGAGAGACACCATCTTGTTACAGCAGGCAGACCGGAGCTCACACAAAATGTGGGGAGGACCTTTATGGAGGCAAAATAAAGCCCAGTGTCAGGAGAGGCTGTTCCTGTTTCTTGTACCATGTGTGGTGGCTTCACGAGCTGCTCTGCCTTTGCTGCCCCACCGCCACCTTGTGCGTTCACAGCCCCAGCGCAGCAACGCCTGGAAGAGGCACCAGTGCATGAGGATCATGGGGCCATGATAGAAAGAGACACTTAGGATTTTGTTGTAGACCCTAACCAAAGCCAGCCCGGGCCAAGTCACAGGTTCCCTTCAACACTCGCTTTGCCACCAAAAGAAGCCTTTAGCCAAATGTCATGGTAACAGGTACAGCTGTTACACTCAAAATCTTGTTTGTGAGTAAAGAGGACATGCACAAGCACTTCTTATATATAGTTAGAGCGAAGAATGTATCATGTTTGCAGAGTACCCAAAATCATGCTTTAAACATACATGGATTTCGAGCAATTTCAAGTATTATGCCATACCCAACTCCTGAAACGGATCTTAATTTAAGGTGCCATTTTTCACAGATCTGTTGTTCTTTGCTTCTTTAAACCAGCCTGCCCCAGCTGCTAACCCATTTGCACTTCTCTGCCTGGATACATAAAGCAGCCGTGCAGGTTTGTGAGGGCCCCAAGATGCCAAGGCACAAGAAGCCTACACATACAACAGCGAGGAAACTCAGTGTTCCACACCTCGGTTTGGACGGGGTCTCTCCATGCAGCTGAAATCACAATTGACCTCCTCAGATCTGGTGTTGCATCTCTTCTCTAAGGTGAGGAAATGTGGGGAAAGCAAATTCGAGGTGTTACTCAAATGTTCCACGCAACCCATGAAGGATGTGGTCTGCATCCAAAGGAATTTCACAGGTATCAACCAAAACCTCAGGAATCGCAGCCACAGCAAGATTAATGCCCTAGATATAAAAATACAATAAGGTGTGATGGTTGTCATGGTGAATTTTCATCACACTGGGCACTTGTGGATACTTGAGAATAATGATTCAGAAGTTGAACTACAAGATGCTGTTTCAGAGAGAGGTATTTTTAAAAGTCATCTTTTTCTGTGTTATATATATATATGTATATATATATTTTTTAGATTATTCCCTCTCATTTACCATGGTGGCTTAAAAACATAGACTTCAGTACTTGAAGTCCTGATCTGTAAAGAAGCAAATTCCCTCTTTATAGCCCTGCCAATGGATCTGCTTCCTGCATCCATAAGCTTCCAGAGAGGTAATTTGCCTTCAAATCCGCACTACAATTCCTGCAGAAAGACTCCAGATATCTCTAATATTCTTTGGTGTGACATAATTTTTTATGCAAGGTTCACTTAAAGTATAATAAACAATTAAGAAAGACCAGTTCCCTTTGAAATGGCTACCAAGATTTATTACCTGGGAAAGGGAGAGGGTCCCCCGAGGGCAGATGACTGTTTGCTTCCAGAGAAAAGACAGGCCAAACTCCCACAGTGATAACTAGGGACCAACCATAGCAGCGACAGTCACACTATTACCTCACATCTGGCCTTGAGTAATGGTGTGTCTCCTTGCAAAATCTGTCAGGCTTTTAGGTGCATACTAGACATTTCCACTGCCAAAACATCCTTCTGGAATACATTTGCCCGACAGGCAAAAAGGGCAAAAGGGTCAGGGCAGAGACAGAAGATGATTTCTTTTCCTGATGTCTTATTCTTTATCTCAAGGAGGAACAGCTGGCTGCCAGCATGTGTAGGATGCAGCACTTTCCCCAAATATTACAAAACAGAATTGTTCCCTCTTAAGCTGCACTGGCGCTTATGGACATGCATCTGACCTGCCAAGATTCATGTAGCCAAGCTCCTCATAGGAAGGATTTAGTCTTCCCCACTGCAAAGACAAAGGGGAGGGAAAGACCCTCCCATTACCAAGTCTCTCTCACCAGCAGCAGAGTCACACAGAAGGAAATGAGACAATCCTATGGTTTTCATACCGGCATCCCGTTTTGGACATTGGCCCAGAGTCCCGCCTGCTGCACCAAGGACTGAGTCATAAAGTTGCATCAAGATCACATCTGCTTGAGGAGTGATTTTCCAGGCCCAGGACTTCGCTCTGGATGTCCATAGAGATCAGAGGCAGGGCAGACAGAAGCTCACCAGACAAGTGTAACACTGAGCTGAGCAGTGCTTGAGGTCTGCGGAGGACTGACCCTACACATGGCAAGATCTATAGCCTGGCACCACGGTATCTAACAAACATGTCTCACCTGCCCAAGCAAACCTGCCACAAAAGTCCCATAGTCCTGCAGTGATTACCTGGAGTGTTCAAACAGAGAAGAAATCCGGTACAACCTGAGTGGGCCCATGAGACCGAATTGTCCTAGAGGAAGAAAACCAAGACAGCATTAAGAAGTGGTGAATTTGAAGCAGAGAGGGGGAAAGCCTGTATCAAACCAAGAAGATAAAGGACTAGAGACTGTGACCAAACACAGAAGGCAGGAGATAGGGCCTCTTCAAGCAATGCACAGGAGGATACCTGGAAGCATCACTGGAAAAGACTCACTCTGCCTCCCACACCAATGCATGTCTGTGTCAGAAGAGGAGAGAGGACCTGGGACTAGTCCTTAGAGAGACGCTGCCATACAGAAAGTAAAAACCTGGAATAAAGAAGAAGACAGAGCAGGAATTCAGTCTGCAGCAGGATAAATAACCCCCACCCCTGAGGATGAAATGATAGCCGCAACGCAGGGTGTAAGCAAGTCCTATGTTGTGGCTCTCCATCTCCCCAGACATGGACACAGTGTCTAAAACCTGAGTGAGGCCATCTGCCACAAAATGATCACAGGTAACAGATTAGCGTTGTTGAAAGTTTCAATCTCGGTCAAAAGCAAGAATGGAAAATGAGTACAAAGCCACTTACTACGAGAAGTTATGTGTGAGGAAGCAAACAAGTGAACAAGTCCTTTATAAAGACAGCATCCCCTCAATGACAAGGGAGATCTGGCCTGGAATGCAGCCGTCTCCGGTGCTTGTGTCATTCAAATCTCACTGTCAGGTGGAAGGAGCACCCAACAAATTGAGCAACAAGGGTTTTGACAAGCTGCGTCTATGACTGTCTGTGCTCTCATGGATTTGGATAACTTTTCATCTTACTCGTCAGCAGGCAGCCACTCCAGATGAGTTAGCCTTATGTCCTATGAGTTAATTAGATAACTTTTCAATGGGGTGCTTCTCAAGTTTTATCAGATATTCTGTATTAGGAGAAAGGAGAAAGCTATTTTTGACCTTTGCAGTCTTCACCGGAGAATCTAACTGAGTTACAATGTCATGCTCCATCCCTTTCTTGCTGGGTATAATGTCTTTAGCGCAGGCAGTTTAACAGAGATAGTGGTTTCCTGCCTTCCTGTCAAACTGGGATAGCCATGACTCTGTGATTGAATTAAAACATGCTTAGCCAGGCAGGCCTTTTAAAGAGGAAAAATATCATTAATTAGGCCAACTGAAAGGTCAGGATAAAACACGGACATTTTGGAAAGCAGAGGGTCTGCTTGGATTCTCGGCAGTGAATTGGAGAGACAGACAGACAGAGAGGAAGCAGGGAGACAGCAAAACCAAGGAGCAGAAATGGAATTGGAGAGGAGAGGAAGAAGAGAGACAGAGAGAGAAAAGGAAAGATAGAGAAAAGAAAAGAGGAAAGGGGAGAGAATAAATCTGCCACTAGTAAAGGCATTTGTGTTCCCTTTTTATCAAATAACATCCTGTTTTTTTCCCACGTTTTATCCTAAATGTCCAAGTTTACCTATTTTTCAAATTATTTCCCTATATGTCAGCCTTCCTCTGCCATAGGGTTTGCACCACTCTACAAAGCACCAATCCATAACTATTCCCATGTAAACTGAGATTAAGGAGTTTTAATTTCACTTTTATGCCTCAAGATTTATTTTTACTGACTTTCTGTTTGCAGAAATTAATCATTTCATCTAAAATTCCTGCAGAGTTTGTTATTCATTTCAGTCAACAACACAAAGAGGAAACTGAGATTTTCCAATGAGGACCTACAGAGCCCATTCAACATCAGCTGTGAAAGTCTGCAGCAAATCAGGAAAATTCACAGAGGCTTCCCTAGAAAGTGAGGATTTCATAGTCCCTTCACAGACAGTTAATGAAATGATGGGGGTATGGGGTGAAATTTTTTATACAATATACGTAGTGTAAGTTGCATTATTTACTAGTATCTAGAAGGTCTAAGTCTGGCAGGAAGAACCAAAGCAGCCTCAGAAGGACCATCAGCTCCCTCTATGGAACTCAGTAAATAATTCAGTAGGATTATTAGAGTTGATGAATTTTATTTCTTTCTCTGCTTGCAAACTGACTGTCTGCAAACTGAGTGGTTTGCAGACTGCAGGTCTGCAGGTTTGACTGCAGTTAAGGTAGATTCTACCTACATAACCCAATACTGGAAGAGGTTTCTAGGCCTACGAATTTTCTTATATTTTCCTCTTTCCTCAGAAAACAAAAGTATTATTTTAAAAAAAGTTTTTTGCCAGAAATATTTCAACAGAACATACCATGAAAAAAAATCCAAGGGAAAATATTCATGCTTCTCATAACTGTTTCACATTAAAAAAAAAAATCAGAAAGAGTAAGTGTGTGCTTAGGTAAACACACAAAGTGGCACAGGATTTCCCCATCAGATAACTCATGAGGAGAAGGATTACCATTTTAAATTAACACTGCCTTCCAAAGCAGTATCCTTGACTTTAACAAGACTGTTTGCAGAGCTATATCAGTTCTGGCAAACGTTTCTGATCTAGAGACCAAGCAAGCTCACACACCAGTCCTGGTGCCACCACAGCCTTCCCAAGGGCAACTCCTGCCCCGCCAGCTCCTCTGCTCTCTCCAGGATGAGCTGATGTGCAGTGCGGTTAAGGGAGCGCAGTGAAACTTCCCTGCCTTGACTTGAGCAAAGTGTCTGGCACTTCCTCTCACCATTTCTCCCAGTCTCCTTATTAAACTGGTGAGAAACGATCTAGATGTGCACACAATAATGTGGGCAGAAAACTGGCTGGGCTGCCAGGCTCAGAGCTGTAAAGAGTGGTGCTGGCTGCCAGCAACTTGCGGTGGCCTGAAAGGCTGCAGAAACGGCAGGAACCT
>JAUBNY010000299.1:112589-126793 GCA_032275445.1 Crypturellus soui | reverse complement strand
AAGTTCAATAAAGTACATAAAGTCTAGCTTCTATACGTGCCAATGTAATAAGAAGCAAAAACTAATACAATAGTAGAGGCTGGGGCCAACCTGATCTAAGTGGAACTGTGGGGCTAAGAACTGAGAGGGCTCCAGTCCACAGTGTCCAAAAGGTCCAGCTGGCAAGGCTGTCCAGAGAGAGACAAGCTGTTGGTAAGCTTTAAAAAGTACATTTTAGTTCTCATGCAAGCTTCAGAGACATTGGTGAGGCACTGTTTTTCGGAAAACAGTGTCCTTTTGCCATGCTTGGCGTACTGGTCACTATGTCACAACCAACCAATGTCAGCACAAGGCCAATGCATGGTCACAATTCAGCAAAGCGGAATTTATAATCATAAGAGTATATTTCAGTATCAAGAGACACAGAGTAAAGCTCCAGCTTCATCACCAGTTTAGTGAAAACCAAATCAAAGCTCAAGACTATAGTTCATAACAATGCCAAATACAAATCTGATACAAGCAGTTAGAACTGGCCTAAATGAAATTACTTGCTAAAATTGAGTTCTTATGCGCCATGACCTTTCTTAGCAGCATCCATTAGCTGAATCCTGAGTTGTCCCCTCTACCCTGACTCTTGATACAGATCTGCTGGAGTCAAGCAAGGTGAACTGGGTTTCTAGGCTAATCCATAAAGTCATCGGATGGGAAAACATGTTGTTCGAGATGCCAGGCATCCCCCTGGCTTTTTAAATGGGGTAAGGAGTTACTCACTGCAGAGGAGCATCCAGTTGTTACAGCACAAGAAACAGCCAGCTATTTGAACACAACACAACTGATGCAACTCTAGGTTAGATAGCTCTCTCCTCACACTTTTAGGGAATAAGACAGGGAGCTTCTTTTTCCATTCATAAAGAGTTGTCTCTGTGGCCACCCCATTAGTCATGCAAGAGCACAGCCCTAGAGATGTTGCTAATTGTCTAAACCATGTGCATTTCAGAAAGCATTTGGCAGCTCTTCTCCCTCTTGTTTCCTCTAAAGCCTGCAGTTTCATCCCTCCCTGGTGGAGGCCTGCACGTTTCTCTACAAATGGGGAAAACATACCAAATGTTGCAAATGATTATTTTAGTTCTTACATGATTATGACCATGCCACATGGATGGACCTCACAGTGCTAGGGCTGAACAGCAAGAATTGGACCTCAGCCCCAAAGAAGTTAATGCCAAGTATGAAATAGCAGACAGGGTGGGGGAAGGAAGGAGACATTTTTAGTTAGTTGACATCACCAGCCCTGGCCCTGCCTCACCACCTCCCTCATTACTGTACATTAGTTCTGTCTTCCTTCTATGTGTGAAAATGCTCCTGTGCAAGGAGGCCACCAAAGCTGCGTGGGGAGAACCTGCCCTCACCAGAAGCAGAACTTTGTAAAAACACTCCCTCTTCTTGCTGCTCACAGTGTTTTTCTCGGAAGGAAAAGGGATGACATTTACAGACGATTTGGCTTACATGTCCTGGAGATTCGTTATTTGGGTGTAATGCCTTAAAAGCAGTTGATCCAGCAGCTCCCGGGAGACCTCGTGAACGGCAAGACAAGGCTTGAGCCTTGCCCGGGGCGGGGAAGAGGGCTGTCAGTGAGCGAAGTGAGCCCGTGGGAGGCTGAGCTGGCATGGGCGGCCTTAATGCCCAGCAAACATGCTGAGATGGGGCCTGCGGGTTGAGCTCGTAACCACTGGATGTCACTGCTGCTCCACGGAGGTGAAGGCCTGTGCGCTGATGAGGCTCGCTGAAGTTGGGACAGGGAGAGCTGGACCCCAAGGGTGAACACAGGGAGCTGCCCCTGCGCCCGCAGTCATGGGGAGCACCGGGATGGCCTTCGGAAGGGCTGCGACAGCGTGACACGTGGCGAGGGCGCTCCGGAAAGACCAAGATCTTGAGGAGGAAGCAGAGAGCGCGGGAGCTCCCAGGGAGCACCCAGGCCGAAGCTGGGGTGATTATGGGCTGTGGATAGGAGAGGCGGCCCATGGCTCCCTGCTGTGGAAAGAAGGGCAGCCCTGGAAAGAGACACAGGCCGGGGTGTGTATTGGGTTGTCCTCGCATTACCCATGACAGTAAAAACAGAAGCCAGTGGTCCAAAACACAGCACAAACACAAGCCATGCTCTCTCCCAGGCAGACCTCAGTGACACTGATGCTTGAGGCTGTCACTTCACCAGAGGGAAGCAGCCCGGACCACCTCCCGGCCATCTCTAGCAGTTGGAGCAGCCAGGCCCAGGACAAGGACGCCCAGCAAGGCACTGTGAGCCGAGACATGTGGCTGGAGCTCTCTGGAGAAGCCGCCTAGCGCAAGCTCCAGCTGAGCTGCCTTGGAACCACTCTGCCCGTCCCGGTATCCGCTGGCTGGCACATGGGGGGACATGCCCTGTGTGGGGCGGATGCTCCCTTGCTTTAGCACAGTGCCACACTGCGGTAAGTCCAGCAAGGCTGGTGATGAGAGCCATTCTCACACTCGGCCTTGCGGGGAGTTCTGTTGTTGTGTGTTCTGCAGGGAGCCGCACCGCAAGGCACATCGGGCCTGGCTCCCCCTGCCACGCTGGGACGCTCTCCCTCGGCCTCGGCCCGGCACAGGACCCCTTTCTGGTACCTCGCTCCTGTGTAAGCTCTCCTGAGCTGCCCCGCTCTCTTGCAAGTCAAGGCAGTGATGTCCGGGGCGCCACGTAGCGAGGGCAGCTCCAGCTGGCCAGAACACCCCAGCTTCCGTTTCATGTGGCCATCACAGCACACAACAAGATGCCCGTCTGCCGCTCTGCCCCATCGGGGTCTCCACTCTCTCTGATTTGCAGGAGCATCCCCAGAGGTGCCATCACTGGCTCCCCACGCAGGCTCCTTCATCCCCACGTAGCTCAGGGCGAGCCAGAGCTAAGCTGGAGCACAACCACCTTTCCCAGGGCCACCCTCCAGCACAGCTCGACCAGCCCCTGCTTTCTGCCCCCTTGGAAAGCCTGGCACCTGAAGAGCTTCTCACAGAGGGCTCTGGGCTGGCCGGCTCGTGTGAGCTTGTCCTGAGCTCTGACAGCTGCTCCGTGTGCCTGTTGGCAACCCTGGCACTCTAACCCTAACCCTAACCCTAAACCCTAACCCTAACCCATTCCTGGCGAGGAGAACATTCTGCAAGGGGACATCGGCTCGCAACAGGAAGTGAGGAAAGTCTATCTGTAGATTTGTTCAGACTGATTCCCTGATCACAGCCTTCAGCTGTCTGCAATTCGTATCACTTCAGCATTTCAAGCTTTTGAGGAAATCCCAAGTGCAGTCTGGAGAATAACTCTGCTTTCTTAAAGAAAAAAAAAAGGAAAAAAAAAAACAACAGATTTCTCACATCTGGCAATGGAGAACAAGTCTCTGAGAGACCAAGAACAGGTGGGTGAAACTCATTTTTGACTGCTCTTGTGTTTTTTGCAAGGCTGATGTGGGAGGAACTGCGTGTTTGCCAGCTCATCAGGAAATGAGCCTTCCCAAAACAAACTGAAGTTTCAAACAAAACTTACCCTGACTCCTAGAAGTACCCTGAATATGTCAAATCAGATCTGCAGACAGTTAAACTGTCTGATTTTGCTAGAATTACCTTTTTTAATTGTTTTGAGCACAATGAATGGACGGACCCTTGCCCTCCAGTCAACTCCATGTGCAGTAGAACTTGCTGCTCCACAGGCAGTAATGTTGGTCTTGGTGCTGCCTGTAAGGTTAAAAAAAATAAATAAAAGACATGATTTTGTAAAATCATGACAATTTGTGAGAAGCCAACTGCATACCAGCATTTCCCTTCTCCTTGTGGCAGGGCCATCAGACCTGCTTACTCGTGGCTATTGTATTGTTTTTGGTTAATTAGAAGTAGTTTTTTGAAACCAGTAGCATCCTGAATTTACTCAGCCTGAGCTGGTACAAAGCAACAGGGCCAATTTAATCGAAATAACAGCACAGTGCATATGATACCACTGCCTGCTCTCACACCCACCTCCTGCTTTTATCTGTGCCACGTCACATGTGATCTGTTTGAGGTGTCCTCCAGCATTTTGAGCACAACTGCACACAATTTCTGATATGAAAAAAACCTCAAGCCTCAGTCAGGTTTTCTATGCAAATGTAGCGTAGAGATGCCTGCGGGTGTGGTAAGAGGAAGTATGAGGAGAGATAACAAAAAGAAGAAAATGTCACTTAAAAAGAAGAGAGGGAAAGCTGATATTTGCCTCAGTATTTTTGTAAAGTTCCCTTTGGAGAACGGAGATGTCTTTTCATTACAGAAACAGGCTTAGCACGTCACGGAGGATAATTCAGACAGAATTCTGCCTCTTCAGGGAGGAGAGGGGGAAAATCAACAGCTCTCCTGGGGCCCGCTGAGAGAATAAAGGGATATACAACAAGCAGAGGGAAAAAGCAAACCAGCAGCAGGATATGCAACAGATATCACCAGCCTTGCCTTTCCCACAGGCCTCCCTGCCTAGCGCTTGTGTCCTGCCCACAAAGTTTGCCTTCATCTCTGGCCCTTGCCAGAGGACCAGCCACTTCCTTTGCAGTTTCTGCCTGTATTAAACATATACTTAGAAGAAGCACGGTGCTTTCTTTGGAAAAAAAGAAAGAAAACAGAAAAAAACTATAAACCTTTTCCTTTTTTTTTTTCTTTTAAGATGTCTGTGTTGAGGCAAACATGGACCTCTTCAGCTGAAAAGCCTGACTGGAAGGAAAATAATTTGCAAGAATGAATTGTAAGGTAAACCAGTTCCAGTCAGCTCTTTGTTCCAGCCACACCAAAGTCAGGAAAGTTGTGAGGATGTTTCGTGTTTTCAGTGCGTTACTGCCCCACCGGTGAGTGGGTTTTGGCAAGGCAAGACACGCTGTAGACACGGTGCCAAGGGCTGGGGCAGGGGACAGCAGACCTTGATGGAGAGCTCTTCTCCGTGTGCAATGGAGTTGAGCATTTTCAGTCTTTCAGGAGTAGAAACGAGACTCCTCGTTAAATGCCTATGGCAAACATGCTGTTAATGCACTTTAAAGTGCTCTGCCATGCAGTGTTGCTCAGCCCTTCATTTCTGAGAAGGCAGGATCCAGCTATAATAATTCAGCCATACAAAGGGGAGAAAGGCCATGAGAAACACTGACATTTCACTGTGGTATTCAATCCCAGCACATTCGGGTACATGGACAGCCATAACAAGCTAACAAGCTGCAGGGATAGGAAGGGCTCTTTGTCCCTTGCCGCAGTGCCTGGAGTGCCTGTGGAGCACAGGTTTGCCACACAGGAGGGAAGACAGCCTCCAGGCAACTCTCACTGCCCATTCTCTGACTGCAGCGAGAAAGGAGATGAGCAGCTTTCCAGGTGGAGCCTCCTGCTTCTCTAGGAAGCCTTCTCTCTTTCCATAGAGATCTGTAAGAGACAAGTTCCAACACAAGAAGCAGTCCAGAGTCCAGCAGGGAGATGTGACCCTTGCATTGCAGCTGCTCCCACCCGTGATCCTGTTCCAGATGCTGAGCCCATCTAAGTCTTGGCCTACCATGGGTGGGACCTAAAATTTCATTCTCAGTGAAGTCTGGAAGGGAACCCCACTTACATGGAAGAGAAAAGCCTTTTCCCACCCTCTTTGGACTCAAATGGAGTTTCCAGCAAGAAATGGAGAGGGAATGGAGCGCAGGAACAAAAGGCTGAGAGTCTGGTCCTTCTTCATCCACCACCAGGCACCGCTCTGTGTCCTCAGGGCCGTGGGATCTGTAATGGGGTGGTACCTGTGTGGATGATCACAGGCACAGGGTTAAATCACAGGAGTGGGTTCTCACCCCAGCTCATGTGAAAGTGCAAGGCAGAGCTGCCACTGCTCTTCATGTGACCTGCACTGCGAGTACAGGGTCACCCAAGCTCACCATTGAATGAGCCCTGGGAACATGGCAGGGTTTGGCTGTGCTTCTATACCAAATCCAAAAGGTGACTCTGCCCCATAAATAACATGGAATGCTTCTGCAGAGTCATGCGGTTTGTGGTTCACTCCATCCACCCTGAACCACATTGCCAACGGAGAGAATGATTCAAGCCATTTGAGGAGCCTAATGTGCAACGTCGGGTACTTAACTTCACTTACTGTGAAGTTATTTAAACGGGATGAGAATGAAGAACAGTTTAGATGTCTTTAAGACATCTAAAATGTTTTCCCCTCCTCTTCTCCTGGGTGACTGAATGCAATCCATGGACAAAGCTTTGGCAACACAGTATTTTGCAGCACATGCTTCTTGGCATAGTTATCAATGGTTAATGTTTTGGAGTACCTGACATGCAAACAGGTCCTAACAATAAACTGAATTATTCCCTGCCTCATCAGACAGTACAAAGCTCCAAGGCCCCATGCTAGATTTGGATAAGTGAGAACACGGCCATATTATTCCAGAGTTATTTAATAAAATGTTCGGGATTACAGCACTGTGAGACTCTGCCAGCACTTGGGGAGCAAGAGTTGGCTTCCAAAATCTCATAAAGGATGGTTTTGCACTGCGGGAACATGGAGTGTTTCTTGAAGAAGTACTAGCACTGCCTGATGCACGTTTTGCAGACCCTGCTGGGCCAGGGAGCAGGCCCCAGGGCGTGTGTGGCACAGTCTGCTCTTCCGATCCACCAGCAGGTAGCCCTGCAGGAAGCTTCCTGAGATCATCACCGCAGTGCAGCAGCAAAAAAGGAACTGAGGCAGCGTGGTTCACCAGCAAGACCTCGCAGCGCTCCGTACCGAATCACAGTGGCGTCCACCCGCCTCCACCTCCAGCTGCAGCAACTTCTGGGTGCCAGAAGCTCAACAGGTATTTGTACAGGTATTTGTTTAGCCAGTATCTGATCATGGGATCAGGAAGGAAGGACCTGTGGGAATATCCTGGGTGCGTCCTGCCAAGGCACTTTCCAAACAGCTCCAGGCACTGGAGGTTTCTGTGAAGGGCCTAGTGCCTCCCTTTGTGGCTTAGCCTCCTGAGGGCTGGAGGCTAATCCTCACGGAGCACCAACATAGCTTTGGGTTGGTTAATTGCTCATACATAATTATTTTCATTGTTGAGAGGGAGATTTTTACACCAGTTACCCTGCATGTACATACACTAGCACGTTGCTTGAGAGGTCAGATTTGCCATGCCATGCAGTGTTTTAGCATCCTTTACCAAAAATAAACAGGCAAAAGCTTCACTAGGCACCAGCAGGAAAGTGCATCAGATCAAAACAGTTCTCACCAACCATTTGTACTGAAAAAAAAAAAAAGTAGGGGGGAAGGATTTCAGTAAGAAGTCTTATTTTGTCTCCCAAGATGGCACAACCTCCTTTGGAGGTTTCAAAAAAATGAAATGCTTCCATTTCCGGTCTATAAAAATAGTTACTTTTTTAAAGCTGAATCTTAAATAAACAAAAACAAGATATAGATTTAGCTTTAAACCTTTTTTTTTTTTTTAATCTGAGAACAAATCTCTTTAACCTCTATAGGTGGCCAGCAAGAAGCCATCTAAGTCTATTTGGCTAGTGAACTCTCAAAGAAGGTATAACAAATACTTTTTTCTCAGCTTGGCTGCCACATTAAAAAAAAATCCCTCTTGATTTGGAAGGATGAATTGTCATTTCCATTATGAAATACTCAGGTTCTGGTGGCGTTTAGCAATCCCACATCCGCTGTGGTTGGAGCTTTATGTGTATACAAGGTGACAAGAAAGTATTTAGTCTATACTTGGACATGGCCCTCACCTCCTCACAGCTCAGCATGGGATGGAGGAGCTGCTATCCTGTCCTCCTGCCCCTGTTCCCAGCAAAACGAAAAGGTCGGAAGGGGCTTTGCTACTCAGAGACCTGCATGAGGCCACTTGTAGCTGCCCTGACGCCAGTAGCACCTGGAGCTTGGCTGCCTGCTCCACACAGGCCTGAGCACCGTCTCGCCTACTTGCGCAGCCAGCAAAAAGCTGACAAGGAGCCAGGCCGAGATCTGAAAACTACATTTAAACTTTTAAATAAACATTTGCACAAAAATAATGACCTTTAAAGACCACCCGGGCCTGGCAGCACAGAGGATTGGCACGCATGGCTGCCGCCGCTCTGGGAAGCATTGCTCCGCTGCCCGCTCTGAAGCAAAAGGTCTCCCCCATGCCACTGCGCCCACACCTGCTCCTTCGGGCGCTCCACACTCACAGCGCGTCCTGCTTAACGGAGCGGCTCGCTTCGGGGGTGCTTAATGTTGCAGGGTGATTTTTGATGGAGTGAAATCACAGCACAAGCGGATACCCTGAAACAGCTCGACCGCAATGTGGGTGTGAGGCGCAGCGCTCACCATCACGACACTGGGCACCCCGACCCCCTCACTGAAGTCAGCTCAAGCCCCTTGCTCTTTATGACGCTCCTTCGGCAGTTGCTTGAGTCTTCACGCACCATGTTGGGCTGCACTGCACATGTGCTTCCCCCACGCTGGACTGGCCCTAGAGGGGAAATGTGTCTGCTTGGCCCTGCTAATGGCTGCAGCTGTGCAGCTAAACCCCGTGATGCCCTCATGCAGAGATAAGGTCAGCTCCATGTGTGCACTGATGCCCCCCAAGCCCTCCTGGCCATGGCGCTAGCAGTCGCCCACACGGAGCTCCCGCATTGCCCTCAGCCTCGTCACTCAGTGACTGGCTCCCCCGAGCAGACTGGGGCGGGTGAGGGAGCAGAAAGATCCCCCGGGTGAACGGAGGCCATCAGGATTTGACGTCGCAGGGCTGGGGGCAGCATGAACCAGCAGAGTGGGTGGCAACAGGGTATGCAGGGAAGCTGTGCTCAGGGGCTCCAAGTGCAGTGAGAGCCAAATGTGGCCTGCAGAGGGTAACGGGCCGCACAAAACGCACCATTTCTAGACAATTTGCCTGCCACTGTCTGTGCTGCATCCTGCAGAGGATCTAGGACTTCACATGCCAAGGCTAGTTTGGTACTTCACTCTCTGTGCTGCCTGACCCGTCCTTACTACATGAGCTCCCACGAGGCCCATTTGTTTTGTGAGACTGGAGCTGTTCCTGGGTTCTCCTATCTGCACATTGTCCGCTGGACATCACCACCACCTTCACGGTAGCGAGACACAGAATGGACTGCAGAAGTTACATTTACAAGGTGGGGTTAATCAATGGAAAAAAAAAAACAAGTCAACAACATCTGTAAAACATCATGGAAAACATGCGCTACAGAGAAGGAAACCGCCTCTTATAGCTTCGAGCACATGTTTAATTCTAAGGAAGCAAATGTCTCCCCAGGCCTCAGATGCTTTTCTCTTTCTCTCTCTCTCTCTTTTTTTTTTTTTTTTTTTTTGGTCTGAAGCACTCCTCTTTGCTAAAAGAGGAAGCAGAAAAAGTCCTGGCCTTGGCGGCTAAACCTCCCATCTCAAACAGGCATTTTCTCAGCATGTGTTGCTTGCTGCAGCTAATTAAACCATGAAGGAACCATGTCAGGACCTCCTGAAATCCTGCTGAGGGAGCCAAGAGACAGTAAGCTGTCCAGGCCAGCTTAATGAATGGAAAGCAACATTAGTTTCCACACTGACATAAAACACACCAGCGGTAACTCATCTCCCATGGGGTTGCCAGCCCGCTTCCTGAGGAGAGCTGAGGTCACCTCTCCACACACAGAGCGCTGAGCCTCACCACTGGCAGGAGCCCGAGCACAGCACTGCTCTGATGGATGGCATGGCATACCCTATGTTTCACAAACACCCACCTCAGGCCCCAAGGTCCAGTGTGTGGGTTCATATTTCGTTATGAAACATGTTTCATTAACATGTTTCATTCAGTCCCATCATGCCCTTATTGCTGCATGATGATGGATCCTGGATGTACAGCTGGTCTCCAGCTCTGCTCAGTCTCAGGACCTCTCAGGTGCAGTTTGGCCTCTCTTGTCCCAGCATGACCCGTTTGGAGCTCGGCAGTGCTGTAGCGCCACAACAAAGACGGGGGCTCCTCCCTCATCTAAGTCTTGAGTGATAAACTTGGCCAACAACATCAATCCTAGACAGACCATGGGCAGCTCATCACAGACTTCGAGTAAGGAGGACAAAAATCCCTCCTATCAGATCACACTTCTGCTACAGTCTTTTTTGCTCCTGGGAGAATGACACCACACAGTTTTAGAGTGTGAGGGAGGACCCAGTTGGCCAAATGAGCTTCACAGGAGGCTGCCTCAAGTCAGCAGGATGCTTTCACACAGTGACTTATGTCCGCAGAAGAGTTCCCACCCTGTGCCATCAGACAGCACTCCACAGAGGTGTGACACTAGCCTTTCCCTGCAAAAGGCAATAGCAAGATGTCCATGGCCTTCCTAGATGTCTCTCAGCCTGGTCTGCTGCGGAAGTATGGAGCAACCTTCTTGCTCCTGCAGCTGTAAGCAAGACCTTTTCAGGATGATAGGCAGATTGCCTCTGTCCATTTCTTTAGACCATAGGAAATTTCCTTTGCTGTCTGGGGAGATGCAGTTTCTCCTCCTGAAGAGAACTCGGCCTCTGAAGAAAGAAAGGGAGCAAGGGGAAGCACAGGAACCATAAGTATCCCTTCCATCTTACTCCCCAAAGTGTAACAGAGAGTTTTGACACCATACGTTTTACATTTTCTTCATTTCTAGAGAGAAAAATCTCTCTTCAACTCTGTGAGAGGATGGAGTATTCTCCTGACCCCTTCTGGAAGATGCATTGAAAGAGACACAAGATAAAGAACAAATACAACACACCTTGATTAACTATTGACTAGCAACAAACATTCAGAGCAGGCCAGCTGGGTCTCTGCTGAAGAGGAAAAATGACTCACTCTCTTTTGACTCTTTTGACGTCACTATAACAAATAAAAGTTACACTCCTGGAGACCAGGTAAATAAGAGATAAATAAAAAGAAGTTTCTAGTGACAACCATATTAACAGGTGGAAAGGAATGAATCCAGTTGTCTTGAAAAAGCAGCACCCATTTCTCTCCAACAACTGCACCAATAAAGCTATTCTGAAGAACAGCCACTCATGAGGTAGTGGGAAATGTCCAAGTTCTGGTTCAAAACTGACAGGGGGTCACTCAGTGCTCTACAGTCAGGGCAGCAAACACGCTGCTCCTCAACCTTGCCCTAACCCTTCTCAATTAGGAGACTGAAGCAGGACATATAAACTACTTTTGCCTTGTTCTTATCCGTATTTTTTTGCAGGGGGAAAGATAGGCCTCTGTGGAGTACCATACACTGCAGATTTTTGCTTTCTGTGCCTGCTTTCCTATTCTTTCTATGAGTGTGCATGTTCACAACGTTTATGGAGGATGTCCGTGAAGGAGGAAGAGTCTCCTGTGAAGGTTTAAAGGGGATTTAACACCAGGACTTTGTGCTTGGGTCTGCCCAGGATGAGTATCAGAGAAACAAATCAAGAGGGTGAGCTTCCAGTGGAGAACTCACAAAGAGGTGCCACTTACACCCTCTGCTTCCAAAACCTGTGCACTGCGCACAGCTAGTGGCCTAAAGAACTGCTCGTTCACAGTGAAGAGAAATGCTCCAGAACAATCCCTCTGACAGCAAAGTTGCAGAAAGGCTCTGTATCTGTCAACAACTGTGTGCTGAAGTACAATTTATCAGTAGTGTCACAGCGGTAAAGGGACTTTTCCTGACACAGAGTAAATACCACGATTCCTGAAGACACCATGTTCAGGCTCTCACGTGTCAGGGATCAATGCCCAACGCTGATTTCAACTCTCCTATCAAAATCTCCATGACCAGATCTTCTCTTCAAAGGCATCGAGATGCAGGCAGTTGGCTCAGAGCCCTCGAGGCTGAAATCTACAGCTCAGAGGTGTCCAACAGCAAGGCTCAGCTTTACAAATGTCAGGCTCCCAGAACTGGAGGATTTGATTTCTTCCTTGCTGTAACAAAGGTTGCCCACACACATGCAAACCACCAGAGAGCAACCGTGAAACAAGAATAAAACCCAGGCAAAGTGACCCTGAGAAGGGTTCATGCTTGAAAAGAGCCTGCAGGAACTTTGGCGTGCCCGTCATTTGACACAGAACACCAGCCAACACCTATAAGTAAATATCTTCTCTCACTTCAACAGGATTTACATCCTGCCTCAGCTATGCCATCTGCTCCCTCCAGAAGCACAACTGTGAATGAAACGCCCTTGTTCTGCAGAGAAGGTAACACAACGCCCACAAAGAGCACTGGGCAGGGATCCAAGCACAGGTACTCGGCGTTGTTTTAGTAGAGACCTTCAGGCATCCCTCGTGGCCTTCAGCTGCCACTGCTTGCCTAGCAGAGATTTTTCTGTGTCTTGGATACTTCATGAACACCTCAGAAAGTGACTTTGAGGGTGCCTGATTATCAGAGTGCTAAATGGAGGCCAAACCATTCACTGCAAGCCCATCTCCATGGGGTGAAGCAGCAGAGAAGGGCTCATCCAGGCCTATACCCCCAGCCTGAGCGCTTTCCACTCTGTTGTGTGGGACGGACACATACGGAACGCTCCCACACGCCGGGCACCAAGCAGTAACTGCCTGCAGTAAACTGGACCTTTCCATGCAGCCACCTCACAGCAGTAAGGACTCACTCTTAAAGAGCACGAGCAGGAGAACAGGGCTGTTTGCTGGGTGCTCTTTTCTGTGAGTCCTTTCTCTAGAAAAATCACATGCAAACTTGCCTGACCATCACACGGCTCCATCTCCTGAAGAACTAATTAGATCACATGACTTTTGCATGCGGTCGCCAGCCTCCTCAGAGGGCTTTGAAATCTGCATGGCTCCCCATGAGCAATGATGTGGCTCTCCGCGAAGTATCAGTTCTTATTTGCCCATCCTAGCATCAGGACACTGGTCTGTGAGACACCACCAAGAGGTACAGGGATAGGTGGCGTTCCTAGGCCAAAATCAACAGGCAAAATAGGACCTTTTTTGAACACAGAACACCAGACAGGCCCTTCTTCTTTCTCCTAGGCAAACAACGTACACTGTCACCACTAAGTGTGTCCTCCAGGCTGCTTCCTTGTGGCTTTATTTGTATAGACTTAATGTTCCCCGGAATTTCAGGTGAGTGTCGCAGGAACTGAGGCTGCCAGCAGTCTCAAGACAGTGGCCGTTGGAGGTATTTCCTTGAACAGGGCACGTGCAGGATCCTGCAGGTGCAGCAGGTCCTTAGGCTGCTCAAAGCAGCCATGCGGGGCTGCGCAGGCTTCCCTGGCACTACAGAGCCAGTGCTCTGAGAAACTGCCTCGCGCATCCACTTTGCGGGGACGGCAACAGAGGAGTTAACCAAAACCATGCTCGGGTGTAAGATCTGATTTCAGTGGGTGCCCAAATAGGCTGTGGACGCATTAGACCCTTCCTATCCCCACTGCACAACCTCTCCGTCCTAGCAGGGTCTCCTAGCAATTCTCACCACGCGTGTTTGGACTGCAACTGATCCTGCACTATGACCTCCACAGAGCCCTTTCCTGAGTGGGTTTTGTTCAGATAGCGTTTTTGGCAAGAACAGCCCAGAGGCAAATAGAGGGACAAATGGGAGGGTGGAACAAGAAAAGCTAGTAGGGCAAGGTTAATTGTTCATACAGAGACTGTGTGAAAGGAGCTTGCTGCGCCTCCTTGCCCCAAGCAGAGACCCATCTCCAAGAAGGGGTCAGTGACGCTGACATTTACACCCAGCTTCCTGGGGTGAGGAGGCCGCCTTAGCTGCAGAGCAGCCTCCTGGGACACCATGAGGGACGAGCACCTCTTCCTGTTGGCCTCCCCGGCTCAGCACCCCATCTCTGGGATAGGGCAGAGGGCACACGGGCCGCACGTGCCCCAGGAGGGAAGGGCTGTGAATATTTTGTTAAAATACATCAAAATATATTGCTTACGTATCTTGCAAATAGGGCCAAAATCGCAGGTGAAGGGCGGTGGTGCCGGTATCCCAAGAGAGGGCATATTGAGCGGGGGGGACATTGAGAATTCTGTCACACCTGAGAGAAGGTGCTGAAATCTTTATTGAGAAATCGGTAGGGGAGGCCGGAGGGAGTGCGTGGCACCACGTGAGGAGGCAGGTACCGGGCTGGGTGCGGGCGCGCTCAGACCCCAGGGCTGGGCGGGCAGAGAGGGAGGCGACACCCGGGGCCGGCCGCGGCGCTGCGGTGCAGCCAAGGGCCGTTTCCCTGAGCACGGGGAAACGGGGCCGCGCCGGCGCGGGGCGGGCGCCGGGGGCGGAGCGGGGCGGCCCGGCCCGGCGCG
>JAUBNY010000299.1:89081-112489 GCA_032275445.1 Crypturellus soui | reverse complement strand
GGAGGCGGCGGTGGCGAGGGGCGGCTGCGCCACGACGGGGGGAGGGCATGCGAAGCGGCGCATGCGCCCCTTGGCGGCGGGGTGGGGGGGGCTGTTGGCGCACGGATGACGTCGCCAGGCGTTTCCTTTGGGGTGGAAGTGAGGGTTTACTGTCAAAGCGGCGGCTGCCGCGCACCCGCACGCATGCGCCTGCCTGTGTGTGTACGTACCCGTGTGCGCGCGCGCGCGCGCGCGTGTGTGTACGTACCCAGTGTGTGGGTACGTGTGGGATAACGTAAAGGCGGCCGGAGCGGCCTCCGCGGTGCTGGCCGCGTCCCTGCACGGGGCCGGGGTAGGAACAGGGGGACCCGGGAGTGCAGGAACAGGCGGATCCGCGGGTGCAGGAACAGGGGGACCACGGCTGTGAGTCGCATTGTGGTCCCTGACAGGGGCCCTCGGGCTGTTGTTGCCCCTGAGGAGGAGCCGCGGGTGCAAGTTTAGGGCAGCCTTCACGTTTTGAGGCGTCCTTGGCCACTTGCGAAGCCTCAGGCCCTCCGTAAGGGTTGCGGAGGTCAGAGAAAATACCTTTTTTGTTGTTGCTGTTGTTTTGTAAATGGAAAGATAACTTTGTGCTCGTTTGTAGCTTTCTTGGAGGGAAATGGTGCCTGTGCTGTGTTTTGCAGGAGCTGTATTTCAAGAACCTCTCCAAGCAGAAGCAGAAGGAGGTCATGGAGAAGGATGGGAGCGGCCACAAGCTCCGCGTTTGCGTTGCAACCTGCAACCGGGCTGATTACTCCAAGCTGGCGCCCATCATGTTCGGGATCAAGGCGGAACCGCAGTTCTTCGAGCTGGACGTTGTGGTGCTCGGGTCCCACCTCATTGATGATTACGGGTAAGAGGGGTGGTTCCTGCGTCTCTACCATTCTGTGCCTGCTGTGTTAGTGCAAACAGCAGGAGTGTGCATTAAAAAAGAAATTTTATGTCATAAGTGTCGTAACAGTTTGTAATGATTTCATACAGCTACTTAGGAACCTGATGGGAGGCAGTGGGTTTGAAAGACACCTTTACGCAGCCTGGGAGTTAATATATGTATGATCTTTCTAAAAACAGGATGAGAAAGGCTTAGCAGCAGGGTAAGGGAGGTTATTAGGTGTGAAAGGATACTGCAGAGTTGTATTTGATGTGAAAAGTGGTGGTAAAAGTTCTGACCAGTCAGGCACAGTAATGCAAGCGAAGCTGCTCCATGGTGCACATCACTGTGCGCAGCTCACACGTGTCAGGAAACTGCCAAAGGATTTGTACGCCCGGTTGAGGAATGCACCAGAGGGCTGAACCAGTGTATGACTAACACCCAGGGATGATAAAATCATTACTTCAAAAGTTATGTTACTTTTGTGTGTGTTCAGTGAAGGTTGGGAAGGTGAAAGCTGGTTGTGAGGAGTTTCTGAAGGCCCTCACGGAAGCACCAAGTGGCAGGTGGAGTTTGGAGCAAGTAATGGGTGGTGGCAGTAAATGGGGTGAAGAAACAGCCCGAACATTTTGTTCCTGCAGTGGAGGGAGCTGATGTACTGTTCTTGCCTCAGACTGATGCCAGGGACATGGAGCTGAGTGGGCTTGGGAGATTTCGGGGCAATGATGAGTAGCAGTCCAAAAGTGATGTGGGAGACCCAGAATTACCAAGGAAGGAAGAGCAGGTGGGAGACATCGCTAGGCGGCTGTGGGCATCTGGGGTGCTGCGCTCGTAGGTACCGTCCTGGTGTGACGCCCTTCTCTTGGAGGTACTGGATCAGGAGGTGGTGCAGGAGGAGGCGTCATAGGAGACGTACAGGAAGCGGTGGCTGACTGTTTATCCCAGCGCATGAGCTGGAGACATCTGGTGACGTGGGAGCACAATGGAATCCGAGGAAGAGAAAAGGGTCCTTGGCACAACGTGCACTTAAGCTGTCGGGTCCCTTGCCACAGGCCATTGCAGACACAATGCTGAAGATTTACGCTGAAAATGCGGCTGCACAAAGTGGCCTTGGGAGTGTGTTCTATGCACAGGGCAGCTCTGCGCAGCCCCTGGCAACGGGAGGAGGTTGCTGAGCGCTGACCGCCGGCCCTGCCCAGAGCCAGGGGGGCTAGTGGCTATCGCTGTGCATGGGGCTCCAGGCTGTGCCGCGGCCTGTCCCACCTGCATGCCCTGTCCTTGCAGCAACACGTACCGCATGATTGAGCAGGACGACTTCGACATCCACACGCGGCTGCACACCATCGTGCGCGGCGAGGACGAGGCGGCCATGGTGGAGTCCGTGGGGCTGGCCCTTGTGAAGCTGCCCGACGTGCTCAACCGCCTCCGGCCCGACATCATGATCGTGCATGGCGACAGGTTTGATGCGCTGGCGCTCGCCACCTCTGCAGCCCTCATGAATATCCGCATCCTGCACATCGAGGGCGGGGAGGTCAGTGGCACCATTGATGACTCCATCAGGCACGCCATCACCAAGCTGGCCCACTACCACGTGTGCTGCACACGGAGCGCCGAGCAGCACCTCATAGCCATGTGCGAGGACCACGACCGCATCCTCCTGGCAGGGTGCCCTTCCTACGATAAGCTGCTCTCTGCCAAGAACAAGGACTACATGAGCATCATTCGTGTGTGGCTGGGTGAGTAGTCCGCTTCAACACGTGCTTCATGGTTCTTTCAAAACTAGACCAGCTAAGTGGCTGGGTTATCAGTGGGAAGCCCTGAGGACCTGCTGAGCAGCCTCTCTTGAGGAAAGCACCGGTAAGTACGAAACACCAGCCGCTTTTCTGCGGGCTGAAGATGGTCATGAATTCGCTTCTTCCCCCAAACCTTGTTCCTTTGTTTTTCTGCTTACAAAGTACTTCAAACATTCAGCTCCTGTTCCCCCACGGGTAGCTAGTACTCCTGTTACACCCCTGAGTTTTGCCACAGCACTGCAGTTCGTGTGCTTAGATCCCCCCTTTTCGGTGCTTAGATGGTTCTCGTCAGTTCATCGTCCCTCTTTTCTTTGTCTTCCTGGGCTCCGTTTGGCAGGTGAAGATGTCAAACCCCGAGACTACATCGTGGCTCTGCAGCATCCAGTAACCACAGATATCAAACATTCCATAAAGATGTTCGAGCTGACGCTGGATGCGCTCATCTCCTTCAACAAGAGAACTCTTGTTCTGTTCCCCAATGTTGATGCTGGTGAGTAAAACAGCTGGTTTTAAAGAATACATGTGGAGTGCTTTCCAGCAAGAATGTCCCTTGGACTGGAGACAGCTGGGTGATCTCAGTGTCTGGTGGAGGAAGCGGAAGGTGTGACACCCAGAGGTGGGGAGAGTGCTCCTCACCTAACTCACATGGGTATCATGACTTCTCCAGTGGGTTTTGGGATCAAACTTCAACCCAGCTCCAAAACCTAAAGCAGTGAATAAAGATGGGCTGGAGCTGGCAGTCCAGTCAGCTGCTCACAGCTCCTTTGCGTCTTGAGGCTGCAGCAGGGAAGAAGCTGTTTGATGGCAGCATTTTCCTGCAGGCAGCAAAGAGATGGTTCGTGTGATGAGGAAGAAGGGCATCGAGCACCACCCCAACTTCCGTGCCGTGAAGCACGTCCCCTTCGAGCAGTTCATCCAGCTGGTGGCCCATGCGGGCTGCATGATCGGCAACAGCAGCTGCGGCGTCCGGGAGGTGGGAGCCTTCGGCACCCCCGTGATCAACCTTGGCACCCGCCAGACCGGCAGAGAAACAGGTCTGCTTTTCTTTTAGTCAGTTCAAATAAAAGGTATTTCCACTTGTAGTGGCTTCCATTCACCAGAACAGACAACTGGTATTAATCCTGAGTAGTTAGTCTGGTGTTTGACGTGTAAACAGCTTTCACCTTGAAAATACATGGTGCAGCACTTCAGAAAGTATCTGTATTTATGCATTTTTAAAATGTTCCCTTAGCCCCTAATGTCCTTGAAGTAGCTGACTTGTTCTGTTATGCTCATTTTTTGTCACCAAGGTGAAAATGTTCTTCACGTTCGTGATGCTGACACCCAGGATAAGATTCTGCATGCTCTGCAGCTTCAGTTTGGTAAACAGTATCCCTGGTAAGTACCTTTGCTTTACTTCTTTGGGCACTGCAGAAAAAGACACTCAGTCTTGAGGTGGTCCATCATAATTACAAGTATATTTTCACTGCACTAGTTTGGAGCTGTAAACCGTTTTTTGTTTTATGTGGTTCACTCAGAATCGCAGTGCACTGTCCTGTACGGAGCAGTACCTAGAGAGCTAACAGTGCCAGCCATGTTTTGTATGAATGATGCTCTAACACCCAACAGAAAGTCTATCAGGCAGAACTCAGCTCATGTAGCTGTGGGTCCCTACCAGCATCTCCCAGGGGAATTCCTGTGTCACAACAAGATGCTAGTCTGCACACAGCAGGGTTTGGGCTTAAAACAACCAAGTTGTGGCCAGCTTCATTGAATTGCACATGTTCAAGGGCAAGAACCAAGGCTGTATTTGCTAGGGTTCTCCATAATGGCATGAATGCGAGTTGCTTTTTTACTGGATGTCTGGTGCCATGTATAGAGATATTCTGAAACCAGACTTCTCTCTGGCAGACTGACATGAATTGTACCCTTTAAAAATGACTGTATGAACAGTGCGTTTTTTTTATGGACATGTAGCACCAGAAGCTCCTGGTTCTAACTTTTAGAGCTTTATGATGCAAGTTCGTTCATTAAATACTGAATTTTTCATTTAATTTTCTGGTGTCTTTGGTATTCCAGCTTTTCACATTCTGTGTTTCCTACCCCAAAATGGAGCAGATGCCAGACTTTCTCCAGCTGCTAGGTCTAATCTCCAAACTTCTTCATGATAATGGCACACATTCCCTCTCCCATGCCTGGCTCTATAGGTGGCCTGCAGTGCAGTGATGCCACAGGAGATGTGCTGCAGTTTTCTAATGAAACATGTTACAGCATTCTGTCACCCAAAATCCCGGAGGTTGCAATATTATACCCAATACTCTATTTTTTTTTTTTTTTGTATTGTAGCTCAAAAATATACGGGGATGGTAACGCGGTACCCAGGATTCTGAAGTTCCTCAAATCTATTAACCTTGAGGAGCCGCTGCAGAAGAAGTTCTGTTTTCCTCCTGTCAAGGACAACATCTCACAAGACATCGACCATATTCTGGAGACACAGAGCGCCTTGGCAGTGGATCTGGGCGGAACAAACCTCCGCGTGGCGATTGTCAGCATGAAGGTAAATACTCTGCGGTGCTTGTCTGGGTTCTGCCGCGTTGGTGAGGCTTTGTGGGTCTCTTCTTACACTGTGGGTGGAATGCCAAGCAAGACGCCTGGGAAGGAGCCATGTACTGGAAGCACAAGATCCTCCTGGATCTAGCTCCACAGTTCAGAACTAGAAAAGCAGTTTACGGAGGACGAGTGGTGAGCTCTGAGTGTGCGAGTCTGTGGGGCAGCATCTGTGCTTCTCTGTTACCGGCAGAAGAAAACTCTGCTCAGAAGCAAACACAACCAGGCCAGGCCTGGGCTGGCCTTAGTGCTTACTGTGAGGCACTGCGGACACATGCAGTGTGTGGAGATGGCCAGGAGAAGAGCCACAACAATCGCTGCAGCCTGGAAGACAGGGAGATGCGGGAGGAAGCGGGAGCTGACTGGAAAAGGTCTTCAAATGCACAAAAGCTTTTTCTAAGAGGAGGAGGAAAAGGTCTGTTTGATTTGTGCGTGACCAAAGAGTGGAGTATTAACATATCTGGAAGGGGAATTTCCAAAGCCTTTCTTGTTTCCTAGCGTAGCTTCAGTGCAAGAGAGAGCTGTATCACATGGAAAAGGAGGGTGTTTCACCACTAAACCGCTGTGAATGGTTGTAAAAACGGCCCCTGAATAACGGTGCAGTTACAGTCTGTTGATCTTGAGTGGACAAGAACAACATGCTGATCTTCCTTTGAGGCTTTGAGTGATTGTGTTGGCTGTGACTGTTTTCCTTCTGATGTCTGAGAAGAGGTAACGGTTTAACACTGTCTCCAGTATAACCCACGTTTGGTACATGTACACAGATGCGTAGGTACTTTTAAGTTTGAGTTGTGAGTATGTGGTGGAAAAAAGAGATCTTTAAGCCTTCTGAAATCAGTTGGAAGTGCTTATGGGTTGGTGCTTGAGTCTAGGAGCATTTTGTGTCTGGATAGACCCCATGCACAGGAGCTGTGGACCCATCCTCCTCATTTCTTTAGGCTGTGCCGCGCAGCTAAGAGCTGCATGGCCTGCGTAGCTCTGCTGTGTACAAGTGAGCCGTTAAGTATCTTCAACAGCTGCCAGATAACTTCATGTGGAAAGATGATTGGGAAAAAATGCCAATGTCCTAAAATGATTGGCAAGTGGGGCAACCTGCTGATAAATCACCTGTAAAGGCATCCTGTAATGAAGTAAGCACATAGGTCCATGCAATCAGTGATAATCTAGACCACTAAAAAGGAATTTCTGTTTAAACTCGGAAGCCTCAAGCTCTTGGCAAAGATGGGATAAAAAGTTTCTTTATGATGGCATAATGTTTTTTCAAATAATTTTAATCTATTTTGTTTGATAGAAGGACACTTAGGACTGAAGAATTGTAACTCACCTAAGACACCTGTCCCCTTGTTTTTGAGAAGTTCATAAGAACTAAGCACTGTAATAAGGATTTGATTGAAATTGGTGTCCAGAGGTTTTTGGCTGTTTTCCGGAGCAGTGTTGGGTGTTTGCTCTTGATGTCCCACTGTGCCTCCAAATACGTAGCTCCCCTGGTCATAGCTGTTGCCTCACACAGCTGGGAGGGCTACATAGCTGGACCTGTTCTCCTCCATGCCTCTTTCATTGCCTTAAGAGGAGATACCAGACAGATAAAGTCGTCTAAATATGACCTATTTGAAAGTAAGACTGCAACATGGGTAGAAAATAAACTGTACCGAGAAAAGAAATCTTGTCTCTTTTGGAGAGTATAGCTTGGGGTGGCATTTTGGAAATTAAAATATTAAGCAGTCAGGGCAAAAAGAGAGTGATGGCAACACCATAATGAGTCTAACGGCAGCTCTGGGAGCTGGGCAGCATGTGGCAGAGTTGCAGTGTTCCTGCAGAAAATGACCAAGCTTTCTGGGACTCTGTAAACGGTCCTTGGCAAAGCTACCGTCTCTTCAGGTGATTGGGTGGCTGCAGCCTTGTCCTCCAATGGAAATTCTTCCGATTTCCCCTCCTGCTTCAAACCCAGAGGTAAAGAGGAGTTAAAGGCAGGAGAAAAACTAACACAACTGCTGAATGCTGAGACACGGTGTCCAAAGATCCTCAGGGCCTTGGCCTTTCTGCACAATGTTGGCCCTGTTACATGGCAGACGTGTGTAGCCACTGCCTGGTCTGATCCATGGCAGTGTCCATGCACCCCTCTTCGTGCACAAACAGTGCAGGATTTTTTCCTGGTCTGTTTTTAATCAGCAAAGTAGTCTCTGCTTTAAGTTGACATGTAGCTGAATATGGAAGGAACTTTGCATATAGTGCTCCTTCCTTTAGTGGCAGTTCTGTTGTTTTCTAGGGCGAAATAGTGAAGAAGTACACGCAGCTGAACCCCAAGACCTATGAAGACCGGCTGGAACTGATCCTGAAGATGTGCGTGGAGGCTGCGTCGGAGGCAGTGAACGTGAACTGCAGGATTTTGGGAGTGGGTAAGTGCATGTCCATTTTTCTGAGCCATCTCACTAAGTGAAATCGCTGCAGCTTCATTTAGAACATTTTATTTTTTCCCCCAAAACAGACCATGTGTATTTTGATGCTCTTAAATTTCTAGCACAGTAACTTTTTTTAAATAGCTGTGTGGATAAGAAGCTGACAGTAATACCCAAAGTTGCCTGAGTCTGCACAAAGCTATAAGGCAGTCTGCTGGTCACTAACAGTGCCCAAGCCTTAAGCTGGGTCATCAGCGAGTACTATGCTACCCAGGGAAATGCTGTTTGTACTGGGTTGCAGGATCTCTGACCATAAATTTGTGATTTGAAGTGATGTGTAAACAGTTCTGCTCAAGTCAGCAAGCTGAGCAGAGAAGGGGCTTTTGAAATTACTGCCGTGTCAGAAATGTGTGGCCAGATGCTCAGAATGCACAGGGACTGCTCTGGAAGGGCTTGCAACTGAGATGGCCCCAATGTCCATCAGGTTTGGTGCTGATGGAAGTGACAGCAATGCTTCTGTTCATCTCCATCTTACCTACAGGGTAGTGAAGATCCTGCAGGTAGAATAGAGAGCTCAGGAAGTGCGGGTTAGATGAGTGGACAGTGAGGCGGATTGAGAGCAGGCTTGATGGCAGAGCCCCGATGGTGGTGATAAATAGGGCCGAGTCTAGTTGGAGGCCTGTGGCCAGTGGTGTCCCGCAGGCATCAGTCCTTCCACAGCAGGTCGCTTTATGAACCTGTTGCAATTTTCACTAAGCAATTGGACTTACTTTTATAGGGTCTCCTGACAACTGTAGGTAAGTTTCACAATTATTTAATCTGTATAAGAAAAATGGTTAAAATGCTCAAACTCTGTTTACTGGAGCTAAATACTTGCTTTTCTGGGGTGTTCCCAGAGGTCGTCAACCTTGGGACTCCTTCTGGTGAATAAAACACCACTAACCACGTTCTCACTCAAAAGGCAGCGCTCTGGACCTGGATTGGTACTTCCGTAAGGAAAACACTGTGTTTCTAAGTAGGACTTTCTACTGAAAGCTCCATGGTTATTTTTAATCATTCCAAATCTGTGAGGTTATAGCAAATTTCAAGATAATTTTACTACTGCATGTTTTTAGCAATTTTTTCAGTGCAGTTTGTTATTATACATGGTCTTTAACACAAGACTTGGAAGAAAAAAATCATAAAGAGCGAGTGTTTTCCTGCAGTGTTTGCTGAAGCAGGAACACGAGCGCTTGGTTGACCAGTGCTCTTCCCCATCTCGGATGTTGGGCGCATCCTCCTCGGAGCTCGTCCAGTAATGCTGACACATTTTTGCCTCAGTTGTTCTGTGATCTGGTGCTGAACATGGGGATACCCCTGTTGCCAAGGGGACAGTAGGCATTGGGCTCCGGAGAGCCCACGCTCAGTGTCGCCTTCTCTGCCTGGCGCCTGCAGGCATCTCCACAGGGGGCCGGGTGAACCCCCGTGAGGGAGTTGTGCTCCACTCCACCAAGCTCATCCAGGAGTGGAGCTGCGTGGACCTGCGCACACCCATCTCGGACGCGCTGCACCTGCCTGTGTGGGTGGACAACGACGGCAACTGCGCCGCACTGGCCGAGAGGAAGTTTGGCCACGGGAAGGGTGTCGAGAATTTTGTGACGCTCATCACGGGCACAGGTGGGTGCGTGGCACAACGGGGCGTGCGGCCCTGCAAGCAGGCACGGCGGCACGGTGCCATGGTGTGCGCTTCTGGGGGCAGAGCCATCTCCACTGATGCCATTCGCAGTGCTTATTTACTTAGGCAGAGGGAACATTTGGCATTGCATGAGCTGCAGTGATAAAAAGAAGTTCTGCTGATACAGCTGTACAGACAAACCATTTTAGGTAAGCAAAACTAGAGCAGCCTTGGCTAGAATCATCTTCTGATGTAGCTGTATTGCTTAATTTAGTTTTCTTTCAGCTATAGAAAATACAAGCCACATGGAGATACGTATCTAAAGTAGCTAGATGAGACACTAGCATGACAAATCTGGTTTATTGTACCACAAATACCAACACAGAAGGCCGCCGATGCCTGCCCTTTGCCTTTGTAAGAGCGAGCAGACATGGAGGCATTGAGGTGTTTGTGCTCGCAGGGATCGGCGGTGGCATCGTCCACCAGCACGAGCTGATCCACGGCAGCTCGTTCTGCGCAGCCGAGCTTGGGCACATCGTCGTCTCCTTGGACGGGCCGGAGTGTCTCTGTGGGAGCCAAGGCTGCATCGAAGCCTACGCCTCAGGAATAGCCCTGCAGAGGGAAGCTAAGAAGCTGCATGATGGTACTTACGTGCTTTACCCTTAGGAGGATAACGGGGCTGTGCGGTGGCCGGTGCCGTGGGCGTTTTGAAGGAAGTTTGGTTTTGCAGTCGTTCAGTAGTAGCTTCCCAGGCTTGGGCAAGGATGAAAACATTTACAGAAAATTTGTTTACTAAGTTCTGGGGCTAACAAGACTAGCAAGTTACCATAATTGCAACGTTTGGGATCACAGGCATTTGTTTCATGAACAATTCCCTGAATAACACAAGGCCAAGGCCAAGGATGGGGGGGTGTCCCAGGCCTCAGGATGCGGGAAGCAGAGATGTAAAGGTGGTAGGTGGTCACTGTCATGTCCCGTGACGGTGTTTTCCTTTCCCACAGCGGATCTGCTCCTCGTGGAGGGAATGTCCATGAAGGAGGAGGAGCCCGTGAGTGCCGCGCACCTCATCCAGGCTGCCCGGCTGGGCAACGCGAGGGCCGCAGGCATCCTGCGCACAGGTGAGATGACGCCTGCGGCCAGTGGGGTAAGCGGGAGGGCCAGGGCTTCCTCGAAGCTTCGGTTTGTAGCTGAAAGAATCTCAAAACTGTCAGGACGTTTTGGAAAATTGTGGGACAGTTTATGATTGGCAAATGAATGCATACAAATGAATGGGCAACAAGCAATAACCACCTTACGTGAGATGGTTTACAACTCTAAACGCTCTAGAGAGGACAGCTCTAAAGTCCTCTTCCTTCCTCACATGTACCTGATATTAAAAACAGAAAACATGGTAGAATAATGTTTCCCATTTTTCCCTTAGACTGGAAGCGTGGTAATACAATGTTTTATCCTTACCATATATATTGCTGTATAATGCATTATCCTGCAGTAAAATTGCCTCTTTTTCCCTTTTTGGGGGGAAAAAAATGAAAGAAATGGGAATTGCTGCTACCTTTGAGCACAGTGTGTGTCAGAGCAGGGCCCTGGGTGCAGCGTTACCGCGTGGTGGGAGGCCCCCTGCAGCCACTGGTGCTGGGACTGCTACCGCCACTCACTGCCCTCCTGGTGTCGTTTGCAGCGGGGACGGCCCTGGGATTGGGCGTCGTGAACATCCTACACACGCTGAACCCATCGCTGGTGGTGCTCTCGGGGGTGCTGGCCGGGCACTACGCGGGCGCCGTGCGGGATGTGATCCAGCGGCAGGCGCTCTCCTCTGCCAAGGCCGTGGACGTCGTGGTCTCCAACCTGGCCGACCCGGCCCTGCTCGGCGCTGCCAGCCTTGTCCTGGACTACACGACGCGCAGAACCTGCTAGGTCCTGGCATGGCTCATCCGGATGGGCTCTCCATGCTCCCAGTGTGCGGAGGCGACACAGAGTCCAACGTTTTTCCTTGACCAGAGCAGCTACTGAATCAGAGTAGGGTTCCAAGTCGTGACTGACAACTTCAGCAATTCCTAATTGAGATGATACCTTTTTTATAATTCTTTCCTGATTTTTGTCCACTTTTTTTAGAAAATAATGTGCAGTTATTTTTTTTTAATCATCTCTGTGCAAGCCTCAATGTTGTGTTAAGTGTAGTTGAATTATTTATGAGCATATTATGATGTACTCTGGGAAACAGATCTGGGGTGGTCTGTCAAATTACAGCTAATCCTTCAGGTCTTGCATCCCACCTCTCATCTCTATGAAATGAAAAATCTAAAATTTGACTAGTTTTTCCATTTCCAAGCTCCCACCCACAATTAGCTATGTAATCACAAGTAGTAGGTAGAAGATTCATGGAGGGGAAAGAGATGTTGCACCTACAAACAGAAGGGCAGCATCCAAAAACTGCGGTTCATGAAGTACCTAGGGGAGGCGGTTGTTTGTGAGAGCGCCTTTATGGGGCTGAATCCCATTGCAGAAGCTCTGTATATGAAGGAGGAGGCAGCCTGTCACCCAGGTGGCCAGGGCTGTCTGCAGAACCCGACAGGCCTAGCTGTGAGCGTCATCTTTGTCAGCGGTCAACAGTAAATTATTTGAATTTTACTGCTGTGGGCTTCGTGTTTGGTTTGTGGTGTGGAGGAACAAAAACCAGCCGCCAGCCCTGAGAGGAGCCAAGGGCCTGCGAGACAGTGACACGACCATCTCCCGCTCCCCCTTTCAGGGTCTGTTTGAAGGGGCTTCTGTTCCAGCTTGCTGGCTGCAGCTCACAGTGGGGTCTTTGGTTCTCCCCGAATAAGGAGACATGGGAAAATAGTGTCTTACCACGTTGCAAGGTCCCTGCGGGCCTCGTAGTGCTAGGGTCTTGTGGTGTTCCCTGCTGCGTGTTCGGTATGTGCGGGAGTGCTCGGAGGTGGCTGCAGCGGAGGGCCCTGTCCTGCTCAGATGGGAGCAGCCCCAGTGGGGCCTCCCCACATGCAGGCACCTGTGGAGCCTGGGGAGCTGCCTCCCTGCTGGCTCTGCACTGCTGATACCCGCTGCAGTGCTGGCCCCTCATGCGCGGCTGGAGGGGACGGCCGGCACAGCCCTTGCAAAACGAAGGGGGCTTGGGAAGTTTGACCCGAAACACCTGTGAAGTCTGGTCCCCTCGGGAAAACTGATGTTAAAATTATGGTTAAAATTGTTTTTCTAGCAGCAGGGGTGCTAAAACCCGCTATATAAACACAGGTGCTGCCAAAGCTCCTCGCAGCTTTGCCCCAGGCACTTGACAGGGGGGATGCACACAGCTCTGGGCAGCAGTGTGTTCGGCAGTGGCCCTGGCAGCGCTGCAGACACAGGGCTTGGAGGACACCTGCCCTCAGAGCTACGAGCTGTTCTGCTCCTGTGCGAACCCTGCTCCGGGGCCAGCCCTGGAACCCTCCAGCCAAGGACAGGCTCCTGGTCCATGTGAAAGCCTAGCCCCCACACAGCACACAGGCTGCTTTTTGCCCTCGCGCTGGGACACGTCCACGTGCAGCCAACAAAGACAGCTCAAAATTACCTGAAATGCAGCTACCAAAGCCCTGTGTTTAGTGCACTTACGTTTTGGCCTGGCACCAGACCTTCATCCCCTGAAAGCAGGTGTTTCACGGGCATTTCTTGTTGACGAGGACTTTTTTTTTTTTTAAATTAGCACTAAAAATGTTTATAAAGCTCTGAAGATGACAGAGGATGGTACATCCCCTGTGTTATATGGCACATGTCGTCGTGCTTGTGGATTTGCCCAGAAGCTGGAAAAAACAGGCAAGCAGCAAGTTCTGGGGAAAAAAAAGAGATCAAACTGTGCATTGTGGAGTGCGAAGGAGGGGGTGCCATGCGCCGTGCAGCCCAGCTGCAGCGTTGCGCAGCGTGGGAGAGGCAGCGCCACCGCTCCCAGCCCCGCAGCACTCCAGCACTGCTCCAGCACCGCTCAGGCTGTCTCTGCAGCTCCTGGCACAGCGCAGTGCTCCCTGGATGCATGCAGCGTGCCTGCCCTGCTCCACAGTTCACACGGGAGCCGTCCCCTCCGCTGTGCTGACGTCTTTCAAACTATAGGAAATACAAAATGCCTATTAGCACACTGTAAACACAGCACCTGACTCCTTTTGACATAATGGAGTTTTATTTTTCTTGCTGGAGCCTTTGTAGTCTATGGAGAATTGGGAGTGGAAATTAAGTGAAAGTTGCAGTCAATTTGGCTCAAGTCACAGAATCCCAGAATGAGGGACCTCTAGGGATCACCTAGCCCAACCCCCTGCTCTGGCAGGGACACCCAGAGCATAGGGTGACATCCAAGGGGGTTGAAGATCTACAGAGAAGCCTCCACAGCCTCTCTGGGCAGCCTGTACCAGGGCTCTGGCACCCCCACAGGAAAGAAGTTCTTCCTCACATGGAGATGGAACTGCCTGGGGTTCAACTTATACCCATTACCCCTTGTCCTATCACTGGCCTCAGTGAGTTTGGCCTCATCTTCCCTATATTCTCCCCTCAGGTATTTGTCCATATGGATCAGATCCCCTCTCAGTCTTCTCTTCTCGGAGCTAAACAAGCCCCGCTCATTCAGTCTTTCCTCACACAATAGATGCTCCAGTCCCTTCATCATCTGGGTCACTCTACACTGGATCCTCTAGAAGCTCCACATCCCTTTTGTCCTGGGGAGCCCAGAACTGACCCAATACTCCAGGAGCAGCCTCACCAGAGCTGAGCAGAGGGGCAGGACCTCTCAACCTGCTCTCTTGACCTGCAGCGCATTGGTCTTGGCCACGAGGGCACGTTGCCGCCTCATGATTGATGTCACCTAGGACTCCCAAGCCCCTCTTTTCACAGAGCTGCTTTCTAGTCTGTCCTGGTGCCTGGGATTATTCCTCTCCAGGTGCAGATAAGGTTCAAGTCAAGGCATAGCTGGCCAGGGTTAATACTGAGTGTCTATTCCAGGGACCTGCTCTCTGCCTCTTGCTTGACTCGCGAATGAGGGGGCCTTGCTCAGGAACTCTGGATCCACCGTCACCATCCACAGGCTGCAGCGGTCCGAACTGCAACGTGTTGCCTGTGGCACCGCAGGGCAGTGGCACCGGCACTGTGTGTTCACCCCGCTCCAGCATGTAGGGGAAGGAGACCAAGACCCCTCCCCTCATTCAAGGTCAACACAATTTGCTATTTAACAGATCTTTAATATCAGTAATAATGTTGGGAGTGACATCTCAGTGCATAGGAGCACAGAGAGACTACAAATTCAGAGGTATCCCCATTTCAGACACAGGAGGAAATATGAGGAAAAACATGCAATCAAACAATGATCAGCTTTAGGTACATCATGAGGTTTGGTCCAAAGAAGACAAACAACCCCCCCTCACTGGAACAGCTGGTGCAATTACGGCAGTACGCTGCTCTGAGCGAGGTCAGGGCGTTGCATTGGTAGCAACGCGGCTGCCACTGCTCTCAGCGCACCAAGGGGGCCTGCTTGAGCGAGATGAGCACCGAGCGCATGCGGGAGACGTCCTTCGCCTGCTTGCTGGCCTTGGGGTTGAAGTCGCACAGCTGCGCGACGCGCTCCCACTCCGTGCCTGGGAACACTTCCTCCGCGTCGCTTACGAAGGCCTCCTCAGCTGCCCTGCAAGCAAGGCAACGCAGCACAGGGTTATAGCCCGCATGGGGTTGCACGGGAGGCGCCGGCGCTGGCACCGCACACCAGGGTCACTACGACAGCGCTACTCCGCAGCACGTGACACTGAAGGGGCAGTGAAGGGTTTACTTAACTGTTCTAGGCTGTAGCAAGGATGGTTTATGTTTGTGCTTAAAGGTGAAGAGAAGAAAAGAAACAAGGAAAGTTAAAGTCAGATACAGAAAATGGGAATGAGCTCGTGCAGATGGTCAGCTAGCTGTGCATGCACGTGCAGCCTGGCCTGCACAGAGGGAATGCTGCCACGCGTGCTGCGCGGCGCTTGGGCTCCCGCATGCACTAGGAACAATGTGGGGCTTAGCAGAAAGTCTGTCAAAGGCAGCTTCCGGAGACACAACCCACAAGACCAGCGCTTCGAGCCTTGTGTCACATCCACCTGCAGGTGGTAGGGAACCCCCCGCGCACCTGCGCACCAGCTCGCACCACGCGCGGTGTCTGCACTGCTCAGAGCCTGGCACAAGGATACCCCTTTGCGAGCTGTCCCTGCCTTGCAGATCGTATGGACAAGGTTTGCACAAGGATTTGGGGGAATACATGGACAGAAGTTCATCCCCGGTCACATGGCGTGAACGTTCCTGTTCTCCATCGAGGTGACCAGGCCTGGATGCAGCACGCTGGGGAGGCTGCACATGCAACGCTGCAGAGCCAGCGCAGGCTCCTGCAGAGCAGCCTGCAGCGCCCTGGAGACATCCGTAACGGCTGCACTCTGCTACAGAGCACTCCGTACTCCCCAGAGAGCAGCGCTCAGCGCTGCGGATGAGCGCCACTCCAGCAACCATTTGCCTAAGCTAGGGACTGCTGGCACCAAGTCCTCAGCAGTCACCTCCACGTGGTTCGCCCTATCTCTGCTGGTCAGCTAGATAATGAAGAGGATCAAGCAGAATTAGTAGTTAAGCAACATACACATAACCGATCACGTCAGCGGAGGGTTGTTTGTAGAAAGCTTCATCTGCCACCCTAGGTAGCAAGTTGTCCGACAGGCAGGCAAGCAGGCAGGAGAAAAGAGATAAGGATGAGAGGCAGAGAATACAGCGGAAGGCATTTCAACAGGCACATTCCCCCGGCACGGCAGCTATCCCTGCCCCACACGCGGCGCCTGCTCCGTGCACAGGGCCCTGTGCGACAGCACTGCGCTGCCACCACGAGCTGCGATCAGCACCTGACACAGGCTGGGACACTGCCCCACATGTGGGCTAAGCACACAGCCTGAAGAGCACCTCAGAAAACACTGCCCTACCTCCCCAGCCTGCCTCCCTCCAAGCTGAACAGTAGCTCTGCTCACTGAGGACAAACCAAGCTAAGCTAGGGAAGAAAGGGTGTTTCAGAAATACAGAAATTCCGGCTCCAGTTCTGTGGGCCCCCAGGACAAATGATAACTTGGAGAGAGTTGCACTGGAAACCCTTAGACAGGAGGTGCCCATCTAAGTGGTATGAAGATAATATCATTATATTTACTTTCATAAAACTTGAAGTCAAAATCACCCAATGGAGCCTCTAAGAAAGCTGAATTATTTCTTGCACCTGCAACCCAATCTCATCCATTCCAACTGTGATGCTCACATAAGCCAACTCAAACCCGAAATGCGTGGCTTAGAGAGAAGCAGCGCGTTGTTCTGCGCTGGCAGGATGGAGCTGGGTTCCTCCTCAGGCACTTCCAATAGGAGCTGCCCAAGGTCTCACAGTGTCGGACGTAGCAAAGTGGGACAGAGGTGGAGCAGAAGGGCTCTTCCACATGCGAAGGGAGCAAGCAGCAGTGCCAGTTCAGAGGTGGCTACAGGCACTGCAGACCTGCGACACTGCACGTGGGCAAAGGGATGGGCAGGCGGCTTAGTCTGACCAGGCCACTTTCATGCCTCGCACTTTTAGGAGCTCTCAATAATTCTGGTTCTTTATCATCATGCTTCCACTCATTGTCCTTAGACATTCAAGCTAGCTCCTAAGAAAAAACACCGTCCTGCACTCCTGGAGACCTGCCCCTCAGCAGGAACTGGGCAAGCACTGCAGCAGGGCCACAGCAGCTCTGCAGCCCGGGCACAGCCAAGCTCATTACCTGTTGCTGGCCTTCGTTTTCTGCAGCTTCTCGTCTTGTCTTGCATACCACTCCTCCAGCTCTTTTATGGCCTTCTCCTTCCACTCTGCCTCCTGCTTTCGCGAGTTTGCGTCTGCAGAGCCAAGAACTGACCTGTCAGTTGAGTTGACACGTGCTGCCGGGAACAGACATTTGAGCAGATGGCCCTGGGCCCTAGGGAGTCCATGTGAGCACTTAATATGCACCGCTGAGAGGGTCACCAAGGGAGAGCACTGCAGCTCTATAGGCCATGAAACCGGGAACATGGGCTAGTCACAGTGCCTGTGAGGCGACCAAGAGGGCTTGCTGCAGCTCACACCTCAGGCCGCAGACTTCTCATGGGGCAGCTCCTGGCCTGCACACTGCCCAGAGCAGAAGCTGCTGGCTCTAGGACAGAGCTGGGGGCAGCCCCCATGCCCAGATGGGGGTGAGGGAGGGCTGGACCTCTGGGAGCACAAACTTTCCTGAAGGGAAGTTTTGCACAGAAGGGGCATCACACCCAGCTCCAACCGCAATGGAATGTGCTCCCAGTCACAGGACCGCAGTATTGAGCCCAATACCACCCTTCTTCGACTGCCGCGGGACCTGGTAGAGTCCCTGGTGCCACGCAAGGATAATTATGGCTGCACTGATAACAGTGACTACCAGTTACCAGTGCACTGCTTGTTTTAGCTGGGGGATTAAGATCCACACCGTAACAGATGGACTCAGCAGCCTCACCAATTAGACTCTGAGCAAACACTATCTTTGGGGGAAGGGGAAAAGAATAGAGAAGATGTTTGCTGCACTCAGACACCTGTTTGTGCTGATAAAAGCTGCTCCCTTTCTGTTTAGGATTGAGGAGCAGCCTATGGGCAAGCACAAAGCACGAGCCCTGCACTGCTGCTGGGAGAGACACTCAGCTGCTCACTTGTTTGTTAGTGCCCGTCTCCTCCAGGCTCGCTATCTGCGTGCCACGTTGGATCTCCAGGAGCTTTGGGAAGCCCATGCACTCCACAAGGTGTCCCACGGAACAGCCCTCCTTACCAAGCTGCTCGAGGCGCTCCTTCTGCTCCTCCCGCCATTTGCGGATGCTCTCCGGCTCCGACTGCAGCCGGTCGGCGTGCGAGATGGCAGCGTAGCAGTCCATGGGACCGTTGCTCTCCTGAAAGGGAAGCAGTGGGAACATTACACCAACGACAAGACTGCAGAGTTCAACTGCATGCTGCAAGCAGCACAAAATCAGATGTTAATGGAACTGAGCACACAGACACTCTCATCAGACTGTGCATTTACTATTAAAATGACAAATTATGATCACAGATTATAGCTTATTTTAGGCAAATTAACACAAGGCTGTCTTGGGTAACTTGGGAACAAAATTTCAAGCTGACTGGGAAACCTCACTATAAGAGAGTTTTAAATGTGGAAAAAAGCAACAGGCTGTAGCCAGCACTGCACTATGCAACTGCAGGCTCGGAGGCTGTCCCTCCAAGTCTACTCACCCTAAATACTGGCTGTGAAAATAAATCTTCTGAAACTTCTATTACTGTGCATAGGCCTTCATCGCGGCACTCCGTAACTTTTGTTCGTCTCCTTCTTACAGGAACTTTACAAGCCTTAATTTAAAGTCAACTTTCTGTGAAGATATTACATAATCTGGATTGCTGCAAGCAACTCAGAACACAGAATGCAGCTCCAAACTGAGCTTCAGAAAAGTGTACATACTAGGATATACTTTAACACAAAACATGTGCAACCAGCAAGGCTGTTGATAGTGGACCTGTCTCCCCCAATTTGCTGAATGTAGCATTTGCCACAAAGGACAATTTATTGGCTGATCCCTCTCCTAACAGAGCTAGGAAAATCCACTCCAGAAAGCACCGACTGGATTACAGTCAGCAGAAGACCTAGTTATGTCCTCTTTGTGAGGGCTGCAGGGGCTCCAGCAAAGAAAGCACAAGCAGAAGGACACAGATAAACTGGCATAACACTGCCAGAACTGAAATTTATCGTAAACAAAGACTACACAGACTAGTTCAGGGACAAATGAGTTACAGGAGCTAACGGAAAAGTTTATATCAGTTAGCTCCTCAAAAAGCCTGTCTCAGTAAGAGAAGCAGGATGCATGATTTATCCTTATGGGATAAGCAATTTACCACACTAGGCATACAGAGCTTGTTGCACTGAGCTCATCAACCATAAAACACCACCTGTCCATCACCCACAGTGGTTATGTTGTAGGAAGCCACAATTCAAAATAAATGGCTGTTCCAAATTGACCACACTAGAAGCATTAATAGCTTTGAAATGAGGTAACAGAAGTTCCTCTTCGCAAAGGAGACGAGCACATTAGAGAAGCCATGGAAAATGTTTGTTTAGATTAAAGTTGCAGCACAGTACAACAACAACACACTGCAAATACAAAATACTTCTGTCTTACCTGGTAGACATCTCCATTCACCACTGCGTCAACCCCTGCAAAGAAGGGACTGTTGGTTAGCAAGGTCCGTAACTGATTCACAGAACCCTACTACAGGAGTTAGGGAAGTGACGGCTCCTCACACGTGGCATTGTTCCTCGGAGCACACTGATCCCCCATCACACTGTGGGCACTCCTAATTTCTAAGCGTCTCTAAAGCCATGACCAACACTTCTAGCTAAATTGCTTTCCACTACCTGCCGTGGCGACACCCCTGAGACCTTCCTGCTATATGACTGCTCCAAGGGACACACAGGAACAGGAGCAGGACAGCAACCTCCGCCATAGACCCTGAACAGCTGGGGTTGAATCGTACAATAAGGGAGCATCAGGGAACATCTTCCAGCTGCGGATGAACAAGACTGATGCAGTGAAACTGTCTCTCAAGCAAACGCCTGCAGAGCAGGCAGGCGCCAGGAACATGTTGTCCTTGGAAAGGACGGCACAACCTCAGCCCGTGAGACGTGCCCGTCTCACGGGCAGCAGCCTGTCTTGGCCTTGCCTGCAGCTCTGCCAGGAACACCGAGAGCTGGGGCGGGCGGAGATCACTGCACAGCTCACACCAGCACAAACAGCATGCACCAGAATGCTTGAAGCAGGCAGTTAATGCACCTGAAGCTACCAACACTGTGCTGCTGCATCTCCATTTCCTCTGCATGGCTGTGAGTATCCCAGCATGCAGCTCTCTTTGCTCCTTTATCAGCATGCTGGGTAGTATAAGCCAGGCCTCCTCAATGGGCCAGCTGTAGGCATGCATGCCGAGAGGCAGAAGCCCCACAGGCATGAATTCCAGTGCGACAATGGCGCTGCGAAACAGCTCTCCCCCGCCCGCAAAAAACAACAAAAATGGAAAACTAACCCACACACGTACCGGCTTCAGAAAGGGAGAGACTCAATCCAAGTACATGGATGAGTTCAGAGGGACGGAAAACAAACACTAGATTTTCAATAAAGGGAGCTGGTATTTTCTAAACAGACTCCTGCGTCTGAAGGATGATGGTTACTCCTACTGCTTGCTGCATCTCTGGAAGCTGGAGGAGCCAAAAGAGCTTGTATGAGAGGCACACGAAGATGATAGCACCGGTTTGCTTTGCAGATGTTACCCTGAACATCACTAAATACCAAGGGGGAAATCTCCTCATACTGTTCATATATTGACCTGGGCAGGTACAATTAACAGCTGTAGTGACCATTAAAGCCCACAGAGACGACACGCTTAGCCATGATTCACCCTCATCTTAATCCCATTAAGGACGGGTGTTCATGCACACAGGGAGGTTGCAGCAGCTGCCCCTTCCTGGCAGGGCTGCCTGTGCACCCTGCAGGTACCAACAGCTGGGATGTGCCTCTCTGCCTGCCTGGAAGAGCAGTGAGCGCATGTGGACCAGCATGGCCCTGTGGTCACTGCTGCACAGCCTCCCGTCAGCCCAATGGTTTGCGAGCACCGGCCAACCCACGAGCCTGGAGGGCCACTCAGTCTTGAAGGGTCTCTCAAGAGCTCCAGTAATACAGACGAGATTTTATTACATCAGCAAAGGAAAAAATGCTCATCAAGATGTTCCAAGTAGAGGTTGGTGGTCAGAACTGCAAAGAACAACAGTTCTTGCCGAGACTTGTGTGTCGGCTGTTCTTGTACGTGGCAGCAGCTGCTAGCCAGCACAGAACCGGAGCATTTTTGGAGAGTGGTGGCGCCATCAGCTTTACAAGTTTCCATGCAAGTTTCCAAGCAGCCTCATCAGCGTGACACAGAGGAAGCATGCAGGAGGAGCAGCCAAGGGGAAGGCTCCTTGCACGGGCAGGAACACCAACAGCAGCTGCACACACAGCAAACACCTTCCCGTTTTAGGTCTCCGGACTTGCATAATTAATTGTAGCTGTGTTTGCCGGCGTGCACCTTGGTCAGGCTCGCTGATACAAGACACATGCAGAAGCTGCTGCCATGTGTGTTGACAAGGGGGTATTCATTTCCACACAGCCTTGGCCTGGGAGGAAGGTGAGAGCACAAGCAGGCGCACACGGGAGGGACTTATCATTTGACACAAGAGTCTTTTTCAGAGGTTCTTGCATTACACCGTAAAGAAACTTGGCAAAGAGAAAATTAAGTTTTTCTAGCTATATGCTGTCAAGCGCCTGTGCAGACTTGTGCAGACTTGATCTGCATTTAGTGCAGATTAAGTGCAGATCAAGAAGAGGGCTTGTTTCCTCTGCTCTAATTGTAATTCTGCCGCAATGTCCACAAAAATACAGCGCTAATTAGCTCTCTCATTGTCACTGCACCTCCCGAGCCTGGTGCAGGCGCCAGCCCCCATGGAGGCTCTGCATCCTGCTCCCCCACGGCAGCTGCTGTACATTGCAAAGGACAAGCCAGGGCTCCTTGCCGTCACAGCAGTGATAGCCCTAGGCGCACGCTACCTTGTCCTGTGCTGCCCAATGGGGTGACCACCTCCAGGGGTCACGACAAAGCCAGGGCCAGGGCAATGGCCCTCCAGTGGGTTGAGGAACAGCTCCAGCAGTCACCAAATAAGAACTTCTTCCACCAGGACGGTTACCTACAGGGGGAAACAACTCTACCCTACCTGTTCTTTCAAGATAACTGACACTCCCTGCCAGATTAATAAGTGCTACAAGTTTCCTATCGATTACACACAACCACCAAATGCAACTGGATGCCCTGACTGCCTGCCAGCCCCTCAGACTGGACCCATCCAGGCTTGCTGAGAACACACTGCAAGGGAGCTGCAAGGAGACTTAATACCGTGAGACTGCAGAAGATGGAAAAGCTCCACTCGCAACAAGTGTGGGACAGCACAACGCTAAAACACAGGAACAGCTCTATACAATTCTATTTACACACCATTTTTCCTCTTCTGAAACAATGACCGTGCATTCCTAGGAAGCCAAGGAGCTTCGACCTGCCCCTGCAGCTGACACAGCACAGCTATTTACACAGTCTGGCCTCTTTTCTTTAAGAAATTGGCAACGACTTCTCATTTGAAGTTCACATCTTCCGACCTCATCTGCAAGCTGCCCGAGCAAAAGCCTTTGCTCTGGCGTTTAAGAAGGAAACTTATCCCCCAGGTCTGCAAGTAAGGAGATCAAAAAGGCTGAGGTTAAAATAAGCAAATCCCCAGATCCTCGGCCAGGATGCCCAGGGATTGGCACTGACCACACCAGGGGCTCGTGGGCGCCTGTCCGCTCCAGGTACAGCACAGCCTGGCCTGCGCATTCCTATGCACTGAATGGTCCACGAGCAGCCCCCATGTCACAGTGTGCCATGAACGGGGCTGAACTAGGAACCGAGCCAAACTAGGGGCTGAGCCGCGCTAAGGGCCAAACTAGGGGCCGAATTAGGGGCCAAGCTGAACTAGGCGCTGAAGTAGGGGCCGAACTAGGAACCTAGCCAAACTAGGGGTCGAGCTAGGGGCCGAGCCGAACTACGCGCCGAACTAGGGGCCGAGTCGCACCCGGGGCCAAGCCGCCCGCCGCTCCCCGTCGCCCCCGCGCACAGACTCTCTTCGCCCCAGCGCACCGGCGTCCTGCGGCTGCAGCGCGGCGGGCACCGCGCCGCCCTCCAGGATGCTGTAGCCCTCGTCGTTCTCGATGCCCGCGATCTCGTCCTGCTGCTGCGCCAGGAAGGCGGCGGCCGGGTCCTCCTCGGGGCCATCCGCGATGCCATTGCCGGCCTCGCCGGGCTGCTGCTGGGCGCCGAACGGTTCCGCGTCGGACATGGCGGCAGCGGCAGCAGCGCCAGCAACAACAGCAGCGGCGGCGGCGGCGGCGGCAACAGCTTCCGGATTCCCGCCCCTGGCCGCGGCGCGGCGCGGGGGGGCAGGCGGTGCCAA
>JAUBNY010000299.1:59172-88981 GCA_032275445.1 Crypturellus soui | reverse complement strand
TCGTCGATGCCCGTGCGCGGCCGCGGAGTCCCCGCGGCGACTCCCGCAGCCGCCGACCCCGTTCCCCGCTGTCGCCCCGCGGCCTCCGTGGAGCCTGGTGCCCTGGTGACTACTTAGCTCATTTTTGTGGTACCAAGCCCATTCCTTAGTGGGAAGGAGAAATAAATACTACAAAAAAATGAACCAGTTATCTACTTGCAAACGCTACTGGAACACATTAGTTACACAAGAGGGATTGGTTTAGGGTGATTAATCCCCCTCCTCAGGTAAAAGCCTCACTACCATGAGCAACTATTCTTACTGGGTAAAAGAGCTCCAAAAATGGAAGTTGTGGAATCTTCTCTGGAGATCTTCAAAACCCACTTGGACACAGTCCTGTGCCCTGTATTCCAGGTGACCCTGCATGTGCAGGGAGGTTGGAGTAGATGATCTCTAGAGGTCCCTTCCAACCTTAGTGATTCTCTGATTCATTAAATTTCTTTAAACTGCCTTCTCCTCGCTATGAGTGCAGCTGTAAGTACCCAGTGACACTAAGGGCGCTTTTGAATCCTGGTCAAATGAATCACAAGTCACAAGTCGAATGAATCACAGGGTCACAAGTGCTAACTCAGCAGAGCAGAGGCACCCGCGTTGGCACCCGCGCTGGCACCTGCATTGGCGCAGCACATTCTCCTGTTCAAATGACCTGCTGGCCTGACGTAATGGCCCCATCAAAAAGAGCAGTATTCCACCCAGACTGGCTCCCGAGAGAGGTCGTAGAAACTGACTTTGCTCTGTTTGTCCGGGAATACAGCTTGTGGAAACAGTTCTCGTGTGTCCACTGCACACAAGTACTTCTTAGTCCCCAAGTGTCTCTGAATATCTCTCTGCAGTGCTGTTGGGTGCTGCTGCATGGGTCCGCCTGGGCGCAGCACGCAGGACAGTGCAGGGCAGCCCTGCTGCCCAGAGCTCATTGAGCTGCGCATGGTACCCGAATGCTGCTCCTGGAGGGGAGACCTGCTGTATCTCCGTGTCTCTGCGAGCCCTTCCCAAGCCTCTGGAATCACTTGTTCATAAACATTTCGCACAAAGGAGAGAGGGAATTGTGCCTCTCGCCTTCTACCCTGCACTTACAGAGCAGAACCAAAAGAAAATGATTTCAGTGGGAAGTGCTTGTTTAGTCTAAATGTCCATTGAGAGATGCCAAGGACTAGGTATTTTATAAACACTGTGCCCGTTTGGGACACTCCTCCCATTGTTTTGCAGCCGCAAGAATTCAGCAGTTCTGCAAATCAAATTGAATGGCCACGAGATGAGGAAGGCAAGTCAGCAGTTGCGTAAGAAAACACTTGTTTCAGCCCAGCATCATCCAGCAGCCCTCAGCAAAGGCTGGGAGGCCGCAGCACCGACTCGGCGCAGGGACCTGCTGTGATTCCCTGGGAACTGCCTCACCTCTCCCTCAGCTTCCCGAGAACACAGTGCTGCAACTCCAGCACAGCCTCTGCTGCTGCAGCCGCTGCAGGTGGGGGCACAAGCCCTGGCTGCAGACAGAAGGCACCATCTGCCCCATCCCACAGTGACTGTGCCACAAGGGGGAAAGTGAAGGCTGAGGAGGTCCTAAGATGGAGATCTCTAGTGGTCATCTAGTCCAACCCTGTCCTACTCAAGCAGGGACACCCAGAGCACGGGGCACAGGGTGACATCCAGGCAGGGTTTGAAGATCTCCAGAGAAGGAGCCTCCACAGCCTCTCCGGGCAACCTCACAGGAAAGAAGTTCTCTCTCATATGGAGGTGGAGCTTCCTGTGTTTCAACTTGTACCCATTACCCCTTCTTGTGTCACTGGCCACCACCGAGGAGAGTTTGGCCCCACCCTCCCTACATTCTCCCACGTGCTTGTACATGTTGATCAGATTCATAGAATCATAGAATGCCTAAGGTTGGAAGGTACCTCTAGAGGCCATCTAGTCCAACCCCCCTGCACACACATGGCCACCTAGAGTACCTGGCACAGGACTGCATCCAACTGGATTTTGAAGATCTCCAGAGAAGGAGACTCCACAACCTCTCTGGGCAGCCGGTTCCAGTGCTCTGTCACCCTCACTGTTAAGAAATCTTTCCTTAAGTTCCTGTGGAACTTTTGATGCTTCAGTTTGTGGCCATTTCCTCTAGTTCTGTTGGTGGCCACCAAAGAGGCCGGCCCCATCCTCCTCACTGTCTCCCTTGAGGTACTTACAGACACTGACCAGGTACCCTCTCAGACTTTTCTTCTCCAGGCTGAACAGGCCCAGCTCCCTCAGCTCCCTCTCCTCATGGGGCAGATGTTCCAGGCCCCTGATCATTCTTGTGGCCCTACGCTGGAATCTCTCCAGCAGCTCCACATCGCTCTTGTACTGGGGGGGCCAGAACTGGACACAGTACTCCAGATGTGACCTCACCAGGGCTGAGCAGAGGGGCAGGATCCCCTCTCTCGACCTGCTGGAGACGCTCCTTTTAATGCACCCCAGGATCCATTGGCCGTCTTGGCCATGAGGGCACCCTACTGCCCCAGGGGCAACTTGTCGTTCAGATTCCCTCTCAGTCTGCTCTTCTCCAAGTTAAACAAGCCCCGCTCACTTTGTCCTTCCTCATACAATAGATGCTTCAGCCCCTTAATCATCAATTTGACTCAGTTCCCAACCCAATCCAGCACCTTCCCTGGGATTGGGCTGGATTGCCCCTGGGCACTAAATAACAAAAATCTAGAGAAAACAACTTATTCCTGCCAGCAGGATGAGCTTCGCTACCAGTCACTGGTATGGAGTGTCCCAGCAAGCGCGGTATTGGCACTGCTGGTGAGAGGCCTGCACTCTGCAGGGCTGCAGCATGGGTGGCTGCTCAGCCCCCAAGAACTCGCAGTGTGAAGGGGAGCCGGGAATCAGGTGTCTCGCGTGGTGAGGAGTAGTGCGGTGTGATAGCAGAGTGCAGGCTTCCCTGCAGCGCCTGTCCCTCCCTGGCCTCCCCTCATGGCTGTCCCGTGCCTGCCCGCCCTGCTGTGCCAAACACAGCCCCAGGGTATGGGGATTGTCCCGCCGAGACGGAAGGCAAAATTGTGCAGAAACAGCATTTTAGACGTCGCAAGGAGCTTCACCAGTGCTGTTTTGCAATTGCTGTTGCTATACCTTCACCAGAAATGTGAGTCAGAGATCCCTGGTATCGGACAGCAGAAGGAAGTCTGCTCGTTTTCAATGAGATTTTTGCCTGCACAAAAGTGACAGTACCAAGGCCACCATGTAGGTGGCCTACCACGTCTAGGAGGTGGCAGTCTAAAAACTGCTCAGGTTGGACCAGTCCACGCATGCCAGCTAAGGAATACTTTCTTCATGAGTTGCTCTTTCAAACAGCTGTTTTTGAGGGAAGCTTCACTGTAATTATTCTCAGCATTTAATGGACATTTTGTGTAAGGCAATGCCAGAGCTGTTCTCCACGCACAGTATCAAGCAGGAGGTGTTTTCATAACGACTTAATTAACCTTTGCAATCTGAAATTTCAGCAGGCTACTGCATGGCTTGTAACCCTGTTGATTCTGCAGGCTATATTATTATGGCTTGCTATGAGCCGTGTCGCTAACTCCCGTAAGATAGGTCTGGTTCTTCATTCGGCCTCTTAAACTCACAAGTAGCCCCTGGTGGCAGAAATGGAGGGGTGGTTTTAGGGCAAGGTGCTTCAGAGCGTGCCCTTCTTCAGGACACACATCCATGTCAGTCAGTTCTCTGGCTCCTCCGTATGGCCTGGCAGGAACGTGATTTTGAGAGCGCAGAGAAAACACTCCAGTTTGAAATCTCTGGTCTCAGCATTGTTTGAAGGACATGAAAGAAGACTGTGGCACAGATCTGCTGGTTCCTGGAGAGAATCAGCTTTAGCCTGGCTTGATCTACCAATGGATGTAACTCTGCTAAAGTAACACTCTTCCTCTTGCCCATGAAGGAATACTTGAAGGAGAAAATTATATATATATGCATATATTTTTTTTCCAGCTCAGCTTTCTAATCCATTTGCTTCCCGACATGTTGATGGCATTCTTCTATTTCTTGAACCTCTTCTGCAATTTCTGGCATATTAATGCACCCGTGTAGGACAGATGCAGACAAATGCATTATATACTTCTCTATCTTACAGGAAATCTAGGTGCTAGGTAGCAGGGGGACACCCCAGCAGTGTACGTGATGCTCAGAAAGCATTTCCTTACAAAATGAGAACAGCACCATCACTTGGAGCACAAGGGGAGTGCAAGCAAGAGCACCTTCGGTTTACAAGCACGGAGCATCCCCTATCAAAAATTCTCAGCTTTCCAAAATACGTGACAAAAAAATGTGTTTTGACTTGCAGCCTTGTTGAGCCCATTGCAGTCCCATGTTTGCCATCACCACTGAGCAGAACCCACTGCCTCCTTTTCAAGGCTGTCCTAACTCCAAGCACCAGAAGGATCCTTCTGCTGCAGAAGCCTGGGACTTTCAGCAAAATCCATGGATGTTCTTTGGTCACACCAGTGGTTAATGATTACCGTACAGATAACCAAGGACTAGGTTATCCTTCAATGATTCTGACAGCTAAGTGAACTGACACAACCACCAATTTGAACTCCTCACCTAGCCCAGTCAGTGGCTTCCCATGGTGACAATTCTCTCATCCACACATCTCCATCATACCCAGAACACCTTGTTTCACCTCTTCTTATGTAGGTTTTTTCGTTTTTGTTTTGTTTTGTTTTGTTTTTGTACAGGATAATCCAGGAAGCCACTAAGCAATTTCTCCATAATTCACCTGCTGAATATTGCCTTGTTCTCACTGGGGAGAGGGCAGCAATCCCCACGCAGAGGTTCTTCATGAGACCCCCCCAAACCTCGCCTCCTGAGGGAAAACCCAGCAGTTTCCACAGTTCTACAGATAGTAGTAAGCTAAAGGGGGGAATGAGTGGGGAATTCTCCCTTAGGAATGATCAGGGTTGGAAGGGCTTCTTTGCACACACAGTACTTCTTGCAGTGCTGCTAGTTTTTTTCTTTTTTCTTTTTTTTGGCCGAGAAAAAAATGCATGCTTGAAATATTTTGTAAAGAGGAAATAAACTGTGATTCACATAGACGAGTCTAGCACTCTTAACGAGGTTTATTCAAAAGAAATTTGGAGGAAATGAGGACAATGAACGTTTTTTTTTGTCAGAGACCAGACTTTGCCCACCCGGGTACCCCGGTTTAACTCTTGTCTGGCCCCCTTCATTTCACACCACGTGGCCCTGGGCAACCCCGTTGTCCTTGAGCCCTCGTTGTCCGATCGGCTCTGTAAATCCCCGCACGCCGCCCGCTGCCCGACGCCAGAGCGATCAGCCCGTGTTTACGCGGGGACTCCCTCCTGCGTGATGCCGATCCCGGGCAAGCCCGGCCCACTCCGGCCATCCCCTCCGCCTCGCACCGCCCCCGCCGCCATCTCGCACCGCCCCCGCCGCCATCTCGCGCGCGGGGATTGGCGGGGCGGCGGCGGCGGCGGCAGCAGCGACGGCGGCAGTGTTGCGGGGTCCGCGGCGGCGCCATGATGTCGCGGGAGATCGAGCTGTGCCCCGGGCGGCGCGTGGGCGGCGAGCAGCCCTGCTTCATCATCGCCGAGATCGGGCAGAACCACCAGGGCGACCTAGACATCGCCAAGCGCATGATCCGCATGGCCAAGGTGCGCGGCGGGCGGGCGGGCGCGCGGCGCGGTTGGCGGCGGCGGCGCTGAGGCCCGCGCTGTGCCCGCAGGAGTGCGGCGCCGACTGCGCCAAGTTCCAGAAGAGCGAGCTGGAGCACAAGTTCAACCGGAGGGCGCTGGCGCGGCCCTACACCTCGCGGCACTCGTGGGGCAAGACGTACGGCGAGCACAAGCGGCACCTGGAGTTCAGCCACGAGCAGTACCGCGAGCTGCAGCGCTACGCGCAGGAGGTCGGCATCTTCTTCACCGCCTCTGGCATGGACGAGGTGGGTGAGCGGCCGCGCCGCGCGGCGCCGTTATCCCTCCATACGCAGGGCAAACGCCAGGGGTACGGGTCAGCCCTGTTGTACCCATGTTATGACCGAGCAGGATATCCCCGAAGCCGCTCCCTTGTTTGCCCGGCTGCTCCTTGTTCCTGGAATCCTGCACCCGGAATCCTGTACCCGGAGATCCGCCGCCTTTCAAGGAATAAGGTCCCTTAATGGGAGCAGGTCTGCTGCAGCCCATCCTGTGGCATCGCCGCCCTCCCAGAGTGGAGCATGGGGGCTGCCTTCCCTCCTCTTGCCCCGTAATAAAACCTGCATCTGAGGCACAAGAAACCAAATCGGCACCGTGTGGTGACAGGAGAATTGACTAAATTCAATGACAGAAGATGTGTTGCTGCGTTAGATACTATCTCTGACATTTTGATGCCGAGCAAATTTTAAAGCTACAAGGAATGAGCTGAAGAAGGGTGTGTGGTTTTGTTTGCTTGCTTGTTTGTTTTGGGCTGGGTTTTGTTTCTGTTCCGGTTGGTTTTGGAGGGCTCTGGAATCAGATGAGCATTTTGCTGCATTCTCTGTACATGTGGAAAGAGGGGCGTCTTGCAGGTGATGAGCTTTCGTGCTGCTGCTGTTCTCCTTCATAGCATTCTTTATTTTCTCTCCAGTTGCTTTTTAGAAAAAGATCATATACATGTTACATTTCTGTATATTATGTTTCACCATAATCATTGAATTGATTGCATCAGTAACCTCTTATAACTCTTGAATGTCCTTAAATGCAGCATGAGCATTTTTTAGATGGGGGCAGGGTATATAAACAATATTTGGAAAATCTATTTCACTTGTGAACTCTCTATTTTTCTGGTACCGTATTTGAGGAGCAGATCCATTTCGATTTTCTTTTTTTGGGGGGCTACTGCTTTTGCAGGCATCTCTAGCAGTTTCAGAGGGTGTAAGGAAGGGAGAGGCCTGCGCCTCGGCGTGCAGCTCTGTGGCAGGCATGGAGGGAAGGGGAAGCTATAAAGCCCTCAGAACAGGGTGTGTGGTTTATCTGACTTGTTTGTTTTGTTTTAGGCTTTGGTTCTTCAGCAGTGTGCTTTGAGGAATATGTATATTTTATCACCTTGTGCATTTAATAGGTTTTGGTTTTGCTGTTCTGCGTACGGTCGTGTGTTTGAGAAGGGTGGCTCTTGTTCATCCCTCCAGGCTGGAGTGGTATGTTAAAATTCAGTGATTTTGGTTTCCCTTTGTCGCAGATGGCTGTGGAATTTCTACATGAATTGGATGTTCCGTTCTTCAAAGTAGGGTCAGGAGATACCAACAATTTTCCGTACCTGGAAAAGACCGCCAAGAAGGGTAAGCCCTTTCCTTTGAGCAGCTCTGCAAGCATCGCTGTGTCTCATTGTCTTGCTTTATATCCAGTTTTGGAACAAATCTAAAATACCTTTAAAACAAACGGAAAAAAAAAACAAAATGACCCCACGTGTGTTTCTGACTCTGCTGAACTCATTTGCTTCAGAAATGGGAATTGCTGTTTAGTGGCCGTGTTTTAAGCCCGCTCTGCAGTGCAGCAGGGGCCAAGACGACTGTGTGCTTTGTGGCTAGGTCGGCCCATGGTGATCTCCAGTGGGATGCAGTCCATGAGTACCATGCAGCGGGTGTACAGCATCGTGAAGCCCCTCAATCCCAACTTCTGCTTCCTGCAGTGCACCAGTGCCTACCCGCTGCAGCCTGAGGATGTGCACCTGCGCGTCATCACGGTGAGCGTGGCGGACTAAGGTGGTACCTCCTGCCTGGTAGTACAGAAAAGAATGATCACTGCTAAGAAAGTGTCACTGAGAGTATGCATGGAGGGAGGCAGGTCGGAAGCTTTCATTAAGAAGGTTTTATTGAATATTAGAGCAGGGAATAGAATGCATTAGGCAGTGCTGCAGTTGCCTGTGCTGAATGTATTACTGGGATATTCCCACTGTTGATGCAAGACAATCCAGCGTTTTCACAGTTTGGCCAGCCCCTGGTGGTAAGAACAGGGATTTACTTGGAGCTGGACGTGGCTACATGTGATTACCTGTAAGCTCAGAGAGCTTCCGCCTCTGTGCTGACTGTGTTTGAAACGGTCCCTTCCAACCTTAAGCATTCTATGATTCTATGGGGGTAGGAGCCTGCTCTGGCTGCTGACCAAGGCAACCACTGTCCTACTCTCCAGAGGCAAAGTGCTGCTCCATGAATGTAACTCTGAGATGCAGGCTTTTGTGAGCCTGAAGAGGACAACTAAACACAAAAAGCCTAAGAGAGGACGTAGAATAGAGTGTATTTCCACTTTCCTTGTCAGTACTGGTTATCTAGTTCTGATTTCAGTCAATAACGAGTATCCTCCATAGAACAAGGTGGTCAGTAACATACCCTAGTGTCTTAAAGAAATGTGAGCTCAATGTGGCTGACTGCTTGTTTTGTGGCACTGTAGCTGTCCACATCTCCACTGTGGTTGTTACTGCTGCATGTGCTCTGCCTCTGAAGTTGCTGCCCTGCTAATGGAGACCCACTCTGCCACCCTTCCAGGCGTATCAGTCAGCCTTTCCTGACATCCCCATCGGCTACTCGGGCCACGAGACGGGCATCACCATCTCGGTGGCAGCCGTGGCCATGGGTGCCAAAGTCCTGGAGCGCCACGTGACGCTGGACAAGACGTGGAAAGGGAGCGACCACGAGGCATCACTGGAGCCCAATGAGCTGGCAGAACTGGTGAAGGCTGTGCGCACAGTGGAGCGGGCCCTGGGCTCCCCGCTCAAGCAGCTCCAGCCCTGCGAGATGGCCTGCAATGAGAAGGTAACGCTGCGCTCACTGTGTGCGGCGTGGAGGGCGCTGGGGTGGTGGCTGATGCCCCTGTCTGCAGGGGCTGTGTTAATGGCTTCATTCTCTGCAAAATGCCGCTCTGGTTCAGCAGCGCCGCTTCCTGGGCACTGACAAACTTGCATTGCTACATAGCAGCCCGCGGAGCGCTGGTGTCAGGTGTTCCTGTGCTGTTCGTTTTGGGCAGCCTGCAGCTATCTTTACGCAGTGCCACTTTTAAACATAATAAAGTTATGTCATTCCAGCATTAAGGTGAGTAATAGGTGTCTGTGATTGGCTGCAAGCTGCTGTGGTGCTAAGCTGGAAAATCTGGAATTTCTGAGCGGAGCTCTGCATTTCGGTTTGGAGACGTTCCCAGGGGCCGTGTTTCAGGAAGGACAGAGCATGTCCAGCAGTGCCGGCTGCCGTGCTCTTAGCCTAGATGTGATGTTAGAATGGTTGGTGGGGAGGACATTCCTTCCCCAGCAGCTGCAGATGTTTCAGCCTGTTCTGCATTCTCCAAGTGGAACTCTATGTGAGTTGTTTCTTTTTTCTAATTTCTCCTCTGTAGCTGGGAAAATCCATTGTGGCAAAGGTGGCGATTCCTGAAGGTACCATCTTGACACTGGACATGCTGGTCGTGAAGGTGGGAGAGCCCAAGGGGTTTCCCCCTGAAGCCATCTTTGATCTGGTGGGACAGAAGGCTATAGTGGACATCGAAGAAGACGAAACCATCACAGAGCAGGCCGTGGAAAATCATGTTAAAAAAGCGAGACACTAAAGCGCAGCGTCCTGCGCCACCCCCTGGTGACGTGGTGTTGTAGCAACACACTGCGTATTTAGGTCTAGCAGCAATGTAGGTTAGAAGAGGGGGGGAATCTTGAGAATTGAAATGGATCAGAGCACTCTAGTTCTTGCGGGTAGGAAGTGTTTGCAGCAGACGAATATATGTTATGAACTTTAATCGGAAACTCTGTATCACATGATGTTCGGAAAACACCGTGTTCCTCCTTCCCCATTCCACTTAAACTAGTTCCATTTGACATCTGCCAAGTTGGAGACCAAGGTCTGCCGCTCTCCAGGTCCCTTTTCTGGTGAGGTTCCTAGAAACGGTTGTGGCTTGTCTATGCTTTGAACTGCCCTAACTGCTGTTTGGTGGCCCTTTCTCGTGTTTCTCCCACCTCTATAATAACAGACTGTTACTTTGAGCTCCATGCACATGGGAGGTTGTGTAAGTGGCATCATCCATGCAACCAAGCAGGTTTCTCAGTTGGTTAGGAAGTCCCAAGGACTGGGTTGGAAGCAGCCCACCACATGGGGATGGATGCGCGGGAAGCGGGGCTGTGTGGGGAAGGGGAGATTCTGGCTCCCATAGCGCAGGCTGAGGACACACAGCCTTCTTGAGCAAACTCCTGCATGTGCCCGATCCTCCTGAGGAGACAGCACAAAACGGCAGCAAACGGGGTACGCAAGAGGCTCCTGTGTGAGAGGGGAAGGGGCCTTTTGTCCGTGCTTCTGAATTGAGAGGCAAAGGAGGCAGCCAGCCAGAGTAAATAAAAATGCATCTGGGATGGATCAGTAGCCATTAGTAGAAACGAACGTAATTGGTGTTCTTGGTTATCTGCTGCGAACAGACTGCAGCCTGGGTCCTTCTCAGATTTTTTCAGCAGCCTCCTTTGTGGAGCATCAGATGGAGATGGAGTTGATGTTTTGTTCCTTTTTCCACGCTGTCCTGTGAAATGAAGGAGGTTGCTGCCATGCTGCCTCTGCCCTAGTCACCGCACTGGTGACGGTTGTGGGAACCTGCTGGCCCTTGGTTGTGACCTGGTACCTTAGTGTGGAGCGGGGGAATGGTTTAAGTTGTGGGCAGCTTACCTGGTTCTGCTGGAATGTCTTCCTCAAGCCTGCGGGGAAGAGTCCTGTCCTTGATGTGGAAAGAAGGAAGTCTTTGGGAGAATCATTTGCTTGTGCCGTTCTGTAAACCTCAACTGATGGAATATACTTGCCTTATATTAAAAAACTACTTGATTCTTAAGACCTTTTTTTTTAATTGAAAACATGAAAAAAATAAAAGCTTATGAAGGAAGTTGTTGTTACGTTTCCATGGGTGATGTGGCCTTGCCAGCAGGCTAGTCTGGTTTTAGTCTGTGACTCCCCCAAGCTTCCAGGCCTCCCGTGAATGGCAGTGGTTGCTCATTGCAGCAGGGCTTCTCCTAGACCTCCTAGACAGTGCTGTAAGCATGGGCTCCAAAAATTTCCTGAAATTTAATGTATATGGCAGGGGGGTAGGGGAAAGGGAAAGAATAAATCAGTCTCATACAGCCGTCTACTGATAACTTGCTTCTTCCTTGTGAATTCCACCCGTACCTAACCAAGGCCGTGTGGCCTTTCACCATCCAAACGGATGACCCTTCCATGCCAGCGCTCTGCAGCTCTTTGGTGGCGCTGAACGGCCCCCATGTGAAACGGAGCACCACGAGGTGACAGGTAGTGGCTGCTGCTACCTTGTGCACCTGCAGCTTATGGAGCTGCAGGAGTCCCCGTGGACATTTCCCTTTACAGCTCTGCGACACTGGGGGAACCTTTGCGTGCAAAGGTCCCTTAAGGACAAAAATACTAGCTTAAAGAAAAAAAAAATAGTGTACTACGCCCCAAAGAGTTAATCAGACTGCCTGCAAGAGGTGCTGTCAGATGCAAGACACCAACAAGCTTTCAAATGTCCCAAGTACCCATCCCACCTGCCTGGCGGGTGGCCAGGCCGAGCACGCGCATCTGGAGGGGCTTAATGATACAGGCAAGGCAACCTCTGCAGGAAGGAACATCTTATGCTGGAACAACCAATAGACCAGGGGCAAAGAAGGCATTGGGCAGCCTTTAAAGCGCAAAATCCACCCTTCAGACTTGAAAGAGAAGCTCCACACGTTCCTAAATCATCACAGTTACAGGAACATTACCTCAGTGCTGTTGGAAAACCTGCCCTTGTTTGAAGAAGTCATTACCTAATCTCCAGTTCTTGGTTGGTCTGGTAAAAGATACTGTTCCTTAAAAGGAGAGCAGGAGAATGCAAAGTTCTTAGCACTCTTACAAACCCTTTTTCTCTTGAAGCCTGTCGTCTTGCAGTAGGCTCCTGTAGGATGGACTGAAGAACTGCCCTGAGACGCTGACAGCAGTTGGCACTGTGGAACTGGATGCCCCTGTTGGCTACGTTCCTGCGCTCCCCAATTCAGTGCAGTCTCGGAGGAAGCAGATGCAACTCTCCGGCTTCGTGTGGCCCTGCAGGACTTGTCCCTGGAGGACAAGTCCTGCTTGTGCAAGGGCTTCTGCACAAGCTGAGGATTCAGGAGCGCCGGTACACAGTGCCTTTGCTCCCAGCCAGAAAAGCTGCTGCTGAGACCCTCGTCCCTCACCGCAGAGCAGGTGCCTGAACCCTCTGCAGCCCAAAGCCAGTAGGTGCCAACTGAGGGTTGATCTTGGGACAGATGCTGCCCTCCTGGAGATGGTGGACACGTGGGCTGGGGGCTCCCTGGGCCTGGCTCACAGACAGCAAAGCAGCCCCGAAGAGCTGTGTTGGAAGGGGCCTCTGGAGACCAACCAGCCCGACCTCCTGCTCGAGCAGGGCCACCTGGACCCCCAAGACTGTGTCCAGGGGGGTTTGGACGTCTTCTGGGACGGAGACTCCATAACCCGTATGGGCAGCCTGTTTCAGCACTCTCTCAACCTCACAGTCCATAAGTTTTGCCTCGTGTTCACATGGAGCCTCTTCTGTTTCAGTTTTTGCCTACTGCCTTGTGTTCTGCTGCTAGACACCACTGAGAAGAGTCTGGGCCCATCCTCTGGACATCCCACCTTCGGATACTCATATACATGGATATATTCCTTCCAACATCACCTTTCCAGGCTGAACAAGCTCAGCTCTCCCAGCCTTTCCCAGGTGACAGAAGACCCAGTCTCCTCGGCATCTCGGTGGCTCCTCATCTGCTCATCACACGTGTCATGGGACGCAGTGCCTGTGGCGGGGCCCAGCACTGGGCACTGGTCACGCATGTAGTGCCCACAGCTGCACAGTGAACAGCTACTACCCTGAGCATCACAAACAGGGTTTATGGAGCTTTTTGGTTCCTGTGAACTGAAGAAATCCAGAATTTGGGGCCAAAACAAAGAAGATATGAGGGATTTAGAAGTTAATATTTTGGTGAAAAAGTCTGAGACACCATCTGTGTTGGCATGCAAGGCCCAACAGCAACCCCACATGACATAGGCTGCATCTCTCTCCTGCTAAAGCTGCCAAGATGAAAGAAGTTCCTCCTCAAATGGAGATGAAACTTCCTGTGTTTCAAGACATTCGGGGATTTAGAAAGACTTTCTCCTAAGGTGCCTGGTCTGGGTCCTCTGCTGGAGTTGCACCATGGTACAAGTTTTGCAGGGTTCCCTGGAGGCCGTTGGGTCACATCCTCCCACACAAAATGGGACTAATGCCCACTTGAAAACCGGTAAGATGGAGATCTAGGGAGGAGCAGCAGGTTACTGAGGTCCACGAAGCAGGCAGTGGAGCTCTAGCCCTCGGACTTTGAACACAGTGTTTGCACACCCTCTGGCTGGGCAAACAGAGCAGAGTGGGAGCTAGACGTGTCCCCAAGAAGGGACTTTCTCAGACTTTCAAAGCAGGGTTGAGGTGGCTCAGTGGCACCCTGGGGTGTCCTCTCCAGCAGCTACAGGGGCAAAGACAAAAGAGAAAGCAGGAAGATAAGGAAAAGGAGGGAAAGAAGATGTTGCCTTATCTCTTTCTTGCTCCCCATTTGCAGCTCCAAGTCATCATCCTGCTGGGTGTATTTCTGTGGAGAGGGTATGTGAGTCTGGCAACATGTCACACTCAAGTCCCTGGCCTCAGTGGAGCCATAGGATTTGTCACATCCATCATTTTCTTTGCACAGAAATTTCTCATTCATCCCTGCATCTCCAAGCTTGGATATCGTTTTTTTTGAGGGTGATGGGGAAAGTGAAGGCTGGTTGAGGTGCAATTTGCAGGTTCTGTTGAGCACTAGAAATCACCTGCAAATGACCCACTCTGTCAAGAGCAGGCTGAGGACTTCAGCTGGAAATGCCCATTAAAACACGATGTTTGCAGACACTCAGCAGCTTGGAACTTCCTGCCATGCATGAGCAAAGGTGTAGGCTGGGCTGCATATCAAAAAGTGAAGTACTTTCAGCAGAGTTCACCCTTCCCTTTCCTCAAGAACAAAAAGGATGGCTGCTGAAGACATCGGATATCAGGGCTTTTCTTTCTTTTTTTTTTTTCTTCTCTTCAAGTTTCAGCATGTTGGGAGTGTGCAGAGATTCACAGGGTCTGAAGAACTGCCAGAGGTGCCCAAACCTTTGTCTGTAACTTCACAGAATTACTCCTAGTTTTGTCCTGCTGCTTCAGGCATGGACACATCCAAAGTTCATTTCCTTCCCCTGCACAGATGCAGAGCGAGCAGCAAAGGCAAGGATGCTTAAGCATTATCCCGTGACAAGAAGCAAAGGCTAGGATGGAAATACTTCATGATATCAGTTTGCTTGACTATGAGGTCTGGCTTCGCTTGTCAAAGAGGCTCCTCAACCATGGGCACGAAAACCCATCAAAGACCATGGTCGTCAGGATCCAGAGTGCGGCACCAGCTTCCAGCTGTCACACAGCTGTGGCTTGACTTGTGCATCTCCTTGATGCTTGATTTCTGCTACAGCAATAGTTCTGCTTTTTAAAAACAGGTATCATTGCTGCTTTCAGGAGATGAGCTAAAAACCACATTTGCCCGGCATCCTTAGCAAAACCTTCTCAACTGCAGGGCCAGCGGAAGGGACGAATTTTGGCCTCAGGTAGCAGGAGTTTTCAACTCACTCTGCAGAAGCAGAGGACTGTGCCTGCATGGACTTTCAGGAGCACCAGTGTGGGGAATGGCCTGGCTCTACGGCTGCTCATGTGTCCCTGAATCCTGGTGCTGCGGTGTGGAGGCCCGCAGCCCATGGCTCTCTCATGAGGGGAGAGCTCCAAGGCCATGTCCATGGCGCAGAGCTTCGCTTCTCTGAGACACTTAGGGCAAAAGGCCTGACACAGTCCTGCTGCTGTCCTCTTTTCACAGCCTCCACAATTCCCTCTTTGCGTTCCTCCTTCAAGGCCTTGTTGTTCACTCCGGTTGGACAGAGGAGGCCAAGCCTCCTTCCCTCAGGTCACAACAAAAGCTAGTAGAAGCTGCGCTCACTTCGGATGTAACTAGAGCAGTCCATGCCTCATTACCACCTTTCTGGTGGTAAAAGTTAATATCTCAGCCATGAATTTAGAGAGATTCTCCTCTATGGAAAAGACCACTCCTGGGAAGGTGTCTTTGCAGGCCAGATGCGGCTTGCCAAGGCAGTCCCCATGCTCTTGCTCTTCCATGGTCAGCAAGATGAAAAGCAGGGCCTGCGACTTCCACAGCAAGCAAGCTACCTGGAATCTGAAGGAAACGCAGCTGTCACAGACCACACATAGCACTGAGGGTTGAGATGTCAATGCCACATGGTTCACACAGCCCAGCCTTACACTGGAAGGCTGCACAAAGGGCAACTTGATCTCAGCTCCAGGCAAGGTTCAGCCTCAGTATGAGGGACACCCCGGTCATGCACAGCTCATCTCCTGCGGTTTGGATGAGACAGGACAGCTGGGACAGGGGAGCAACGTGCAACGCAAGCTCCTCATCTGAGTGTATGGCTGGGAGAGGAATGGTCACTTAGGGCCAGGACACAAGAATTTGTTTGTCATCATTGTTTCATTGTATCTCACCAACCCATTTTCCCTCTCTTCCTTTGTTTTTCCATGTCTTGCTTTTCCTCTTATCTTGTTATTGGACTTCAGCCTCACATTCCTGCTGTGAAATATCCCATTTCCTACAGGACAAAAAGTACAGTATGGCTACTCAAAAGGCAGGTCAGCCATCTTCCAAAAAAAATGTCCACAATAAGTTGTTGTAGGAAGGCACCCATGGAACAGCTTTTGGAGAGCATAGTCCAGAAAGAGAGAAGCACTGTGTCAGAAGAAGGGAACTGGCTGAGCAGTGAGGTGCACCTGAGGTGAAAGATGATAGCAGGTGCCCCAAAATAGCAACATGGCTGCATATGTTTAGTCACACTATATGGAGAAAAATACAGGTCCCTGCTTCCCCAGTTAAGCTCTTCCTTGCTTCTGTTTAAACAAAACCACATTGTTTTACATCTTAACTGACTGTAATGGACATGCCAGTGAAACAGTGCCACGCACTTCTACAGTTTGCCACATACTACTGTTCAGAACAAAATGCCCACCCCATTTTGCTTCTCATGAAGCATGGCTTCTCATGGCAGTGGTAATGAGAGAGAAAGGAGCTCTTGCACTGAGACAGCAGCGTCCTACTGTGTCTTCCATCAACACTTGCAGCTTCAAAGTCCCTGCCAGAGCTTGGAACATAGGGTGGAAAGTTGTTTCTCAGTGTGAGAGTTTTAGTTACGCTAAAGATGAGGCTTCAATGGGGCACTAGATGATCCAGGACCTTCTGTGAAACTAACAGCACCCATTAGGTTATGTGGGTCTTTCTCTAAGAGAGAGCTTGAAGGTGAAGTGTGGCCAGGCTTTCCCTCAGCAAAAGAACCAACAGAAACACAAAGGGCTGAGGCTGAAAGGGACCTCTGAGTCCAGCCTCCTGCTCAAGCAGGGTCACCAGAGCACCTGGCTCAGGACCCTGCCCACAGGGCTTATGAGTATCCCCAGGGATAAAGACCCACAACCGGGGGGGGGGGGTTAATCAACACAAGCAAAGCTTTTCTGTGTTGTAGATTTCCTGAAGGCAACACAGATGAACCTTCTTTTCTTGACCAGCTCTGCCCTTTGCTCCAGGCATAGGGTTCTTGAAATAGAGCACATGTACCTGCTTCCTCAGAACCATGTAAGTAATTAACCTTCTTCACAGCAATCTGCCACCCAAAGGTTCCCTGACTCACAAGTCTCTAGCACAGATTCAAGTCGTGCTGCTCTTCTGGATTTTCTTTTTTTCTCCCCCTAGTGTCTAAGTTGATGGAATCTAGTAACTTGAGGATATTACACAAAAGTCACATTAGCTACAGTTATGTTCCTGTAATGACCATTTGTGTTGGGTCCTCTGCGCCTTTCTCATCATTTGGCACTGGAATCTCGCAGTCAGTGACGTCAGACACTATGTGAATTTTATGATTTCCTGCTTTTTCATGCACATTTAATAGCTTTGTGCACTGCAGAAGCCCTGTAAATATTGTGCTAACACCACTCACTTGAAACAGACTTATTGGGATAGAGTTGTGCAGCAGGTGAGTGCACAGCCGCCCAGGACCACAAGTGACATTTGCTTCCCTGCGCCGCACCCTATCAAGGACAGCACTGTGTCACCTGCGGTGCTCCGCTGCGTTACCAATGTCAGTGCTGGCTGACAGCTCACCAGGCTGTGGCTTGGCAAACACAGCCCCTCTTCCCTCAAGGAGAATGCCCCCCGTGGCACTTGAACCTGCAGACACAGCCCCAGGCTACAGCAGTGGTGGGAGAAAGGCAGCCGCCAGTAAAATTTGTTTTTATATTCTTGGATCTGGTGTTGCTCTCTGGAACCAGAATGCCGTAGCACCATGAGTGATGTAAGAATGTAAGCAAGTCAAATTGATTCACATCAGGAAAGAGCACAGCTGCACAGGTACCAAGGAAGCACATTTTGTCAAAGAGCACTAGTGCCATTGCCTGCACAGCAGGGATATGGTCTTTGGTCAGTGGGTAGTCAGCAAATTTGCATCAGGAATTGTTGCAAGAGAGCTAGTAATTATTACAAGGCCACCTGCTTTTTTTAGCATTATGTATGCAAATTAAAAATCTTTCAATTAATGTAGTTTGTAAAGAAAGATATTTACAAGCAAATGCTTTCTATATTATGATGCCAGACTCCTACAGCTAATTTTTTTTTTTTTAAACATGATAAGTCACACATCACTTACTTATTTCATGCTGGGTATCTTTTTCATACTTTGCCCATTGTGTGTTAAGCAACTTCCCTTTCCTTGCTCTGACCTAGCTGCACGTGTTGGCCTCAGCTGCTGACCAGGCTGCACCATGAACCAGACTCTGGGGACCCAAATAAGCCCCAAAATGCTTAACTGGCAGCAGCAGCAGTTCTAGCTGCACTGTCGCGGTGGTAAAGGAACTATGGTGTCCATTGGCAATTGCCGGTGCCTGTTTCTGTGTGTCCAGGGTCTGATGAAGCTTTGGGGGCACTGAGGGCTCCAGCGCAGCCCCAGAGCCTGGTGCTGCTCTGCACAACAGGCCATGAACAAGGGCTTGGACTAGATGATCTCTAGAGGTCCCTTTCAAAATCAACCATTCTGGGATTCTAGTGAGCCAAGGATGGGCACCGAGTGGCACTCAGCTTGCTCCCAAGGCTACACCTGCAGAGACTACCAACTACTGCTGCCGGAGGCTATGGCAGCACCAGCCATCGGTGCCACAGACAGCCCAGTGCTTGAGTTCTCCTGCCGTGTGGACTCTTACAAGGAGCCACACATAGCACTAGGGCAGGATAAGGAAGCAAAACAGGAAAGTTTAGGTGCGAGGAGTCTGGTTTGAGGCTATAGCTCTGGCTGGATGCACAGTTGTCCTTGTCTATGCTGTTGTGTCGCACAAAAGACAACAAACACAGCCGAATACACCAGCAGGAGAATTACTGGGCTGCGTGCATCCCTTTAGTGCCTGGTGAAGATGATACCTTGCTGATGATGACCAGCTTGACTGAACACCTCACCTTGCTGAAGTAGCACCAGTTGTTGCCTTTGTAAATCATTTCTCAAGGATTCAGAACAGTGTGTAAGTGTGAGGTCACCAGGAAGGAAACACTACACATTTGCGGATTCCCTCACTCAGGAATGTCCTGTGACACAGCATCTGTAAGTGTAAATCTATAGAAACGCTGTGCAGAAAGGCAGGGCTGAGGTGCTCTTTGCTCCAGCATTTTACTGCATCACATGGAGCAGACGGCAAATTGCCCACCGCCCTGTTTCTCTTTTCACTTCACCCTCCTATCCTGCCATCCCTGTCTGTGCCTGGTCCCAACAAGTGTGTGTCACCTACTATCGGCAGCAAGTGGAAGAGAGCCCGGAGGTGAGAAGTTATAAACATGAGTAAAAGAACCTTGTTTTGACAATGACGCGGAGCGAGAGGGCAAAAGACAAATATGTGAGTGACAAACATTAATTTGCAGACACAAACATGCTGCAATGCGCGAGCGCAGCCATGGCGGCTTGACATCTGCCTTCCTCTCAAAGTGAAAAATGCCCCCAGGGTTAGATCTTTTAGTTTCACCACTAGTTTCTTGTGCAAAACTGGCTAATTGCAGTTCATATTTTGCACTATATCTCAGGAATTCATTTTCACACCTGCAAAACACATTACACTGGCAGGCCAAGAAATTCTCCTTTTCATTCATTTAAGGGCAAGTGATGTCTTTAGAGAGCCTTGAGTGCAGGGCATTGCAGCAAAAATACCATGCTATTATTCAAGACAAGCAACCATTGTTAAATTCTACCACTTCAGGGTGTCTAAAAGTAGTGCTTTTATGGTTTTTTTTCCTTTTTTCTTTTAGCCAAGAAGGCCAAAAGCTACAGAATTCTCCCAACCTGCTCTGGAATGGAAATGTGGAATGATGGAGGCAGTCAGGGCTCCCCTTTCTAGAGAAAAGAGAAAGACAGGATTTTGCAAGTACACATCATACATTTATTACTGAACAACTCTCTCAACTCCAAAAGTGGGCACAGGGATTAAAAATAAAAATTCATTGCACTACTTAGTAAAGCATTACTACTAACTCTCATAAAAATGTACAAATCTTGATAAAAATTTATAAAGTCTTCAAATGATTTGGTTACAGATATTTATAATACTTTTGAAACTACATGTTAAATGATACAAGAGTATGATTTAAAGAAAACGCTTGACAAAATACAATTCCAACAAAACCCAAAAGTTTTCACGATCATTAGAGAATCTGAAACACAGGTAGCAAAATGAGGTAACTGAATGTACCAAAGGAAAAACACAGTTTTTATAAAGGTCTAAAGATAACTCAGTCAAAAATATTTTTTCGGAAGTAAAATAAAATTAAAAAAAAAGTGAATCTCATCCCCAGTGTTACATATGTTAATAGGTGTAAAAATCACATTCAAAGCCTGCACAGTCAGTGATGTATGATGAAAAGCTTTTTCCTTCTTTTTGTTTTTTTTTCAAAGAAAACTATAAAACGAGAGCTTGGAATTATCCGTAGGCCTAGACACCCAGGGAGACAGCCCAGCTCCTTGTGGCAGTTCCCGGGGACATAGCACGGGAGCGCGTGGAGCTGGGTCCCGCAAGAAGTGTCAGGACAGCCTGAGTGCTGCGGCAGCGTCTGCCCCATCCGTCCCTGCACGCGGGGCCGTGCAGGACCCCCAGCGCTGCAGGGACCTCGCTCCCCGCACGTGACCACGGCCAAGGAGAAGTGCCTCCTTTCGCCCTCCACACCGAGCATGGCAATGTTTGCGCTGCCTGCATCTGTACAGGTAGAAACTTGCTTTGCAGCTATAAAAAAAACCCCAGCTCTTGTAAGACATATGTGGCATATGTATTTTTAAACAACATGATTTCATTTGTTAAAAAAATAAATTTTACTATATGCAATTTAACCTGTTTGGCATTGTTGTGAAGTCCGTTTTTTAAGAGAGAGGAAAATCCAGTATTTTGAAGTTGACGTCATGGCATGTTTTTATTCATCTTCCAGTTTACCTGACAGTTATGAACAAATCAGACTCTTTCTGAGAAGCACTTGCAAGACCAACAGGAGAAGGAGCGTCCAGGACAAGGGCAAACTTGTGCTTTTATTTTATTGGAACTGCCTGCTGAGACCACTCTGTAAAGCCTTCCAAGCAGGGCCAGCAGCATGAAAACAGCTTCGGAAAAGACAAAGAAGTCTCAACTCAAAGTTGAGACTGGCAGTAAAAGTCACAGCAATATTGCTCACTCGGATTACTGCAGCCCAAACTGTGGCACTGACCTCAGGAGAAAACGTTCTGATCCAGAAAAGGGGCACCCTCTGAGTAGGGTGAACCAACTGCTCTCTACTTGGACATCTTGAAGGTCTTAACAGTCTAAAACGTTTGACATGAAGCTGGTTTCTTCAACACCACAACTGGAATCATTCAGAGGCTGACTGAATGAAGGTTACTTCCCATTTCAGTGCATTTTCTGTTCTGGAAGATGTTTCAATTTTCTTTTTTTCCTACAGTGGAATAACTCTGGAAACCTTATTGCGAAAACCGATTTCTTGTTTCTTGTTCATACTGTACTGATTGTGACATAAGGAAAGTAAGAAGCATCACCCCAGGACAACAGAAACCTGCAGTGAGCGAACAGAAAACACCCCATTTCATGGTGCAACAAAGCCAACAGGAAAGAATCAGAAGTTCTGCTTCTCTGAGAAAATGCTAAAAAATTTATTTTATTCATGAAGTCGCAGGAATAAAATTGTAACCTCTTACAAGTAGTTTTAACCATATACAAACTCCTTTGTAAATGACAAAGAACTTAGGCAATTCAGGTCAGTGTTTGCAGGCCAGTGGGTGCTGTGCTCGGCTAAGGCTGAGGGCTGCTGCCCAAGTCCCTCCTTCGCGCCTCCCCACGGCCCTGCACGAAAAGAGTCCGAAATGCAGCATCTTCAGGAGTCCAGCCCGAAATGAGCTGAATGCAAGTGAAAGCTAACAGGAAAAAAAATAAAACCAGAGGCATCGGTGTTGCGGTTACTAACACAAAGCATTAATATTGCTCACCAATTTGTGCCATGCGGCACCCTGGCACACACAGAATTACTCATACATCTGCTGCTGGGAAATCCAGGGTTTGTAACGAAGCCTTCAGAAAAAGGGGTCCTTGTGCGAGAGCAATCAATGCCCTCGCTCGTGGTGCACTTGGAAGCCTCCAGGGCAGGGGAAACGTCGCGGCTGTCAGGACAGCAATAGGCAAAAAAGGGTCTTTGAACCAGTGGCTACATCGGGAGGAAATACTATAGGTCTGTAAGTGCTGCAACCAACACATTCAGTGTGCAACTGCAAACACAAGGGAAGAAACCAGTGTCCAGTACTAGTACTGCTTAAATAACACACAGGATTACACATTGCAGCATAATTAATACAACACGCACACGTCCTTGGTACACGCTGGTGACTGGGCTCCCACGCGCACACACACAGCCTCACACCAGCACGTGCCACTCGCACAGCATCCCAAAGCTCTATATAAGGTAGATTGCTATATAGTCTGGAGCTACCACTTTTTTTTTTCCCTTTTCTTTTATATAAAAGCACATGCTAAAAGATCACATCCACTGTAATCTCGCAGCAACACTCGGAATGGTCACACAAACTCCAGGGAATGTTAGTGCACACACAAAATTAAGCAGAAAGGAAAAAAAAAAAAAGTCGTCTTTGGAGTTCTAATCACACTGTTAGTATAACAATCCCATAATTGTGAAGTCTGGCTATTATAAGCTTTATAATTGGTTAAGTCACACAGTGCAAAAGGGGCACGTGGGCCCTTGTGTCACGGCGGGAGGGCCGGGATCCTGCCGCGGTCACTCCGAATCCCGCTGCACCTCCGACGCGTCCGCCCGGCAGATGGGGCACGTCCTGTTGGCCTGCAAACAAGAGGCAGAGTGGCGTTTGCACCGTGGGCATCGCTGGCTGACGAGCGACGCCCCTGCGCCCTCCCCTGTGCGGTCTGTCATCACTGCAGCATCACTCAACAGGTTTTATTATAGAGTCACTTGGTAGGTTGATTGGAAGAATGATTATAGAAATGATGGGCATTTTACGGGCTGCTTCCATTAGTACAAACACTAACGGAAGCAGCAATGGGACAGAGCCAGAAACAGACCAGGGAGAAAGGATTTTGGTAAAGAGTTTTAATAAAATTGACTAAACCCTTTAGCAAAAGGCTAACGTGAGGGAGACGAACTGACTAAACGGGTACTTGACACTCAGCAACACACACACAGGAGCACCATGTTCAGCTCCTGAGTGCATCACCCTACAGACACATCCCTGGCACCTCTTTGGCTGCCCCTGAAAGGCAGGAGACACCAGAGCCCAGGCTCTGTGAGCTGCTGGGAGCACATTCCCAGGAAATACACCTCTTCCTAAGCACAGGAATCTCTGCATTTTGCAATGTTTTACGTTTTTACATAGAAAGAGCCCAAGTCAAAGACCCCACACTGAAGATAAAACATTTCTTCCTCAAAGAAAAGGGAGCAGATTAAGTTATCCCTGCCCAAATCCGCTGCTTCAGAATTCAAAATTTTGGGATCAATCCATCTCAATTCATGACTTCTTTAGGGTCAACAACTTTTCCATTGGGATATGACTAAGAGCATCAAGAGTCACAGCTCAGCTGGCCAAGCTGCCACCACCGCCACCTACTTTCAACCCAAACTACAAATGTCAATGAAAGGAACATTTGTCACTACTGAAAACACCTTATGCTAATGTAGGTTAGAATATTTTAGGGTATCTTTAGAAGTATATTTAAAATATATTTTAAAGTATAAGTTTTGTTCTTTTTTTTTCTCTCAATTATTAATGTTCCAGTTGTCTCACAGGTTTAATTACAGCTATTATTTCTTCACAGATACGGGAAAGTATGGATTGGAGAATCAATTCAAAATATATTTCCTGCTCTTTCACTAGTGATTTCATAATTACATGATGACAATACTGCTACTTTGTCTCTGTTTTGTAGTTGTGTCATCCTACACATAGTTCAGATAACACATTTAAAAAAATAAAAAGGCAAATTCTTCCAGCTGAAACAAACTGATGAAAGAACAAGTATCTTCTTTCTTTCATAATAAATACTCCAGCATTTGCTATTTATAGCACGAAACAGAGCATTCAGCAAGTATATCACTAAAATATAAATTCCTGATAGGAAACTGCTGAAACAAATTCTCTTAAGCAGGGGGGTTGGACTAGATGATCTCTAGAGGTCCCTTTCAACCTTAGGCATTCTGTGAAGCCATGACAAAATGAAGTTTGCCATGCAAAATAAGATTCTACTACAACCAAATCTGTTTAAGGCTTCTGAGTGTTTGTGAGCCTGGATTTTATGAGATCCATTCCCCTTCCTGACCTTTATCAGGACATCACCCAACACACCATGTTGAGGTGTCCATGTGAGGTGTGGAAGCCGCCTCCTGCTGCGTGGCCAAGGCAAACCTCCCCAGGAGGCTTGGATGCGCTCGGGAACAGGGAAGTGGGCAGAGAAATCCCGCATTCTCATGCAGAGGGAAGCTGGGGAGGGCACTGGAGCCGCTTCCCAGCAAAATGAGCGCAGGGCTATACCGAAAATGCAGCCACACTGGCAACTTGTGAAGCAAGTTGTCGAATGCATAAAGGAATGTATGAAACAGTTATGTATATATACACGCACATGCACAAACACACATATGTATGTGTCTTCCAGTTATCAACATGTTCAGGTTGCAAATACCAGAGCTTTTGGCCGCTTTAACTGTAGGGGCATTAAGTACAATAGACTGGATGTGGTTACCCAAGAACTCTTTTCCTGCTCTGTAAGCAGAATAATCTGTATTTTAGCAAGACGTGACATTCTGTGATTCTGCACGCAGTATGTAAATGCACTGGTTCAGGTTCATGGACAACCTGAGACATGCAGTGTTACAAATTAAAACAAAAGCAGACGTTTTCCTTCCTCTGGCTGATTTTCAGACATGTTATGAGGATCCAGGGTAATATGGGACAGCAGCCTAGCAGTGAGAAGCTGCACATGAAGAGCGATGTCCACACACACACCGACAGCGCCGCAGATCGGGCAGGCTCTGTGCCTGCCTGTGCTGGGCACTGCAACCCCGGGGCTGCCTCGGATCCTGCTTCTGAAAACATCACCGTTATTCCTGGGAACAGGGTAGCCAAAATAATGCTGTGGATATCAACTTACCACTTCATGCAGGAATATAAATCTATGAACTATAAATCTGTGAACTGCACCCTATATACTTTTCCTTTTTCCCCCGATAGGATCACTGCGATTTCAGTTATTCTACAGACAAACCTAAATCTGGATACAATCAAATACTGAAAAAAATGATGAGACAAAACAAGAATCGATACCCTGCCAGTAACAGCTCTTTATAATGCAGCGTGCAGAGAATGCTGTTTATCACCTTCTGCTTAATCACATTACCTGTCCTTCCCTCCTACTGATACTCCCTCATCCTCTCGGGTTGTGCTGCTTCTAGGTCTTTTTTTTCTTGCCCTCCTTGAAAGAGTCTGGAGTATGCGTAAATCCATAACAACATGGTAAATCTTATCTGCATAGTTTATAATGTAAATAAATGCATGCATATGCATGCACACTTATGCATAGGAGTGCATACATGTGCACACATGTATACACATACTTTGCATGCATTATCCACATGTATGCACACACACATTTGATACACCTCCACACCTCTACCTCTGCATCAACACTCAGTTTTGCAGAGCAGGACATGCAGTGCTAAACCACTGCCATCAGACAAATCCCAGTTTGTGCTTCCCGTGTTGCTATAAACTTGAGCTCGTTAGCACTGCTTGGCAGAAACAGAAAACAAGATCTGTCAGCCGAAAATCACCCTCCTTTTCCTTATGCCAAAGATTTCTTTAAAAGCACTCCCTCTAATTTAAAAAGTTAGGAAATAATGTGAGGAGGCAATGCTTTGGGCCTGAGGGCCGTTCTAGGCTGAGTACTGCAAGAATGGAACAGAAGAGGATATGCAGTAGAAAAATAACACTAACCCCCACTACTCCCCAAACCAATAAAGCCCCCAGCCCCCCAAAGCTGCGTAATAAATTCCCTATTTTTATTTATTTATTTATTACCTTAAGCCATTTATCGACACACTTGGCATGGAACTCGTGGTTACAGGGTAAGACTCTAAGTAGCTGCCTTGACTCAAAATCACACATGCACACTACACACCTAAAAAAATAAGATGGCAAAATTTAAAGAAATCTGATTTTTAAGAACAACAAGTTTGTATTCCATCATCAGCCTCTAAGGTATGTCTGCAGTAGGGTACCTGCTATTGACAGGTACCTGTCTACCCCTGTGGCAGCTCCTGCAGTGAATATTTATGGTGGTAAATCTCGGCTGAAATCGCTGTGTTCAGTGAAAATTGCCTTTCTGCTTCTTGCTGTGATTTAAAACTATAAAGCAAGGAAAGGCATAGAGCTCATCAACAGAACAAATGTATGCTGGTGCACACACACAGGTAGGATAAACCTGTAACACTTTCCTTTCAGATCTACCTTCCTATCAAAAAGAAGTAATGTTGAGTATTTCCGAAAACAAATTGATTAAGGCTCACACACTTTTAAAGTGAGAAATTACCCCTTTTTCCACATATACGCTAATCTTTTATTTAAAATATTTTTCCTTCAGGCAAAGTGGCTGTCAACTTAAAAACAAAACAAAAACAAAAAAAAACCCAAAAAAACCCCAAATAAAAACAACCTCCCCCTCATTTTGATTACAAAATTGATTCCCTTTCCCTACTTATGCTGAAGATAACTGTAACTGTAGTAAAAAAAAACAACCTTAATCATAGACATTAGACAGCATTTGGCATTAAGTGACTTGGCCATCCTTCCACCTACAGTGCATTTTCCACTTGGTTATGCAGAACCTTTCAAAGTTAAAGGTTTTTAAGAACTAGAAAACACACCCTTAAACCACTGACTAACGCTTTTTGAGAAGCATTTCAATAGTAAACACCTGAAGCTATTTTAACACAGGCTTAATTCCAAATTAAGGAAAGGTTAGGATGAGCAGTATTGTATTTGGATAGCAGTCTAAGAAAAAAACATGTCTTTACTGAGACATGAATGCTTTTAAAGTACTTCCATAAACACTTTTGGCGTAAGTGGGTCTGCATTTGGTATAATAATATCACATAAACTGTTCAACTTTGAGGTATGTACTCACAAGGTCTGTTCTGACTGGTGGTTATTGGGGTTGAACCTGTACGATGGGAGCTGCTCAATGTCTGTCTTGGTCAGCCCTCGAGGCTTGGCCTCCCCGAGACGTTCTGCCAGGTTCAGCAGTGCCTGCAAGACACGTGGGTCATACAGAAAATCAATCTAAAAATCACTGCTCAGAAGAGCTCCCGGTGAGCTGGGCCAGGATTGCTTCCTCTGCACCAACGTGTCACCATCGCACTGGCCAGAGCGGGACACTGTCAGGAAACGCTCCCGATCTTGGCTACCCCCTGCAGAACGGGCTGCACACAAAGCCCTTCGGAGCTCAGTGGCTTCTCCCAGTTATTCCAGATGTACTCTTTGTGATTTCAAAACCTCCACGACAATTTTTAACTACTCTTCTGGCTCCTCGATTAGTCCTTTACTTTTGAAGGCGCTTTGAAATTAACAGTGGGAAGAATTTGTTGCCATATTTATTTCCAAGGAAAATATACAGTGAGTCTGGCCCTTGCAGTATTTAAAAGGGACAATGTCTGATTCTTACTAGCCCGCTGAACTAAGATAGGGACCTGTTATCCCAAACTCTGGAAAATGAAACATCAAACTTAGAGCATTTTCTGCTAAAATTTCATGCTCATTTTTTTATGAGCTACTTATAACAACTAATTGCCCTTCTGGTGATGAACCTGCCCTCCATCATGTATATGATTTGAGCTGCTTCACGAGGATAATGAGAAAAATATCAGTATCAACTTGATTGATATAAAACAAGGGCAAAGCTATGCAAAATGAAGGGCAGCTGATGATTACTTTTGAATTTTTGCTTTGAGTTCTTCCTGAGGACCCTTGAAGAAGTGAAGGCACTAAGGTAGTTTTATAAGCCTTGCAATTAGCTTGATTTATCTTACTGTTTTCTGTTAACACTATACTGTAAAGTCATCACAACACAAAAACGTAACTTTGTTCTTTTGAATATGCTTTACTTCCATTTGATAACTAAAATTCTGCAGGAGAAGAGTGGCATGCAGAACATAAAGCTGATTCAATGTAATGATCACTGGCCTAGAAGGGTGGGTTCTGGTAAAAAACTAAGCCACAAATTTGAAAGTATGCATTTTTCTGGATTCTGCCCTCAGTCTTTACCTTTCTTTCAAGGGCAAAAGCATGACTGAAAGCGAAGTATAATTCATCTTTGTGAACTCTCTGAGGTTCCCAAACATATCTGTGCTTCCCATACCAACCTCATAGTTTTCCACTTCCCCGTCTTCCACGTCCAACTCAAAGCTGAAGGCTGGTCCAACCGTCGGTGGCACAGGGAGCATCGACCTGCCGTGGGAGCAAGCAACGACAGGGTTCAGCACCTGGCCAAAAAACAGCCCTCAACACACAGTTGAGACAAAGCAACCTTCCCAGTCCCTCTTCAATCAGAAAGGCCTAACACTGTAAAACAGGTACGCAGGAGGTCAAGAATTAACATCTCGTGGGGAAAGAGTTGAAAGAAAAGGTATTCCTGCCACTTTTTGGACTGTTTATAGTGTATTTTTATTTGAATGTTTGTTGTTATGCCTCACCTGATTCTTCATAACGAGGCTCAGCACTGTTACAGAAACAAAGTCTCTCGATCGCCTCCTATCATTTAGCATCGGAATCTCTGTTCATGCTAAATTTAAGTGCCTAAGGTATGGGACAAGGCAGGGAACCCTAACTCTGCAATGCCAAATGGCAGGATCTTCCCAAAGGCATAGTGCACATAATCAGGATATACCACAGACCAGCTTCCTCGCTGGGGGCAGGCTCAAACGCCCTCCTCATGCACTGCCATGTGGTCGAGCAGAACCTGCTCAGACACTGAGGCAAGATAGAGATCCCTCTGCTTTTAAGCAAACAGGTATTTTTACCCTCAAGACAGGGTGAACACAGGATGCACATGACTAGATTAGTAAACTATTTGCACTAAAAGCTCCCTCTCAGTGAATCTGCCAGGAATTACTGTGCTCCACTCTGTCCTTGAGAGAGAGACAAAGGTTGTGATGTCTGAGCACCACATGCAGGGTTCAACAGCTCCACTGCGTGAAAGGTACCCGGGGGCCACTGACATGCTGAAACCACACGGAGAGAGACCGCAACCAGGTAGCCCCACAACCTGGTGGCCCCAAAACGAGTGACAAGGACTGGACGAGCAAGGCCCCGAGCCCATGGGTCAGGCTCAGGGAAGGTGGCGGAGCACAGGACTTACAGCACGTAGGGCAGCAGGCTGGGGTGGTAAGGATGCGGTGGCGCCGGGGGCTGCGTGCGGAACCGGCCGCGGCCCGGGAGCCGGCGTGGCAGGAACGGCGGGTAGGACTGTGGGGAGAGATGCACGCATGGGTAAAAACAAATCAACTCACCTGCAAGCTGCATTTTTCCAGAAATACTCAAAGTAGCAATAAAAATAAAAATCTCCCTAAAAAGGGAGATTTTCACAAATGAATTTCATACTGCTGTTGAACTCATATTCAAAAATCTTAATTTTTTTTGAAAGGAAAAACATTCGTATGTTTTATTAGCATGCTATTCCCTTCCCATGTTTGAAATTTCAGAACACAGAGAAACCCAACAAAAAACAGAGTTAACAATGGAAACATTAACAGCTACAGCCATACATAAAATTTACACAGTAAAATAATCACAATGTAAAATAACCATAGTCTTTTTCTTGAAAGATCTCAAATCATACATAGTAAATAGTAATTTTATTTTCTTATGAATTTTGTATTTTGAACAAAAGCACTAGAAAGCACTGTTTTCAGTTTTAGGTCTAGGATTTTTAGGTCCTGTTTTCACTTTTTTAGGTCTTCTGAATAAAGGACAGCCAGAAATGCAGCCATTCCATAATGATTTCACTATAAAGAAAATCATAGAATCATAGAATGCCTAAGGTTGGAAGGGACCTCTAGAGGTCATCTAGTCCAACCCCCCTGCACACGC
>JAUBNY010000299.1:40214-58610 GCA_032275445.1 Crypturellus soui | reverse complement strand
GTACTGGTGTCTGGGGTTATTTCTCCCCAGGTGCAGGACCGTGCACTTGGCCTTGTTGAATTTCATGAGATTTTTGATCACCCAGTTGTCTAGTCTGTCCAGGTCCCTCTGGATGGCAATCAAACTTTGCTGAAAATCATTTGGAGTCACTGGGGATTGAGGATTTGCTTTCTAAGAGGCCATACGTTGACTTGTAACAAACCTCCATGCTGCCCCCATCACCCACACACTGCTCGGAACTGAGCTTTGGAGAGCACAGACATTGCACAGCCTGCAAACCCAAAACATGGTTATTTTGTTCTCTATTTTAAAATCTGAACTTGGACATCAAGAAGATCTCACTCCAGCCAGGATGCTTAATTGTAATTTCTCTATCATCAAGCATACAAATCAAATACAAGCAATTTACGGACTATTTTGAACCCTGAAGCAGGTTTCACTTTTTTGTGTGGCTTTAGCATTCCCTTAAGGTCTCTGCACTATTGCATCACCTGCAAGAGGAAGGCACTCTAAGGTTGCTTGCAAACACTCCAAAAAGCTATATTTTTTAAGCACTGTAGCTTTAAAGCACTTTCCTGACCTGTGAAAATTCAACACACTTTGGGAAGAATTAGCAGAAGCCCAAGTGACACTACGTTTTCTGAACTGCACTTATTAGCTTCTGCAGCACAAGTACTGGACTGCGTGGCAACACGGAGGGTTAATTTCCCAGCAACTGCTATTGCCCACACCACAAATTGTATGATCAGGAGTCATCTGCTGATGTTACCAAGCAAGCTTAATTAAAATGAACTTATGGAAAATATAAAGCACAGCTGTCATCATTAATGAAAATCCAACAAAATATGCTAGAGAATAAATATTGACAATGTTAACTCAGCAGGAATGAGAATGCAGTGCGGAAGGCAATACTTACTACACCAAATGACACCTCCTGGTGTAAAGGGTCGTGGGCTAAGAACTGGAGAGGAGCGGAGGCAGGCAATGTTGGCGGATGGGCTGAGGGAGGGTATGTGAAACCTCCTACGGGAAGATGTTCTCCAAGCAGCTCTACTTCGTTTTCTATTCTTTGAAGTGGCTAAAAGAAACACAGGCTTTGTTGCATTAATACAGATGCAACTGTCCCCACTGAAGACCTGCCACTGCAGTGGTATAGTTTCTGGTCAGTCTTACAGAATACAATGTGGTTGCACTGTCACAGGGTCTATCTTTTCCACACAGTAACACCAGGAAAACTGTCTGCATCACCAGCGCTACCATACCAAATATTACACTATGAATTTGAGCTAAATTCACCTCCTCCAGCTAGCTGTGACTGTAGATTAGGAATTTATGTAATCTAACAAATACAGGAGGGGCTGTAATTTCCTGTGTGTTGCAGTTTCTTTAGGCCAAACATTGCTCTCTTTCTTACCAGGTTGCTGTCCCTGTGAAACTATGTGAAAGAAAAAAAAATCCAAAGACTTTTATAGAAAATACCTTTTTTTTTTCTATCACACTGGCCAGTGCAACAGCTAAAAAGAGACATAAGGTTCTGCCATATAATTTGCAAGTGACATGGATGGTGGACATGGCTATTTCAGTGGTACTAAAAGGATCATGATACTAAATAATGAGGCAGCTGCTTGTTCTACCAAGGACAGCCCAAAGGTTTCAGAAGCACAGTTTTTCCAGCTTAGTCCTTAGTGAGATAGTCAGTTGCAATAAATCCACCAGGGCCTCAAAATACACCCAAATTCTGCACGGACCTAACCCTCGCCTCAATCTTCTCTCCTTATATGTCTCAGTCATTAAGAATGCTGCAACTCTGACAAGATGGGGCAAGTAGAGCTGTCTTTAAATTAAATCACTGCAGGAACTCAAGCATTTACTATCTAGTTTATCAGATGGCATAGGCAAGGAATCAACTGCTAACCTGCATAATAAAAACAGTAATAAAGAGCCCTTAAGCTGAAGAAAAGAGATCTAGATCATTGTCATCAACCATAAATGAGAATGATCCATAAAATACAGCAGGAAATCAAAAAGTTTCTTAGGAAAGAACTCAATAAACGAAAATCACCACCATTTCCCCCCTTCAGTGATCCCATTAAAATCAGAAGAATTGGCAAGTTCTTGATTTATCTGTTTTCTTGAGTTTTATGAGAATTTTTTTTCTGCTTTCTGCTATTTATATATTTCTGCTATTTATATCCATCTTTTTATAACTTTATAGCTTTCTACTATTTATAACTTTCTGCTACTTATAACTAGCTTTCTGCACTCTGCTATTCCCCACACAGTGCAAGGGATAAACTGAAAGCATCAGCCACGATCCCACAGCAGTCACTGCCAAGGACAGCTCTGTGCTCTGCAGGAAAGGCAGCACAGGAAGGTGAGGCAGCAGAGCTGTGACAGAGCAACTGGCTCTACCTAGGGGTGGATAAGCGAGGAGCCAAGAGCTTTTGGGTGTGGACTGGAGGGCAGCCCAAAACATGGGGGATGCTGTTGTGGGCGTTCACCACAAGCCACCTGATCAGGAAGAAGTTGTCCCCTGGGCCCTCTATAGACAGTTGGGAGCAGCCTCATGGTACATGGTGATCTGTGGTATCTGCTGGAAATACAGCAGGGACTGGCACAGACAGCACTGGGAGCATGAAGATAACTTTGGGCAGGTGATGGAGGAGCCAACAGGGAGATCTGTGCTCTGAACCTTGTGATACCAAACACAGAAGGACCAGTTGGGCATGATGAGGTTGGGGGCAACCTTAGCAGTAGTACGCATGAGATGGTGGAGGTCAGGATGTGGCCAGGGGGCAGCAGGGCAACGAGCGGGATTTCAGCCTGGGACTTGAAGACAGGAAGCTTTGGCCCTCTCAGGAACTTGTCTGGAAGAATCCCATGGGCTAGGGGCACAGAAGGAAGTGGGGGTCCAGGAAAGCTGGTTAATATTCAAGGATCCTCCAAAGGATTCTCCAAATTCAAGATCGGTGCATTCCTATGAATAAGAAGTCAAACAAAGCAGGTAGGAGACCCGCATGAATGCGCAAAGCGCTCCTGGCAAAATCCCAAAGCAGAAGAATGAAGTATAGAGGTGTGGAGAAATGGAGATGCTACTTCAGAGGAATACAGGAATGTGCCAGAGCATGCCGGGATGTGAGCAGGAAGGCTAAGGCCCCTCTGGAATCAAATCTGGCAAAGGATGTCAAAGACAACAAAAACAACTTCTTCCAGTTGTATCAGCAGCCAAAGGAAGACTAGGAAAATGCGGGTGGGTGCAACATGACAAAAGATACGGAGAGGGCAGAGTTACAAAACACATTCTGTGCTTCAGTCTTTACTGCCAAGGCCAACCCTCTGGGATCTCAGACTCTGGAAACAAGAAAAAGTCTGGAAAATGGAAGACTTTTTCTTGGTCAAGGACTGGCTTAGAGACCATGCAGGCAAACTTGACACGCACACAAATCCGTGGCCCCGTGGGATGCTCCCACAAGTGCTGAGAGGAGCCTGGGCTCTTTCCATAACCTCTGCAAGGTGCCAGAGATCAGAAGAAGTGTCTGAGAACTGGGTGAAAGCCAGTGTCACTCCAGTCTTTACAAAGGGCAAGAAGGAGGGCACAGGAAACTACTTTAGTAAAGGTAGTCAGCCTCAGCTCTATCCCTGGAAAGACAAGGGAACAACTCACTGTGGATGTCATCTGAAGGAACATGGAGCCGGTGGAGCCAGCATGGAGTCACCAAGCGGCAATCACTCTTAGCCAACCTGGCAGCCTTCTGTGAAGGGGTCTGTGCCTAGACGAGCAGGGAACAGTGCAGGCTGCCTCCCTCGACTTCAGCAAGGCTTGCAACGCTGTCTCTCCTAACACCCTCACAGACAAACAAGGAGTGAGGGCTAGGGCACCATGCTGGCCCTCAGGCTGCAGTGTAGCCTTGAGGGCGAGGCCAGCGGCACTATGGCCTGCAAAAGGACAAGCACTGCCAGCATGTTCTGGTGAGACAGACAAACAGTTGGACACAAGCACACAGATAACCCCATAGCCACAGCTGTGGGACAGAAACCTAACTTCTCCCCTCAGATTTGAAGTGTGATCACCTCCTGCTGTGTTTGCATAGTCTCTAACACTAGGCCATGAACTTTTCAGGCAGTCAGCAGAAGCTAAAGCAGTCAATCTTCACAAGTGAAAAACAGGAGGAAGGGAGACATTCTTGTTTTATGAAGGTTTCTGGAAGACATGAAGCCTTTTTACTATTCCAAGGAAAACCCCAGTCATTTAAAGATCAACTTGGAAGTAAAACAGTAAGAGCCTATAATGAGAGTAACATCCCGTGTTTTCACCTTTCTCTGCTAAAGCTTTTCTCCAAGATCACTGCTGCACTACACAGTCTCCTCTGGATTCTCCTCTTTCTGGAAAGGTAGCAGCTGAAGGAATACTAAAGTAAAATAAACACAAGTCTCTGACTGCAGTACAAGCCTATGGAGAAACAGCACTGACAGCACTGATAAAAACCTAGGAGAATCACAGTGAATTTTAAAATTATTAATTCCTTATCTTTACACTAAGTGGTTACAAGTTTGTTTAGAAAGCATCAGCACAAAAAAAGATTCCTTCCAACAAAATTCATTCATTTCCTCAGTGAGGTAGGAAAAAGGGCTACAGTATCTGCCCATCCAGCCCAACCTACTGCAAGGTGAGAGGGTAAGAAGCAGCATTACTTACCGACCGTGACTGCTGTGCTTGGAAAGGAACAAACTGTCCTGGAGGCGGCAAGTGAGCAGGATGATGTGGAGAGAGATGAGGAGGGTGCAAAAGGAACGGATCACTAGAAATGAGGGGTGGGAATGCTGCATACGGTACTGGTAGGTGCTGGACTGAACATGCCTGAAGCATCTGAAACAAAACGAAAACAAAACAAAACTCATTTTTGTCGTTGGAATGAAAATTGCTGGAATCACAATAGAACACTTCTTATTTTTTTTTAAGGAGCAGTAACCAAAAACATACCCATACTCTCGTAAATTCTACCCTTCTCAAGCATGCCCTTCTACGTATCAAGCCAGGCCAATGGATTTGCAGCAATTTAAAGCTCTAGATGGAGCTGAGGGACTCGTAGCTGCTGCCCACCACTGCTGCCTAATGTTTCGAAACACAGTTCACAAGCTCTGTTCAGTTCAGTGCTCAGAGATCTTTTACGCTGTGAAGGCAGCAAGGTGAGCAAGAGTTACTGTAGGAAGAAGCCTTTTCTCCCTCTCCTCCCTGAAATCTGTCATGCAAAAGAAGTTTGAACTAGGTGAGTGGTAAAGGCAGTGTAGGGGAGCAGAAATATCCTTAATTTCTTCTTCTGGCTCCACAAGGGGAGGAATGAGAAGAAACACCTTTCCTTTTACCTGCTCCTTGAGCTGTTCTCGGGTGTCCTCCTTCCCATTTTTGACCATTAAAGAAGCACCTAAGAGTATATTTGTCAGCTGACAAACCACCAGCACCACCTTTGTCTTAGGTGACCAGAAGATAAGGTCATCTTTGTTTTTAAAATCTTAACATCCCACTTGTGAAGCACGCCTAATTTCCTAACGTCATGTACAGGACCCACTGCTACTCTTGACTGTTCATGTCAGTCAGGAGGAACAAACCACACGGAGCATATAGACTATCATGATCGCACAACAACAACAGATACAGTTTAAAACCACATTCATGGAGTTAAAGTGGAATCACCACCTCATTTACTGTAGTCATGACCCACAATAAATTTTTACCTACCCTGAAACAACAGCAGATTGATCTATATGTATTTTTTTAAGTGTACCATTTTCTAAAAAACACATAAAAATAAAAAAACAAAGCTAAACGTTTCTATAATATTTTTATCATACTTAATAAATTAAACTGAATTTCAGTAAATTGAAACCAAATTGATGATAAATTTTCAAGTCCAGTGACTAGAACGTCATCCTTCCCCTCCACTGGGCACTTGCGAGGTTGCATCTGAGCCCAGCTTTGCGCTCTCCGGTACTAAAAAAAGACTCTGATACTACAACGGGTGCAGGAAAAGCCACCGAGTCAGCAATGAGGTTGGTGTAGGGAGCAACTATGTTCATTCAGCTGCAGTAGAAGGCAGCTAAGCCAGGACGTGAGTATCTGTCTTGAGCAGGTCCGTCTCTTCTGGGAGCGAGCAGAGCAAGGACAATCAGCGAGGAGAGCAAGCCCCAGCAAGGGATTTCCAGCCACACAGAACAGGGAATTTCATCAGAAGGGGCTGAATGCTGGAGCAAGGGCTCAGAGGGGTTGCGAAACTTCCATCCTGGAAAACTGGCTGTTCTCTGAGCAGTGACCTCCAGAGCTCCCCCCTAACTTTGATTCTGCGACATAATAGAAAAAAAAAATAAAAAAAAGAACGTAACGTTTGCCTGCTGATGCTACAAAATCTCAACTTCAGAAATGTTTCATATTTTGCTGCGCTGCACTCATTCTCTTAGTGAGCCTCTTAATAAGTCTGGCTAAATACAACTAACATAAATTCATTCATGTGTACGTTAAAAGCAAAGTTGTACCACTGAATTTTGAAATATTTACAAATTGTAGAGTCAGAGTCTCTGCAAGAGACTATCAGCCCCTACGATCTGATGTTTGGATTCCCTTCGAGCCCACCATACAGCTTGAGAAGACTTCTTTCAAGTTTTTGCTTAGTGTTTCTTGCACTGATGTTGCACTCTTGTTTGATGTTGATGAAGCTGCTGTGCAGGCTCTGCTCCCCATGCACGTGGTCTGAGGCCGCTCTGCGTCACAGAACGAGACCAAGCAGCAGAAACACACTGTTCTTCATGCAGAAATAGTAATTAGAAGTTTTCTCCCATCCTGCCCCAGGGATACACACTGACTGCTGTGGAAGGCAAGGGGAGACGCTAGGTGCCTGGAGCCTATACGTGGACAGCACAAAGGTTCCTCCTGAATTCGCTTCTCCACCAGGGCTGCTCAGGCTGCAACGGAACAGGAATCCACATCGAGTTTTTCCTGCTGCCACAGGCTTCTTCATGGCCTTCGGTCACAAACGTGCGGAACACGAGAAAGGCAAAGTCACACACTGCGGGCCAGCAGCCAGGCAGCCAAGACCCATGTGTGCGCACTGCATAGGTGAATATCTGGGGTAGCAATCAGGATATTAACCCAGTGCGAATAACTACCGGCATTACAAATAGCTACCGGGCGTCATATATAGCTTTTATATTGTAATACAGACTTGTGCTAGAAATGGACGAGCAGCTGCAGGTCTTCATAGGTGTTCTGCAGCCTTCATGTTGCACAGCATAATGATTCTGGGTGGACAGTTCTCCTTTCGGAGTCCTGACTGAATCTGATGGAATCTGCACTGGATGCCCGTCCACGAGGATGCAACTGGAAATCGGCACTTCCCAGAAGACACGTGAACTTACGGAGAAGGAGTTCAAATCCCTCCAAATTAATCTGATAAGCTCCCACTCGAGTTAGTTTACTGATGTCTCAAAGAAAAACATCATTATTAAAAAAAAAAAAAAAGAGTATTTTGACTCCTTTTGAGAGAGCATTTACAAATAGAAGATAATTTAGCTTTTACTGATTTTTCACAATCTTACCACTTCTCAGGAACAACAAACAAACCAACAAACAGAAAACAACTGACTCTGGAGAGGGCACTGATCTTCTCTGCATATAACCAATCTCTGCACAAGGTCTCCTCATCTTAGTAAAACTGCTTGGAGAGCTGCCTCATGAGCATCTGAAATGCCCATGATATAAGAGACCAGATTATGAACAAAATTTATTTGGAATACACACATAAGGCTAAGATGTAATAGCGAGGAAGGAAGCCAGGCAAGCACCACACAGTTGCCACCTCCAAGGCCCAGGCTGTTGGACACAGCTGCAGTTTACCCCAGGAAAGGCAGGTTTACCCAGGATGGAAGGTGGAGTCGCCGCAGGAGGCACTTACGGGGGCCGGCGCGCTGCACACAGGCAGGTGCTGCCCGCTGAGCACCACGGAGCAGCCCGGCACGGGTGGCGCGCTGCACGTGGGCACGGGCTGCCCTGCGCACAGCGGGATCCCGTGTGGCGCCACTGTCGTCACCGCGTACGACACCGGCACCGGCGGCATCTACGGGAGGAAGGAAGAACAGGGTGTTAATCGGTGTGAGCTCCGGGCAGCTGTGCACGGTCACGGTGTGGACACACCATATTAACTTTCACCTACAAGAAAAACACACCTTCACAAAGGACACCCACCTGGAATTCCTGTTCTTTAAACATCCCTCTCCACAGAACACTACTCTGATCACAGCGCAAACCCTGGAGAGATCTCCCAGCTTAAAAGGCTAAAGTCTCCAAGGTGCCTTGGCATTCAAGCAGTATCTCAGATCAGCGAGGCCCCCACACACCCCGAGGTTAGTCCTTATAAAATAAGATGGCTATAATTAAAAGGCAATAAAAAAATAAACTTCCACGAGTAGCTTCCAAGAGTCAACGCTGGAAGGAAAATGAATGATAACCCACAAACTTGTATCTTAAAAAATAGTAACTTTATAGAGCTTTTCTTTCCTTCAAAGAGGCCCATCTCTGATTCCTGATCAGATCAACACTTACAGGATGTCTCTTAACCTAACTGTAACAGAAAGATAGCTGGAAAGCTGGGAAAGAGAGCTAATACAAACATTACTGTGGCATCAAATTATGTGTCTGTGAACATATTAGGAAAGACACTCAGGCACACGGATTTATAGTTAGCGATATTATGTGGAATTTAATCAGAAACCAAAAGTAGGTGGTGTCATGTGAGTAGACACTGCCTTTTTTATTTTTTTTTAACATTGACTATGAAATCTGATGATAACCCCAAACAATAGGGTCATAGGAGCATAAATCCATAGGAAGTAATTACCTCAAACCTCTCCCTTGCTTCACGATTTACTAAGAGGGAACCCACCTGTGAGCAATGAATGCGCCAGCGCAGCTTGTTACAATGCTGGAAACAAGTAAATGAAGTACTGCTGACCTACTGAACTGACCAACAGATGAGGCCCAAACTGGAACGGGGATCACTGAGCTTGAAACCTCAACCTCCATCGACAGGCACCACTCTGAGCAGACACACTGACTTTGGCCTAGCTTTGGCTCAGGAACAGAAGCAGATTGTTTGTCAGAGTTTTATCAGGGACTTTCGGGCAACATAAGTTAGACATCCAGTGCAACGCTGGATGTGATTCAGGAGTATCTATGGCTCTTGCAGGTTATAGATGGAAAAATTGACCTCTTATAGTTCTTTCCTCCCAGAATTAGCCTACAGAAACCACCACCATGGAAGACATCAGCAGCTTTGGAAACACTGACACCTGATGCAGGATGGTGCCTGGAAGGTACAGCCAGTGCCCTGGTTTTATGTTTTTCTGAATGACTCTCGATGGTGTAACGCTGCTGCATGAGGCAGGGCCACAACCTGTCTTTTGGAGATGCTGCCCCTACACAACTGCTCATCTGAATGGGAAACTGCGAGAAGGAGCATCTCCTAATGGGCTGTGCTGTAGCTGGGTCCTCCACTGTGAAGAACTCTCTACCAGCTCCTCTTTCAGAGGGGATCTAACTATTTATTTTCTGGACTAAGTAGAGAGCTGATCTTTTCACTCCACTTCAGGTTGAATTCACTGAGATTAGGCTGGCTGATGCGGTAATGAGAATTTGCTGTCACGAGTTCTGCAGACGTCTAAGCAGACGTTCAGTTACAAGGAACACAACTCTGCCTAAAATAATGTGTTTTAATACTTAAGATCCTCACAGAAGACACTCATCACGACAAACGAAACACGCACCACCTCCGTAATGCCCGACCTGCTCATGGATGTCCAGCAGCACGGCGCTCTGGGCGGTGGGGTGCAGGCAGCGCGCGGGCATGCCGGGGGCGGGGAAGGCCCGCGGCTCCTCCGCTGCCACCACCGGCCCGTAGGGCACGTGGTGGAAGTTCTCATCCCGGTTGGCTGAGCTGTGACGCGACAGGCGCTCCCTCCGTGCTCTCTGACGCCGGACAGGAGGGCTGCAAATGCACCACAGAGGATGGGGGATTACACAAACGCCACAAAAAGTCCTCAGTAACTGCAAACACGTGAGAATTCAGCACCATCAGAAAACGGACACTGCAAAATGCTGCTGGAAATAGTTTTATTGGCTTGGAGTGTAATTTCTTACGAACAGAACTTCTAAAAACCTTAGTTCTGATAGTCATTTCCATGTAAGGGTGTTTAGCAGAATGTAACTTAATGCCCTAGGGGGAAACAGAGGCACTAGCATGAACAGGAGACTGTTAGGAAGACCTCACTCGGGGTGCCATGCCAATGCGTAGATGCCAAACTTGAGGAGACCTCAAGAGGTTCCTTTGCATTTATGCCTCTGGTCGAGAGCTGGCCGAGAACCTCTAGTTGCAGCCGTGCAGACTGTCCTGGGCACTGTTTACTGTTCACTGCGTAACGTCAGACAAAGCCAAGCCTGATTTTCTTTTCAAGCAAGCATTTTTCAATAGGCAATTCTGTTCAACTCTTACATCCTCACTAAGTATGTGAGCACTTCATGGAATTCCCTTCAGAAGGTGTTAGGAAGCTCTGATTTTGGTACCCTTTCCATGCTACAGTGGAAAACTGTCATGCAGATTGATTTAGGCCAGAGCATCCGGCTACTTCAGGTAAGTGACCTACTGACATGGGACGTGATGAGGTCACTTTTTGTAACTATGTGTATGCTATGGACCGGACTTGCCAATAGTTAGAGCCAAAAGTTCTGCACATCAGAACTCGGGCTAAGTCATCAGGGGACAGAGCACACCCAAGAAACCACCCTTGTATGGGGAGCTTTCATGGAGCCGCAGCACATCCTCTCCAGTGGAGACCTAGAATTCTTGACTCTCACTCCTCCTGTTACCAAATAGTTCTTGAAACCCACTGGAAAACCATTGTTTGAACTAGATATTGTTCAAGTTGAGCACAGCTTTTGTGTTCGGCAACACAGGAGTCCTCCAGGGAAGGGGGTGCATACTATCCACTACTCCTACGATGAGGATTTGACAGAAGCTACTATTTCCTGCCCAATTCAGAGGGTCTTCATGCTATCACTGCCTTCTATGAGGATGAAAAAAATGGGAAGCATCTCGGTCAGACAGAAGGCCAAGGGACAGTCTAAAACAGCATTCTAAAAACATCACAGCCCCCTTTTTCTTTACAAATTACATCAAAAAACAAAAGCTCTGTTTTTCACAAAACAAGAGAACGTAAATTTCTGATTTCAACTCTTTTAATAAAACATTTGCCTTAACCTCAACTTCCTTTGCCAGAGTTTTTGTTCCACCCTCCATCTCTGTTCAACATTTTGTCATTAAACTAGTGTACGCGATTTCTAACCGTAGAGTAGTTTAACTTTTAATGCAAAAAATGTTTTACACCTGTTTTGTATATTATAATCATATCTTCAAAGTTGCTGTTCCGTGATACAAAGAAAAGAGAAAGGATCTAAATGCTTTTAACAAACTCTGTATGCAACTTTCCTTGTTTGGAAAATTTGTAGGAGTGGAGGAAGTAGAGGAAGCAGAAGAAGGTTTCAAATGACAGGGCGAATGTTTTGCAAGAGGAATTAGGAAATTGCCTAATTAGCATCAACATGACTGCCTGACAGGGTAGATCCTCATAAAACCACTTTTAAGTGTGTCTCTAGAAAGGTTAAACTTTCATTTTTCATGAAGCCAAAATTATGAGCAAGAATTACTGCCAACTGATTTTTAAAATAAATGGGTTCGGGGCCACTGAAAAAAAAAAGTGTAATTCAGCAGAATTCAGGACACCCAGATGTGCAGGTCTGTACATTTCCTAAATAACTGGGAATGAGTTGGTTATTGATCTCAGTATTTATCTAACAAAGGTGGTTTCCTTGCACTTTCTCAAACATTGTTACATTCAGAATTACCTTTGTGGTAAGGAGGAAAGGAAAAGCAGAAGAAAGGCAAGTGAGGCACAGCAGTGGGGCAGAAGTCCCCCGTTCACAGCAAGTGGTGAGGATAAAATAGGAACCTCCTTCTCTGCTTCCTGTAGGCTTGTAGTGGGCTTCTGCTTTCACAGTTTATCTGTATAAATAGTTGATCTAGAAAATCATCTTCTTTCTCAAAATCCAAACAAGAAAGCAGGAGGCTATCTTCTCAAGTGCTATATGATGAACTTGAAAAACCCAAATACAAGGAGGACACTGTTGTGCTAAGCACAGCACAAAAACCCTTATATAAAGGTGTTATGGTCTAAATAGTAACCCAAGCAATGGGAGAATACACCTAAAAACACTCAAAAGAAGAGAAAAACAACGGGGTTTGGACGAGCCCAGTGCTGTTAAAAGCCTAATGGTTGGAAAGCCCATTTGCAGCCAGGATGTGACTTCCAGAGTCACTTTATCTGAAAAGAGTTGAGTTCATGACTTCTGCGACCACTCCGCAATGGGAGCAGATGTGAAGCAGCTGAGATGAGCAGGAAATTTGCTTTAAAAACACACACGTAATGCCCAGTAAACTATTATTAACACATGCACTCACAATGATCTTAAGAAATCAAGCTCTGATCTCGACTTGAAAACCCTCCTGTGGAACAGACACATGTGTTTTTACGATGGTCAATTTACAAGCTGTAAACCTGTGCCTGGGTGAGGGATAACTGTGCCTGGATGCCCGGATGCTGTACGTGAGAGCCATGGACATCCATGCCCTCCTCATTCCATTCTCCTCTTTCCTCCCACAGCATCTCCAGACTGACCAGATTCACTGCAGGCTGGGAAGCTGTCTGCTCACTCTGCAGGAGACTCTAGTGAACAGCTGCAAAGAAACCTCTGCAACCTGTCTGAATGCCAGCCCAAACTGCTAAATCTAGCACGTTATGGGCATTGTGGTTCAAACCATTTTGGCGTAAAACAGCTTTTGTTGGCAAAATACCCGCATGGAGCGGCACTGCATGGAAATGCTGTTCTGAATGACACTGACTCGAAGCTGTCAGGTTTGTGGGCTTGTAATGGAGAAAAAAAAGTTTTTTTTTAAATTCTCTCACCTCAAATAATCACTGCATAATCATGGTTAACTTTAAAAAAAATATTTCTAATCTCAAGTCTAATACTGTGCATCCATGAAAAAAAGCAGTTCCTTCACATTTAGTAGAAATCAAATTGTAACACTTCTCTGAATCAAATGGAGCAGCATGCTTTAAATTGAATTAGGTGATTCAACATTTTTGAGCCCCAAGTATAGGCAGGTGAAAGCCTGTGTTTTGAATAATTAGCCTTAGTGGTAAAAAAATCTGTACTTTTACGCTTTCCTCTACTGTCATGAATGCATCAGTTCAACCTGATCATCCAAAAACTCTACTCTTCCATGACTAAAGTAAATTAATTTTAAAAAAATCTTGATGTTGTGAGTTTTATGAAACCCAGGCTAATAAACAAAATGAAAACCCAATTCTAAATATCTGAGACACCCCCCTTACCAACCACACGTGGGGCTATGCCAACTTCCCCTCTCTACCCAAATGCATCTCCTTCGTTTAAATTTTTTTTATGTAAGAAAAGGACTTAAGGACTTCAGGTAAGAAAAGTGCAAGCCCAGTGAAAATCATGGTAGCACAGAAAGAGCTGCTACCACATGCAGAGCACCCTGATGTGCAGTGGGGTTTTAGTCACGTCTTCTCCCTCTTCCCCCATTCTCCCCAATTCGCTCATGTGCGGCGCCTACCTCCTCCTGCTGCGCGCTGGCGTGAGGCAGTGCTCACCCGTCGAGGGTGGCCGCGTTGCCGTCGTTGCCTCCCACGGTCGCATCGGCGGTGACGGAGTGGGCACCACCGCCGCGAACTCGAGGGCCGTGTGGGACAGGCGCTGCCGCTTGGCGCTGGGGCTCTCTTCGGCCTGCAGTGGGGCAAAAACAAAGAGTCCGCGTGAGCGAGGCGCAGCCCGCACTGGCGCTTGGCAGCCACAGAGCGCGGCACGGCACTTGCTCAAGTCAGCAGGCTGAAGCGCCACAACATCCAACCCCTGCAAGGAGCTGCCCATGTAGCACAAACCTGCGAGGGCTCCCTCACCCTGGAAGGAATTGCCACTCACATAGCAGCAACTCTAACAACCACATAAAAATTGTATCTGAAAAGGGAATAACATATCTTTTTTTGTTTAAATAAGGCATATCCTGTTTTACACTTTTCACCTGAGAATTTACAGGCCAAAGATACATAAAACCATGAAATGTCTGACCACATGGAAAGAAGATCTGTGTACAGTATTTGTACGCGCGCGATGGAAAGCAGATGTTGGACAGTTCTCGTGCTTGGCCTTGCACCCAGGTCTCACCTAGCTGATCTAATTTCTGCCATGTTTGACAACGTTGCTTTGTCCATTTTTAATTCCACGTCTGGTTCTGGCACGGGTTCCTTAGGAAGAAAAGGCTCCTAAGAACGTGATGCATACATATATCTGCTCGTTATCCCACCACTTCCTTATCCAACTCTAACCAATTTCACGTGAATTGGACAGGGCAAAACACTGCTTGAAAGATAGGCAGGCTCTGCAAGTCCCATGCAAGCAGATGCCGGCAACAGGTTCCTCCTGAGGAGCTTTCTGCCTTGTATTTGCAGAGCACCACTCCTAACACAGCAGAGATGCAGACTGCCAAGCAGTTCAGCCATACAAGCACTGTCACCCCAAATTACTACGTAGCACGGCTATTCCAAAGCTCCGTAACAAGCGCTCCTTGTGCTAGGTGCTATGCAACTGTGTTTTCACCCCAGCTAGTTTGCCATGAGAAGGTAAGTAAAGATAGACTCATCTTTGGTACAACATAACCATCATTTTAAATCCAATAATGCTTTTCCCTGTGCAGAAAATAAAATAACCTGAGGATAGGCCCAAATTGTTTGCAAAAAAAAGTTAAAAAAAAAAAGTTTTATTTTGTTTTGATTAAGAAAACAATTCTCAAGTGACGGTTGTAAGGAAGAATAAAACAGCATTTGGGAAAGTACACGGAACCAATGACAGACAAATCACAGACTGGGAGGAGCCTCCACAGCCTCTCTGGGCAGCCTGTGCCAGGGCTCAGGCACCCTCACAGGAAAGAAGTTCTTCCTCACATGGAGAAGTAACTGCCTGGGTTTCAACTTGTACCTATTACCCCTTGTGCCCTGTCACTGGCCAACACTGAGAAGAGTTTGGCCCCTTCCTCCCTACATTCTCCCCTCAGGTATTTGTACGTACTGATCAGATCTCCTCTCAGTCTTCTCCGGGCTTAACAGGCCCAGCTCACTTAGTCTTTCCTCATATGATAGATGTTCCAGCCCCTTCATCATCTTCGTTGTTCTACACTGGCCCCTCTGTAGAAGCTCTACATTCCTCTTGTCCTGGGGAGCCCAGGACTGCACACAAATCCTTGTGTTTATGTCAGTTTCAATGTTATTGAACATTATTATCAGTCCGTAAGTACAACAGCTTATTAGGGGAATACAGTATTTCCAAAAAGAATGATTGCTCCCCATATCTCCAAAACACTTTTGTTCCATCTTGCTAATAACCAAAACACTCTCTGGGAGGACCACTGCTTTTTACAGCCATTCTGCACAGTTTTCCCCTATTTCCAACAAGCAACAAGAGCAGAGCCCCTAGCAGCTGCCACAAACATTGCACCTTCTACCTTTTACCTAGCAAGGGAAAAATACCACCTTATTTGAAGTAAAAATATCAAGTAATTTGTATAAATTAAAAGGCATCTTACTACCACTAGCAAGAAATGAAACTTAATGTCAGGACATAAGAAGTGAATCCCCGGAAGTCATAAAAACTTTCTAAAATCTGTGCCTAGAGGATCATCTCAGACAGCTCACAGGGAGATGCTCCCAGCACCTTCTGTCCGTGGGAATCTCAGTACGCAGCATTGCCAGAGGTGACTAAAAAGCATATTTACTCATGAAACACCCTTTGGCTGGGACATACTGCCAGAAGAAAAGGCACACGTGGTATTTTTTTTTTTTTCCTTCTGGTGGTATGCCTGAATGCTGTTCCAATTTATGTGTTTTTTGTTGACAGCAACACACCTCAAGGTGTTTCTCTGTTCCAGGTAAACTATGGATATTACATATAGAAGCTAATTAGAAGGTCAACCACTGCAGGAGAAAATTATTACCAAAAAAGACATCTGTCAGCGTGTAAAACTGTTCTTCTCTCTAAATCAATACACATTGTCCCTGAGTTGCCCTGAGGAAGGACTCGGGTGTAACGTAGCTGTCTTCTTCAGCCTTACAAAGGGAGTTACACAGAGGATGGGGCTCAGCAGAGCTCAGCCTACACGGTACTCAACCGCAAAACACAATGAGCACAATTACACTTCCAGAAGAGCAAGGGAAACACCCTGCAAAAGCACACTGCAAAAGCAAGGAGAGTTTAAAGGCAACTAGAATCATTCAATAATAGTAGGACAATGTACCCAAAGTTTAACTTTCCAGCACAAGGTTACTGTGCTATTTCATTTCTTAAAAATTCCCATAGGCAACTAAAGATGGTGAAGGTCTCACGGTGGCTGAAACACAAAGTCTCAGAAATACTGCAAAAGAGTCACTTCACAAAAAGTTGACCATGGCTGTCTGGAACAGTATTAATCCCGATTCCAAGTTGTCCCCCTTGATTTTCATTATATTAAATGTCAAACAATTTGAAACCCTTCAGGCTGCCCAGAAAGTGCAACTCTCCCCAGAAGAATGCAAAGCATCCTGCTTAAATGGTAATCTTCACTCGGGAGACCGAAAAGGGAGCGAATTTAGGCCCTAAAATGAGGAGAGAGCCGCTGTTCCTCTTAGTTGCACTTTTAACTGCAGTATTTTACAGCAACTTCTTTTACTTGCACATCCAAGTTGCCATCCTGCCTTCCAGAAAATGCAACTTTTAATCTCAAGCACAAATATTGGCTAAAAAAAATTGCGAACTTCTCATCCTTAGGCGAACTCCTCATCCTTTGAGCGTTTATAAAGTCTCTGGTACCCTGATTTAATCTTCCACACAGAAAATAAGCATGTTTCTAAACGGCTTTTAAAGCTATTTTTGCCGATTATTTTTCCAAGATACGAATGAGGTCTGCGCTTCACGGTAGCACTTGCCAACCAACCATCGGTGAGCCTAAAGCAATCTTCTGCTCCTCAGGAATTGTTCGTAACCTGAAGAACAGCTAGCTATGAGGTGACTACCCCGTTCCTGATCTCCCAAGCCCAAGATAACTCCTCTGCTTCCCAGTGCAGAGTATTTCAGTGTAACGACTGTGGCCGTAGCTCGTTTCCTTCTTCCTCAGTGAGGATGCAAACATTGCCTTCCAAAATAAAATACTAATAATGTGGCTCTGTTTTCGTTTCAGGCAGGAGAGGACAGCAAATAAGCCCTTTTGTATGTCAGGGAGTGAAAAGTCAAGCAATGTCACTTTCAGGCTCGGTGAAAGGTAAGCTCAGAACCTTAATGAAAGCTGCAGTTCCCTTGTTTCCATGAAAGGAAGGCAAACGAAGCTGTCCAGCATCTCACCGAAACATTCTTCCCCATAGACAGAGACCTTCTCTTTGCAAATCCCTCTGTCTGAAGCCAGGACAGCCCAGGCTCCTCTTTGCCTTAACTCAGTGTATCCTCTGCAAAGCTTCTGTCCCAGAACTCTCGTGGGAACTAATAATTCTGTCAGATTTTGTGGGGCTTTTGGTCCTCTTTTGACAGGATCTTGCCTCGCGGACACAACCACCATCACGTCTCAGCATTTGAGCACGCGAACTACAGAGGAGCATTTCAGATTTTCATGTTTTCACAGTGCAGACCCAGCTCCAACATCCTGTCACAGCTGCAACCCATGTAGGATCTTCATTCTCAAAGGTAGTTTGCTGACTTTCCACAACAAAAACTCATTCTTCTGATGTGCCCGATCTCAGCTACAACACTGTGGGACACAGGCCTGGCTCTTCTGGCTGCAGATTGGATGCAAAAGCCTACAAGGATGACAAGATCCACCATTCACAGCCTCCTCGTGCATGGAAAATCCATAACTCCGCAGCACAAGGAAATCTGCTTTGTTGCAGTCAGAACGGGAGGCTCCGTAGCCAATAGCTAGGAACATCACTAAATTTTCAAAGCAAATTTAGTGCTAAAAATTCATACCCACTAAAATCTTTTCACAAGTGATAAGAATAAAAAAGAGATTAAAGCTAATGACAGATACCTTGTTCTTTATCACTTTTTTATGATTGTTGTTAATCAAAGGAATAAATATAAAAATATTAGTCTCTTAAACAAAATGTATCTTCACAGTAAAGAAAGACCCAGTAAAAACAACTGTCACCAGAACACAAACTGCAAATTTGTTGAATCTCTGCTTTTGTGTTCTGGTG
>JAUBNY010000299.1:18606-40114 GCA_032275445.1 Crypturellus soui | reverse complement strand
TTCTGGTGACAGTTGTTTTTACTGGGTCTTTCTTTACTGTGAAGATACATTTTGTCAGCCTCTCCAAAAGAACCAGTTTCACTTAGTGAACCTAGCAGATTTTTATTCAAAAATAGACAGCTAAAAAAAAAAAAAAAGTTTTTAACCTCTTTTTAAAAAGCAGGGATAAAATTAAGAGATAAAGGAAAAGTACCAAATATGCTGTGTTTCTGTTTTGGTAAAATACCTGGTACTGATAGAGACAGTGAGGCTTCCGTAAATGCTTCTACATTACATCTTTGTGTATGGTAGGATTGGAAATACACTTTATAAAGAACTGCCATGGAATGTACACTGAAATACATACTGGATGCTTCCAAGAAAGCAGAGCAGGGGGAAGAGGGAAGAAAAAAAGACTGCCAAGTGTTTTCTACTTTTCATTCTTTACATCAAAAATGATGTTTATTACATACTATGGAGAAAGCCCTGGCATTTTACCCGTCAACTCCTGCTTGTGGCTGAGGTACCCATGAGCGGTCTGTTCTTTGACCACCCCAGTCATGGTCCATCCGCTTCTATTTAATGTTGGGTTCAGCCTGATGCCAGACTCAAGTTGGCTGAGTGACTGCTGCAGCACCTTTCTCCACCTGTCCCTAGGCACCAAAGGAGACACCTTTCCGTGGGATGTTTTCCCTGGCCCTTGGCGGCCATCTGCAGCCACCTACAGCTAAGCCATGACACTGATTGGTACCAAAACTATCAGTCCTTCCAGACAAACTTTCAGAGAACATTTCCCATCACCCGCCCACTCTAAGAGCAGTATTTTCTTTCCAGGTTTGGGCCACATAGGTATTAACTGTCTAGTTTGATTCTTATTTACCACAGGTCTAACTAAAAGGTCTCTCAGAGGAGAGTGTTTATGTTTAAACTGGGCAACACAAGTGCTTATGTTGCAGCAGACAGACAGTTCTGCGCTATGCTATCTGACCCCATGGTTCTTCGCAGCATGGACAAACTCGTGATCCCTGGTGCAGGGATGGCACAGGTATCAATTCCAGGTGCCAAAACACTGACTTCTCCCTCTCCCCTCACCAGGCTTCCACCACATGTAAACCAAAAAGTTATGAGGATGTTAGATACGGCAGTGCAGAAAGAACGGTGTAAAGACCATCCGTGAAAATAGTGCAAGCAAATGGGTACGTGGAACAACCTGAAGTGCTCACACCTCTTACCCTGAACACAGCCACAGAGTGGATGAGGTTGGAGGAGTCCAGGCCCCTGCTCCAGCAGGGTTAAGCAGAGCGCCTTGCCCGGGGCTGTGTCTGGAGGGCTCCAGAGCAGATCCAAGAGGGAAGACTCCACAACACACACGGACAGCCTGATCCAGGGCCGTCACTTTCCCAGTAAAGGAGATTTTTTTACATGTTGTGACAGAGCTTCCTGCGGTTCACCTGAGCTCCTGCCTCTCATCCAGTCACTGGGCACCACTGGAGAGTGCGCGACCCCATCCTCCCATAGCAGGCATCCTTCAGACACCACCTCCAGCTCCTCTGGGCTGCAGAGCTCTAGCTCTGCCAATCCTTCCTCACGTAAGAGATGTTCCAGTCCCATCGTTATCCTCACAGTCCTTATCTGGACTTGCTCCAGTATCTCCATGCCCCTCTCACGCTGGGAAGCCCAGAACTGGTCACCAAACTCCGAGCATGACCTCACCAGGACAGCGTGGATGGGAAGGATCACGTTCCCCGACCCCACTGGCAGTGCTCTTCCCTGCGGGCCACAGCACCACTTCTTGAACATGGGAGCACACTGTTGTCTAACAGCCAGTGTGGTACCTGGGTAACTGTGACTCCCAGGATCTCCCCTGCAGAGATGCTCTCCAGCAGGTCAATCCGCAGCCTGTCCCAGTGCTTGGTGTTACTTCTCCCCAGGTGCAAGACTCGGCACTTGTCCCAGTTGAATCCCATGAGATTCCTCTTTGCGCAGCTCTCCTGCCCATGCAGGGCTCTCCGAATGGCCCGGATGCAGCACAACCCTTTGGTTTACCCACACTCCTCTCAACTCTGTATCTACAGCAAACCTGCTGAGAGCACACTCTGCACCTCCACCAGGTTGCTGAGGAATGAACCAAACAGGACTGGACCCACTGCGGACCCATGGGTGCAGCATCAGCTCCAAGCCTCCAGCTACCACCACTGATCACAGCCCTCCAGGCTCTCCCATCCGGACAGTTTTCACTCGCCCAACCTGCTCTTTCTGAGCTGGACTGCGAGTACTTTACGGCAGACGGTGATGCAAGCCTTGCTGAAGCCCAGGTAGACACCACACACTGCTCTCCCCTCACCTACCCAGCCAGCGCATCACATGAGGCTCTCAGGCGGGTTAAGGATGATTGCCCCTTGGTGACTGTGGTGACTGCACCTACCTGTCCTCCACACGCACAGAGATGACATCCAGCACAAGCTGCTCTGTGAATTTTCCAGGAACCGAGGTGAGGCTGGCTGCGCCGTGGTTCCCAGCTTCTCCTGCTCACCCACTGGGAAGGCCAGAGGGCCCCTTCTGCTGCATTCCTCAGGGACCTGTCCTGATGGCCACGACCTATCCAAGGTGGCGGAGGTGGTCTCGCAATAACATCTGCAGGCTCCCCGGGCACTCATCAAGGCCCACGGAGTGCTGGCTGCCGAGGCTGCCTAAACAATTCTAATACAATCCTATTCCAGCAAAGGAAAGTCTTCCTGTCTCCTGAATTTCTCCTTACCTCCAGGTTCTCGGCTGGTCTCACCAGTAAAGACGGATGCAGAGAAGGCACTGAAGGAGCCTGCAGCGCTCCTAGCTCAGCGCTGCCCACATGGACAGCAGTGCTACCACAACCAACCACCCTAACAGCACGCTGTAGTTCCTTCACACAAAGGTCACTCTGAAAATGTGGGCAAACGACCAGCACAACCAGCACTATGTTTGTCACAGGGTCGTCACAGCACAGCCCAGCACAGCGACATCACAGGGTGCTTCCAGGTGCCCAGATTTAACGGTCATGAGCGAGCACGGGAATGTCAGCACCGAGGCATGCAGGAGCGGCGCTGATCAGCGAGTACTGAGCAGTGTTCAGCAACATACAGATGCTCACCCGAGCAGCGGCGTCGAGAGAACTGACAACACCTACCGACAGTGCCCGAGAGAAAATCAGCAAAATTTTACAGGGAAAGCTATTTCACAGGAACAACCAGCATTGATGTCACACACCTGCCCAATCCTACGTGCTCGCACAGCCGCTCCTGTATCCTGCATGACAATTTGCTAAAGCAGGCACACACTCCTCTGCACGGATTCTTCATTTTATTTCAACCTCAACTTCCTCACAGACAATTAAGAAATATAAGAAAAAGTTTACAGCCACCTGCAGAGCATAACCCATTCATTTCAAGGCTTTGCACAGTGTTATGCTTGATCTCCTTACATATGCTACTCCCATTTATGCTATTGGCTTATAAAATGAAACTGAACAGACACCAGGTAAGAGGAATCTGAGGTCTGTTAGCATCCAGCAGTTAGTACTCCAGTACCAACAGTGCCGATGTCTGCAGCAAAGAGCCATCTGAGCAGCAGCTCCGAGCACAGAACACGGAGACGTCTCGGGAGGGTTCAGAACAGGACCCACCGCCTTCTGAAGTTCGCGACGGCAGCACGAAATTCCTTCTGACAGCTCTGCACGTGCATCAACTTTCTTACCAATTTCTGCGAATTCACTGTTCCTTTTCATACCGAAATAGGGAAAATTTGTACAGTGTGAAAGGAATATAATCTTGTATCTGAATCTCAACAGGCATGAGAGTCACACTTGGCACTGCAACACCCTCTGTCAGAGGGGATGAACAAAATTCTGCTCAGTACAGCCACACACGAGGTACTTTTCTGGCCGCAAAAAGGACAGTGTGTTTGAGAGGGCAAACATAGAACGGCTCTGTCCACAACACCGAGGCCTGCTCTGGGAATCAGGAAAACACGCAGCCACCTCAGAGTCCTCAAAACTGAATTTCAATGCTACCTGCATGTCCAAGGAAGAAATCCAAACAAATATCTTTTAGAGACAAACTGGTGCTCACAAACAAGAATTGCATAAATCAAAGCAATTTCAATATTGCTAAAACAAGGTATTTTAATATTACATCTTTTTTTTCCCCCCAATTATGGACTGTTTTTTCAAATTTTCCACACATCATCCAAATTTCATACAAGGAAAAAAATCGTCTATCTTACCTTCCTAATAAAAAACAGAGTCAGCTGTTAGGAAAAAAAAAACATTATTCTTACTTTTAAACCTCCGTTCATTGTCTCAGTTTTAATCTCAAATTTGTCACTGGTGGGGATTTGCACAAGGAAAGCAGTGCGAAACAAAAACGGGAATTGCTGTTTCTGCAGAAACTTTCTGCAATTCACATGTACCACAGCAGTGAGCAAAACCTGCTGAAGCGATCTGGTTAAATACTTGCAAACTATTTCTCTTAAATAAAAACACAACTGTAAAAACTATACAACAGAAATTACTAGTATATAGTGTTTCTGTCTCTCTCCATATATATATGTATATACAGAGTTCAGCATTTCATACCTGCTCATCTTTCACCTACCAAGATCTGAGTTCAAGTGTCCGTGTTTTGTCATCACCACCACCTAAAACAATACAGAAAACGCAATTTCAGGACATGGTGGTAACAGCAACTTCTGTGAAAACACAGAGCCCTGAACTCCTGTTTTGGTATGTAAAGGCAGAAAATAAGTTTCCAACAAAAACAGCAGTGCAGCTCTGCTACAATGGATGGTTTCCTTGTATACGAGGCAATCCCACACCACACTCTGCTTGCTGCCATTACTCTGTTTGCTCATTGCAGAACTGTCCTTTGGGTCAGCATGACCCCAGGACTTCGCTCAAGCCACTTAACCTTTGTTTTTTCCTTTTTACTCCACATAACAGTATTAGACGGTCAAGGTAAGTTTTATAACACAAATACAGTGGATTTGACAGATGTGTTTGCACGTTCGGCAGGTGCTGAGGCTCACCAGGGCACATGGGGGTCCCTCCAGGTCTTCGCGCCTCCGCTCCCGCCGCTGCTCCTGCACGAGGAGAGGCGCGGGAGCCCCTTCCTTCCCGCCGTGACACTCCCCACGCGTTCCCTGTTCCCGCGCTCCTCCCACCGCTGCGTGGTGCCCCGCCCATGACACCGCGGGCCCCGCCCACCACCGTGCTAGCCCCATCTCCCTTTGTCTTGGCAGGCGGGGGGCGGGGCCAGGCCCACTACGTCACTGCTCTCCTTGATTTGGTTCGGGAGGTGTCCTGAGGGCTTCCATTCCCAGTTGGAATTATTCCCAACGTGCTGCAGTAACACTTAATAACGGTCTAACAGTAACACCCCGCAGTCTGATCTGATACGGAACCGGCAGCAGCGGGCGGGACGATTTGCTCCATCCATCCCCAAAAACACACAAAAAAAATCCCTGGCTGAATTGCTCAGGTAAGGCGGAGGCAGGTGGTGAACCGGGAAAAACCCCGTAAAGGGGGGTTCTGACTAAAATGAAATCAGAAACTTTTTTTTTTTCTTCTTCTTTCCTTGCCCAAGCCCCACAGTCCAGGATGTCCCCTCAAAGGCAAGAGCCTCGCATGGAAACCAATCTGTCTCTACAACGAACAACACCACAAACGTCTCTGTAACCTGCTCCATTGATTTTGAGCACAAGGATCTGTGTGCTTACCAAGCCGTGGAGAGCCAGGCAGTACTTAATTCCCAAGAAAGTCCACCAATTTTTCTAATTAAATACCTTTCCCCAGGCTTGTTGAGGCAACAAGGAGCTTCCCATACACTGACACAACAAGGAGCTTCCTATACATCGTCCTGCTAGCAGACAGTGCAGTGTGTATTACATGCTGAACATGATATTACATGATCATACTGATCAGATGGTTACAGATAGGGAATCTTCAGTAACAGCAAGAACAGGAACATGATGGCAAGTCCCAAGAAGACGGTTCACCCTCAATCTTTTCCCTTTTGGACTCCACAGTTAGAACTATTGACCCTGACTCAAAGCAGATTAGCCTGAAACCACGATCTCCGCCCCCCACCCCACACACACCAAAAAATCACCCCAAAACGCACACCAAAAAAGTTTGGAAAACACATAGACTGGTGTTTTAGGCGGCACTGAACAGCAGGTTCCTGTCTGCAAAACCTGCAATATCCAAAGCACAAAAGAAAAGTCATTGCAAAAACACCTGTCCACATACAGTTAGGTCCAAGCCCCTGAAGTTCCAAACAACAATAATAAGATAGACAATTTACCTAAAAAAACACAGTAGTGATGTCACCATTCTGTATTACCCGGGAAATGAGTATGGAAAACACCACACGCTTCAAAAGGCAACAAAGTGCAAGCAAAAAGGAAACACGCTACAAGACCGTCTTCTCCTTGGCTGATGGAAATCCATTAACAGGCCAAAGGGATTTCAGAGAATCAGCTTGAAAATTAACTGCCAAAAAGAGTACCAAGTAAATAAGGAAGCAAGCCACAAATCTGGTGAAGGAAACATTCATGTGAGCCTCACCTTGTCACTGTCATCGCTGCAAATGTGATCCTGAAGGATTGACTGGCACTGAAAAATACCTACAAAACAAAGTGAAAAAAATGAAAAAAAAATCATTAAAATGATAACTGAATTTCTGTGCACACTAGAAATAAATACAGACAAATGCAGCAGCCGGATTTCTTTTTCACCACACAGCAGAGGGCTTTCAGTTACCAAACATCTATGTCACACAACTCTTGCATTTCAGTCTGATGACGGAATTAGCAGCAGGGAAACATTCTTCGTAATGTACCAGCAATACCTCCACAGATAAAATAAAAAAGGAAAGAAATCATATTTTAATGGGATGAAATTAGCACTAGTTCATCCACTGCAATTTTAAGCTCCCTGGATGGTCACATGAGAATGGGCTCTTCTTAGGAATAACAATGAGTGGAAAAATCCAAGGTCAAAGTAGTAAAACAGAGTTTTGCTGAAATTAGTTCTGTTCACACCGTAGTTTCTCCCTACTTACTTTTATTTTATTTTATTTTATTTTATTTTATTTTATTTTATTTTATTTTATTTTATTTTATTTTATCTAATTTTATCTCATTTTATCTAATTTTATCTCATTTTATTCTATCTCCTTTTATTCTATCTCCTTTTATTCTATCTCCTTTTATTTCATTTTATTTTATTCTTAAACAAAATTCTCTATATTTCATGTTCTCTTGTGTGAGACTTCAGGCCTTTCCAAAGGTTTCTCCAGTCGAGACTCGTGCAGAAGGAAGAGGAGACTTATCACTGATCTATCATCCACTGCCACATGTGGAACAGCTAAGCAGCAACTGAGAGTCCTTCAAAATCAGGAAAAAGAAGAAAAAAAAAAGAAAAAAAAAAGAGTCATCCTCTTCCTATGAACCCCAACCAAAACTCCTTTGTAAATCTTAACCATTTTGTGGTTTTCATTCCTACCTAGAAACATTTTCCCAGCAGTTTCTCACACAGTTGTGTGACTGTGCAATGGTGGACGGCCTTGTTTTGGGCCATTTTCACAGGTACCCCCTTTTCATAGTGCCGAGCCCCTCCAAAGGCTCACGTAAATACTGCCCAAGTTCCACAAAACAGCTCAGTTTTCCTGTCCAAAAGCCTGATGTTGCATGTGCTGGCTTAACATAATTCATTTCGGGAATTCAATTAGAGAAACTACTAAAAGATTCTTTTTCCAAAGCAAAAACTCCTCCTGTCTTACAAGAAATCTGACTTCATCCACAAGGAGGTTCCAAGATATCATGACCTTATTAATGGGGATAAAATGTTCAACTTCCTTTTCCCTGAGAGGCAATACTACCGATTTCATCCCAACATGTTTAGGATTTTCTCCTTCTTCTTACATGAGTTTCTTTCAAACTGGACAGGTCTTGGATCAGTTTTTAATGTGTAACATTGTGCAAGCAGTTCAGAAGTGTCATGGGCAGGGTACTTTATTACACACATCTCATATATCTCTTAAAAGAGATGGCATCTAGTGACCCCTCAGACTATGCAAGCTGCATCTCTGTGCTTGGTAGGGCAGGGGGCCTTGGCCAAACACAGCACCAGTATCCTTTTGGCTTCTGTTCATTCATATCTGTTCTCAGGATCCAAACTAAAAGAATCAGCTTATACAAAGCTCAGTTTTATCGAATCCAAGTCACTGTTCCCAATATTATCTACACAAGTAGCTGTGACACAGAACTGACAGTCCATAAACATTACTTTGGATTTCACAATGTGCAGGGTTTCCCTCAAACATCTCTCTTCTCGTACATACAGAAGTACTCAGAATGTTCTACATTTAAATGCATCTTGCTTAGATATTTGTGAAGAAGTGTAAGAGAAATCTAATACAATCTGTGTGGGGAAATATATAAAAATAAAAAAAGATTATATACATACATATTTTATTTTCCTTTCCAGGATAAACCCTCGTCTCTTTACTGGCCAATGTCATTTTGCTGAACTGAATTGGCCATACAGTCAATAGAGATCAATATATCCAAGAGACTATAGAACTTTATCATTTTGACATTAGGATATAATATTTCTAAAACGAAATTTGATGATGATTTGGCATATAAAATAAAAATGAAAATGGGCATAAATCAGTAGAAGTGCTTTTCTTTGCTTTATTATGCTTTACTTGTAGAAGAATACTGGCAAATTTACCCCAAATTTGTCAGAATGAGCATAAAGGAAACGCCTCATATTTACCTTTTTTTTTTCTTTCATTTCACAGTCAATACCTTAACATAAAGCATAGCTAATGTTGAACCTCCACCTATTTTTTTCCTGCTGCTCCACCAACCAGCTGGTTTTCAAATAAGTGTCCTTAGTTACCCAAGTCTTGAACATGACATAAAATAGAAATTGCTAGTGTGATTTTCTCCGAATTTCTGTTATGTATTACTTACAGAATCACAAAATATAGAACAAAGTTTCCAGCCAGAAGGTGGTCCATATTAAAATGCAGAGCTTAAGAAAAACCTTTGGTGATTAGAGAATGGCAAAAGGACAAGGATAGGAACATTGAAGCTGCCACAAGACTGCTAACTAGCAAAGCACACATAATTGTAAGCCACATGAAAAAGAGGCAAAATACTGTTTTTTTCTTTCTTTTTTACCATCGCTTTTCAAGAGACATGCATCAAAAAGATCCTTGGGAGAAAACAAGAGCACTGCAAGAGCCATATCTCCTCCCTGACTTTATCCAAAGGTCGCTATGGCACACAACACGCATTCCAATCCCTTCCTCTAGCATGTCCAAGCAAAATCACAAATAATCCCCTTTTATAGCACCATTAAAAACTACCACATCCATTTCTGTCTTTTCTTAATATTGAAGATCTTAGTGCAGCAAAACCAAGAACACAAATTCTGAGAGGAAAAGTGTGAGGGCCTTTTCTGATAGCAACACAACCTGCCGGGTGCCAGACACATATGATTTAAGCAAACATGAAAATTAATGGTCTCTTTAGACTAAATTGGCAATTTGCCAGAAAATGCCAGATTTGGAAATGCCAAAATTGTTCTTTTGGGAGGGAGGGAAGTGAGGGAAGGGAGGGAAGGGGGGAAGAGGGAAGAAGGAAAGAACGATCAAAGGCAGTCAGCATTATGGATAAGAACTGATGATATTTGGTCCATCACCACAGAGGCAGAATTAAAGCAAAATAAGAACATAAAAGAGATAGGAAAAATGGCAACAGTCTGTTTCAGACAAATTTTGACAAAATACAATTATGCTTGTTTTGATCATCTATGCATCTGGATAATGAAAGGCATTTCCAGGTATGTTGGATGTATGACATCTAATGCATTTTTTTTTAAATACTCTCTCATGGTCTTCTGACCACATCTGTTCCAGTTCTAATCAAGGGCTCATCGATATCCTCCACTACAATAGCAAGCTGTGAAACTACCCCGAGGTGTCAACGCTGCATCACCAAGCAGCTTTCTATGGAGTTTAACAGCGAAACAGTGCGGGAGGGAAATAAAAGCCAACGTACATTGTCCTGACGAGGCAGCTACTCGATTAAACCATCCTGGCCTCTTTGCATTTCCAAATCCTCTGCTGAATTTCAGACCAGCTCGGGACTTCTTGCACCATACAGCAAGTGTTCTGCTATACACAAAACCGTAATCCTGAGTGCAATATACACCTAGGCAAAGTGGGGGAAAGCCCTAAATAACACCTAAGTGTTAAAAGGTAAGGTTTGGAAAACTGCAGTGAAGAAAAAGCTAATGTTTTCAGTTGTGTGCTGTGCCGTATCACTGGCAGCTTTCAGCAAGCCCTGGGAATGGAGAGCGCATGTATCCAAGAGGCTGCTCCAATGCCTGAGATTGCATCTTAGTCAGGAAAGAGCCTAAAAACTGTTAAAAAACAGCTGCAAATATCTCAAAATTGCAAATTTAAGTACTATAGGTACCACAATGGCAAAGCAGCAGCAGAAAGCCTGGTGAAGGTCAGCAAGAAGCTGCCTCTCTCTGCAGCAACAAGGAGAACAGTCTGCATGTCTAGTTGCTATCAAGAAATGCAAGAAAAAAGAAGTAACTTATTGCTCATGGTGAAAGCTGAGCCCACGTTTATTTCATAAAATATGTTCAATTGCACCTTCCACTGAATGGTGATATTGTGAATATTTTTGGAGAAAAGAAGAGAAAATAGTGTCAAAGGAGACACTTTGGAAACGAAGAAAGGAGACCTTGAAGTTTGATATTATGTAGGAGTGATGGAGCTCAGAACAGTATCTGTGTTAAAATTGGCACCACTTCTGCACAAAAATGCCCAATAGATTCAACCTGAAAGTTAACATGCATCCCCATATACCTTAGATATGCATTAGGGAAATAATTATTTTGAAATATTTGCGAAGACTTTTGCATTACTAAGGTTTCCATGTTCACTGGTTTCTCTCTAAGATCTCATCAACAGCAGCTCTGGCCTTAAGACTGAAGTGTTTCATTTATTTCAGCATGCTTCCTATTCACCCTATTCTTCCCTTTTGCAAAAGCTACCTGGGGATTTATGCAAACTAAGTTGTTACTATGCCATAAAATATCCAGGACTACATCAGAAGATGTTCCCCACGTGACTGAGATGTTACTGGATAAGCAAAACTTTTTAATGAGCGTATAAAAACTTTTATTGCCAAATTATTATAGGCATTTTTACAGAAACTTTATATGCCTAAGCTCTAGTAATCAGCAAATCATCGCATTCTGACAGACTTCAAGTAAAATTAACGTATTCTTCCTCAACATTTAGGCAATTATTGAAAACTAAAGGTGTTACAGACTACTGAATTTACATTTACCCTTAAAAACCCTGCCTACATTCACTGTGAAATCACTGTGAAAATGGGATTACCGCGTGTGCTGAATGGATGATTCCAACACACTTCAGTTTTCAAGGATGCTACATAAAAAGTATCAAAACACACATGAAGTCAGTGCGCTCTGCCAGCTCTTTGCATTTCACACATTTCTCAGAATTCCATTTAGGGGTCCCCTTCCACTCCAAGCACAACCTTGCGGTGCCACCCCGTGTCTTCCCAAAATGGCTTCAGATGTGAAATTCTAATCTGCTATGAGGATATTGTAAAAAGTGATCATTATGTGGCAATTAACATATATATGCTAATATATGTTATATAGTCTTCCCACACACACCCAATTGAAAAAAGAAAAAAGAAGATGGCATTGTGGATATCATTGAAGAGCTATTTTGGATAGAACTTTACAAGCCATTTCTCGAATTTTTATACAGCATGACAGTGTTCACAACATCACTCCCACCTGCTTTGTCACTCTACAGTACAACTTCCTTCAAATATTGAAAAAAAAGTATTTAACAGACACTGCTTATAAACGAAAGCTGTTAAAAGGAAAACTAACTATATTTTGGTCTGAAAACAGACCAAAATATAGTTAGACTATTCCCCCTTCATTATGTGAGGATTTTGGAAGAATTTCAGCAGTTCTCCTCGCATCCTCCTGTCCATCCTCTCCTTGCATCCAGTGAACCAGGTTCACAAACCCCACCATTTCCAAGCTAATGCAGAGCTCAAGCACAGAAGACTTTTAGCAAACCAAGGGGTGAGCTACCTATACATTAGGTATATCCCCTTGCAGAAACTTCCATGCTATGGGAGACAGGGCCTACAGGTGCAGGAGAGGGTTTTCACCTGGGACAAAACAGCAGCGCAGGGATCAGTCCCTCCTGCTCAAGTATTTCCTAGCAGCAAAACCCTTCTGAGGGCATTTTCCAAAGAGCTAACTGATATCAGCTTAAATTACTGCAGGAAACACGACCCAGTTCAGGAATCAAGTACAAAAACCTCTTATCACATCCTGCTGGCTGCTGTACGGGACTCCTAAGGGATTGACATAAACAGAAACCGACCCTTTGCACAAGACCTGTGCCCAGAGCAGCATCTCTGGGTCTGTGTTGTTCCCGGCTGCTTGGAGGTCACCTGCACAGTGGCCATCAAGCACAAGTCGGCTCTGCGAGGGAGCCCCCATGGGTCCCACTGCTCACCCACATGTAACATGGGCCCCACTCACCTCCACATGAGCAGATACCCAGAGCAGTGAGACCCGACACAGAAAACGCGACCCAGGAGCCCCAGTGCAACAAAGGACTCATTTAAGGAACAGCCTCCACCAGGGAGGCTGGTCAGTGTTGACCCAATGCAGGAGGAAACTTTCTTCCTCTTCTCATCATGGTGGAAATGACATCTGGAAGCCACCCAAAATCCCACAGATACACATACACAATTCTGTGCATACACAGTTACCTGGAAGTATGTGCAAGTAGCAGCAGAAGGGAAAGTGCTTATTTCAGTAAACAAGCAATAAGTAAAAAAGCAACAATCACATTTCTTAAAAGTAATTTAATTTCACCCCTCTGCTTCAAAAAAAAAAAACCTTACATAAAGTCACAGATGCTTAAAAAAAATCTCTTACTCTCATCACAAATTATCAACATCTGTGTGCGAACTGAAGGGAGAGTGGCAGCCAAGCTGGAGCTGCCCCTGTAAAACTCAGGAGCGGGAAGCCAAGAGCACCTGGACACCCCTGGTACCACCTCAACTCCGTCTTCCTAGGGCTTCACATTAATGGCTTCAAGCATTCAGCTTTCTTCACTTCTGACCCACCTGAATGTAGGTTACTTCTCTAAAACAAAAGCTACCTGAGGTTTCCAGATTTTTTGAACTATTTGTTACTGATTTCCTTGAATTTCTTCATCTTTTATGAAAATCAGAAGACTGCTTATCCATACTGTTTAAGAACTTCTCATTGACTAGAACTTACTACTATCTTTTTTATCACTATTACAACACTAAGCAAGCACAGATGCACAATTTCATGTGTTAAGCTGTGAACCTAAGCTTGATGCCTCTTAGTCTTTCGGGTTCAATTTCCTTAGTCTTTGCAAACCAGCAAACCCACCATTAATTCTGACATGGATCTTTATTTCAGGACTAAAAACATTGCTTGTCCTGTCTGACTCATGGAGCCTTTAATGCATACAGAACACATATCTGAAGCATGCATTTTTGAGCAACTTTTTCCAGTTTCCTACTTTTATCATGGAACTACTTCAGTGAACTCTTGGAAAATTATTGTTTATTAATAATTTAAAATTATTATTTTATTATTATTATCTTAAATAATCCATTTTTCCTTTAGTATAGGCTCAATCTATTCCACAAGGTAAAGATCACTGGTGAAGCCCTTCTTAATGAATTGACCTTGCAAATACCTATTTGAAACAGGACCAGTTCTGAAAGCATGATTGCTTGAAGGTGCATGACCAAGTCATCTCCAAGCAAGTTATTCTGAATGAAAGCACAAGCTCTCTCAGGATGACTTACCTCCTGAAGGAGAAACACTTGAACACTTGACCACTTGAGTGGTCTCACTCAAGGGGACAAAAATTAAGCAGCTCTTTGCTACCATGTAAGAGCTTCACTCAAACACAGTCTCCTTGCAGCTGATGAAATGCTCAGTATTGCAACTCACAGTAAGTCTGTTTGGGAGCTGTCACGTCTCAAACTGACCAGGTTTTCAAAGAGAAAGTCTTCACTGAAGAAAGAAGTCTTCACTGAAGAACCTCATCTTTCAATATTGGGACTATGAGGATTACTGTGCAAAACAAGACAGAGATTACGTGACGGTAAAAGGCTGACGGGAGATCAGCACGGTGCAGTGCTGCTCTGGAAATCAGGATTCTTTGAGTGATTTTCAGAAAGAAAATGAGCCCCTACTTTATGATCCACCAATTCTGCATCCATTTACGATGCACCTTGCAGTGCAATACTGCAGTCCATGGTCTTCATCTCATCTCCACCTTCCTTTTCTGGCTATTCTCCCAATCATTTCTGTCCAGGCAGGACCACTGCTCCCAGTCCCTTCGTGCCACCAAGGCAATGCTCTGCCCATACTCAAAAGCTTTCTCCACCAAACTGTCCAGCTCATTTGGGCCCCAGAATCAATAGGAGACACGTGGTTGGAACCTCCAGTGACAACTATAGATAAATCATTGAGCACCCAGGTAGGCAGAAAGCTCCCTTTTCATTGCTCATGGATTCTGGCATTTCTGAGTTATGATTTCTTTCCAGTGATTTTGATTTTTAATGACTCCTCTTCATTCAAATTGAAGTGGATGTCCAGGAGGAGGATGAGCCACAACAAGGATATGAGAGCACTGACTTCTGCCAAAGTGAAAATCCCAAAATCACAACCCGTGACTTGAAAAATTCTCAAAAACGAATATATGGACAGCCTTATCCAACAGGGCAAAACACATTCCTGTCTTTCCTGCATCTTGGAGATAGCAGGACATTTTTGCTGAAGTCTTCCCAAATATTCCACTGGAAAATTTCCATCCGACATGTCATGTTTAGGAGGAAAAAACAAATTTATGAATAATTCAACAGTACATTGCACAGGGAACTGCTGTAATCTTACCAGCTTGACTCTCAGGGAGGCAAACACATATTCCGGAGCTCTTGAAGCTGAACACAACTCCTTTTCTGAGTAATACTAATCTCTTACTTCTAGGAGCCTCAGCTTCTCATCCAATTTCAGAGTTAAAAGATCAAACAAATCACAACAAACAAATTAAACTGAGCAGCATTCAGACCATCCTTCCTCTGGCATCCTGCAGCCACCTGCAAGTCGAGGACGACCCATGATAACCGGCCTGCCTACACCAAACTCCTACCTCCCTCCTGTTCACACCTAAGGTCATCTGACTCCTTTGCCCCCCTTGCTGAAGAATGTGGGGGAATTGCCCTATTTCCCCTATTTTGTAAAGGCCCTCAACACTTGGCAGATGTTCTTTTGTCCCCCTCAACTCCTGGCTCCACTCTGTCTCCTGCTCCTTTGTCCTGCTCTTCAGCCAAGCTGTGAGGGAAGCTCCTTATTTGAGAAATCACACACCTGAGCTTTCCTCACAAGGGGAAAAAAAAAAAAAAAAACTAAAGTGAAAGTCACTTAAGAAGTAGCAGAGCTGAAATCCCTCATTGACAAGGTGCAGGCTTTGCTTGTACACACTTCAGCTACAAAACAAGGGATTTAAAACACTAGAAGGATGACAGAGTTCACTTTTTCTTTCTTTTTTTTTTAAATACATAAAGTGATTACTCTTTTGCCTACCTGAGTCACAGTACTTGCAAGGCTGTGCAAACACCATAACACACATAGTAATTTTAAGATTACTATTGTACTATCAGTTTTGAAATGGCCAGGCAAAACATACAGAAAAAAAGTGGAAAACACATGCAGTATTTTCTGATGCAAAATAAGCTTAAGGTTAGAGGCACTTTTTACATATAAGACTGGGATCTTGTTATGGAATTAATGACTTGGCAATTATTATATAGACAAATCACAGCTGTAGGAACCACAAGCAGTGACCAAAACCATGAAACCTGCATTTCTTAGGCTCTTATACATAATGTTTTCAAATTAAGAAATAAACAGAAAACTAAAAGCCAGCAGCATCTTCTTGGGCTGTGGCCGACAATGCCAAATTTCGGCTGCCTGCAGGACGTTTCCATCACATAGCAATGAATTCTACCATAGATGAAATTATTATAATGGAAGAAGACACCTATTTTTAAATACAGCAATACTCATGGGAACAGCTTGAAAGAGGGGTCATGAGGCTAACACCACTAATTTGAGGTTAATAAACAAGTACCTTTCTTCTCTCTCCTTTCAGCATAGTTTTTAAAAAAATAAATAAAAAGACTTAAATAGGAAAAAAAGACTGAGGTCTTTCATGGTGTGGACTGAAAGAGAGAATTTGTACATCTGGATCAGAATCATGGTGGGAATGTGACAGAGACCTCCCAGGTGGATAAAGCTCTTTATACTATTTGCACAGAGATCTCCAATAGAGCCATGTTCTGACACAGAATTTTAATCACTTTGACATCTACTGGAACGTTCCTGGACAGAACAGCTTCTAGATATAGGTATGGGATGGGCTAAATGAGGTGGTGCAGAGTTGGAGCATCTACAGGTAAACAGGGACAAAGCAAGATTATGGTGAAACTTAATCTCTAAAACTCTTTCCTTGATACTTGTCCCATTAGTGTCACTGCTGTTTGATGGTTTTGCTTAAACAAATGTGTTCAAGGGGGATCCATGCTTTAAGGTCTAAGCTCTTCCTTAGCCGTCTCTTACGAAAGAGATCCCCAGTAGGATGTGTGTACTTTTTGACCCTTAATTATCCTCTTCTCTCCATAACTTATAAAAAATATTAAAATTAAAAATTGGCTATTTGCAGCCAACAGCTATGTAAAATTCAGACCTCAAGGGCTAGGCTCCTTCAAGAGAAGTTATCTGGTCACACTTTGGGAATAAGTTAACACAGTATTAAGCATCCAAATTATGAGGTGGCAACTGGAGTGCTGTGTCCAGTTCCAGGCTGGACAGTACAAGACACGAACCTACTGGAGAGAGTTTGGAGGAGGGCCATGAAGATGAATGATGAAGTGCTGGAATATCTCTCTTACGCTGAGAAGCTGAGAGAGCTCACCCTGTTCTGCCTGCAGGAGAGAAGACTGAGAGGGGACCTTATTAGTGCATCCAAATAGGTTAAGAGAGGGTGTCAAGAGGACAGGACCAGACTCTTCTCAGTGGTGACCATCATAGGACAAGAGGCAACAAGCACAACCTGAAATACAAGAAGCGCTGCCTAAACATTAAGAAAAGCTTCTTTACTGGGAGTGTGTCACCACTGGAAGAGATGGCCCACGAGGGCTGTAGAGTCTTTGCCCTTGGAGACACTCAAAAGCCACCTAGACATGCCCATAGGCAAAGGTGACGCTGCTAGAGGGGAGCTCTGGACTACAGGATCTCCAGAAGGCCCTTCCAACCTCCACGGTCATGTGAGTGATTCTGCAGGAGTTCACAGGCTAAAGGACTCTCCTTCCAGGAAAGGATGAGGGGCTGCAGTTTATCTTGGAGTCTGGATCAGTTCCCCTTCTCCAGAACAAGCCATGGGGGGAGCAAGACAACTACAAGAGCTCCACCAGTTTATGTTCGTCTTGTGAGCTCTGGGAATAACAAAACATCTGCTTGCTGTTTCTGCAGTGCAGGTATAAATTTAATCTCATTACAAACACTGTCCTGGCATCTGTGGGTTTTGTCACTGCATGATTTCCTTCCAGAAGTTTGCAGGTGCACCTCTGGTATGTGTTATGACTGGATCACTGGGTTTAATTCATGCCTTAAATATACATGCTGTAATTTTCCAAAAGCAGTTTAAATTCTCCCTGTTCCCTCATCCAAAATCCCTTCTGTCATTAAAAGTAAGCAGAAATACAGCAGTAGAAAGTACAGTACCCCAACATTTTATACCCTTCCTATTTGAAAGTGCACGATAAGGGAAGGTGTGAATGATATAATTGCAAAGTAAAGTCCAGAAGTGGTATCATCCAATCTGACGGCCCAGTTAAATCTATAGAGTATTTTCTACATATCTCCTGCTTGCCCCTTCCCAGTATATGCAAGAAGCCAATCTAGTGGACATTGAATTACATTTAACTATTGCTTTCAGTTGTACAACTGTGGATACTTTGAATACTATCTTGAACTGTACTGTATTGTCATTAAATTAATATAGCTCAGTTGCCACTGCAAACAAATACAGGTACAGCTGCAATGCAATGACCGCACAGTGCGGTCCCTGGTCTGCAGCCACATCCAGCACCCTTTCCACTCCAATATCCAGGTTTCCTGAGCCAAGCCTAAGTTCATCTGAGTTCATAAGTAGACGTATTGCTGTACAAGGATCTAGGGAACACAACACGGTGACTCAGCGTTTTCTCCTGAGCTGTATGCTTCAACACAAAGCAAAAATCGAACCCTAGAGTCCCTAAGCCACAGAAGCCAAGGACTTCATAGACATCTTCTCGTATCCTGTCTCCACATCACCTCACTTGGGCATCGCTCTGGATTAGGATCTCCCACTGAGAAGCCAGGCTCAGATTGTGGTGACACCTCTCTTAACGCATCTGCTACAGCCAAGCATCTGCAAGCACAGCAAAGCCTCCCAGGCTGTGAGGTTCCTCTCACCCACCAAGTCTGGGGCGGGTGTTCACATTGGCTGAATTGCCTGGAGATGTTTGCCTTAATTCTCATGGCGAAACCACCCAGCACGTGCTTCAAACGAACATCATGGGAAGCCAAGTTGGCCCACATGAAGCATGAGACAGCCTAGATCCGTCACGTAGAGAGAGTAGGGATGCTGCAATTGTCCAGTGCATGTGTTTGGGGCCAGGAGGGAGCATTTGAGAAGCAAACTACCAATCCTGCAACCAACATGCACAGGCAGGATCGAATCCGAGAGTCTCGAGATCATGACTACCCTCACTGGTATTGCTATGCAGATCAGGTTGAAGGAGAAAAATAATCCTTAGCTCAGGTAGCGGTGCCAAATACAACAGCGCTGCAAAGCAATACTGGCAACACTTCTACTGGTACCTAACTTGTTTTGCCTGGACAAGCTTTGTCATTACTGTGGCCTGTGTCCTAGGAGCACTTTGCCAGCTCTGCATACCAGGGTGATCCCACTTGCCAAGCGCCCCAAGGGAGTCAGACCTGGTGCCAGACAACTCACGGGATGCATAAACCATCTGGACAAGCGGTGGCATGAGCAGCAGACCAAGACAAGCAGTCTAGAGCACACACTGTCAGGATGGAGAGCTACTAATGGCTGCATCTACCTAACTGTCACCCAAAGGAACGCAGTAAAGGACACCACGTATTATAGTTCATCTGGAAAGCAGAGCAGCTGCAGGAAGGATTCTGAAGCCACCACCTTGTCAACAGTCAAAGCAATCTGAAACTGGGACTACCCTTTTTCAGAGAGAAGGGCGTCTGAACCTGACTGTGTCAGGATGCTGCCCAGTGCAAGGATCACACCCTGGATGGATACTACAGTCCCATGAACCCACTGCAGGGCAGATGCGCAGTTCAAGACGCAGGTTCAACTTACAGAAGCAGCTCTTATTCTGTAGCAGTGCTGTTGCTAAAAGCTCACCAGTAGCAGAGTGAATGCAAGACTTGCTGCTTGCTTTCCCCTCTTCTTCTTACTGCAAGAAAAGGGTTGTTGTCTGCATGGACAGGAGGAGGACTAATCTGGGAAGAGACAGAGCTGGAAAGTGGAGGAGCTAAGCCAAGGTTCACACTGCACGATTCCACTATGAAAACCCCTCCAAAACACCACCACCAAAGCCCAGCTCACAAACAAACCAAAAACCCACCAACACCAGCCAGATATTGTAACTGCAGAATATGCTGGGATTTACCTGTCTCTGGGCCAGGATAATTTGGCCTGCCTTCTCAAGGCTGGGCTTTGAGAAAGTGTAGGGATGGAAAATAAAGGACAACAGCCATCTCCTCAAAAAATCTGCATGTGACATGCTAATTTAACCATCTGGTACACATCAGACATGCTCTTCCCCAAGCAACATCATTTCCAGTTCTCATGCACAACTATAAAAACGCAAACCAAGAACTGCAGGACTTTTAGCTGGGCTTCACAAAGGAAGACAGGCAGGCTAGAAATTAACTCCCAGTTTGGCTAAAAATAAGAGAAAGTTTAACCAGGTTTCTAGAAGTAATCAGGTGTTTGGTAAGGCAAAGAATTTGACTAAAACCAGTGACTTTCAACATTAAAGAAGAGTAACAGCAGGTTCAGGCTTTTGATAGAGTAATAGGCTTGGCCAAAATGTTGGTAACTCAAGTGCCAGCAACAAGCTCATGTCTCCACAGGTTTTCCCCTTTCTAAGGGTTTATTCTGCCACCCCCAACACAAAGACCTGCCTGCATTTTTTTTTTCCTGTATTAATAGTCGAAGAGATAATACCAAATAAAGGAATGCTGCACTTGTGCCAGGTCATCCTCCAAGTACACCTACATGGAGAGGCACATTTGTGCCCCCTGCTACCAGACACAGCCTGGTCCCTTGCCTCTCTCATCCCAACAAGCACTTGCATAGCCTCGGCCTGGAATTTTATACCACATCTTTATTTCATCCTTCAGGTGCCTGAGAGGAGAAGATAATAATCATAATTCCCTGGCAATTACAGGCAGAAGGTACTCACAGCACCTATTAATACCTATGGTCATAAGTACTGTTAACTCTTATCTCAGACAACAAAAGTGACAGTGTATTACATCTATGTGCTAAATTTATGCTCCTATTTATTATCATAAGCCCAAAGCTACCCATTTCATCACATTTTACATAAACAGCAGGGGAGTAAGTGTTGACCCCTTGACTGACCAACAGTTAAATGTACTTTGGGTGCTCTGACTCATGGATCACACTTTCCATTTCCACAAGCAACTAGTGCCAGAAACACGCTTTAAGAAACAACACTCGATTTTAAAATGATTTGCCTTTTTTTTTTTTTAACAGAAATGCAGAAGGCAGAGAAGGCACTTTCACATCTAGCATATCTGTACCCTGCCTGTGCAGAGCAATAAGGGATACACGTGTGCGGAAAATCTCACTCTCCAGAAGTGAAATGTCCAAAAAGGAGACAGAGGAGAACTAAAACTTTATTCGAATACAGGGAGAGTCCACCAGGCATGTGGGGTCTCTCAAAACGCTGGGGGACGCAGCCCCTCTTTTATCCTATTTCCCAACAAGAGACGCCCTCTCCTTTTCCCCATTGGCCAAGGTACTGAGGCGTTACAGCCTTCCCGGCCTGCCTACACCAAACTCCTACCTCCCTCCTTCTGCTCACACCTAAGGTCATCTGACTCCTTTGTCCCCCTTGCTGAAGAATGTGGGGGAATTCCACTATTTCCCCTATTTATAAAAGCCCTCAACTCTTGGCAGATGTTCTTTTGTCCCCCTCAACTCATGGCTCCACTCAGTCTCCTGCTCCTTTGTCCTGC
>JAUBNY010000299.1:0-14064 GCA_032275445.1 Crypturellus soui | reverse complement strand
GATTTATTCCCTGCTCCACACCCCTCCCCCCCCCAAAAAAAAAAAAAAAAAATCACAGAACAAGCCTAGTTTTCAAATGAAAGTGCACCTCTCAGTTCTTCTTATAAGAATCCTCCTGACAGGTCACAGGAGACCATAAGAAAACTAGATTTCTGATGTGCCAAAAAATGGTAATGTTTATTTCAGTTCATTTTCATTAGAATTGGAGCTGACATTCCTCCCAAAATTAGGAAGTTTAAAGTCGTAAGAAGTAAAACTCTCCGACACTAACAGCAATGAGAAGTTCAGTTTCCCCTCATCTCCAAGGAGGTCCTCACGGACAGTGCAATTCAGTGGCAAAAGTCCTTCTCCTGGAAGAGGGTCTCCAAGCACAGAGCAGAAGTCTGGACCTAAACCAGCCTTCACCATTCCACTGAAACCCAGGAATTCAGGTTTTCTTCTACTGGATTTGCCATGAGTCCAGCCCTGGTTGGGTGTTTATCTTCAAAGAGCCTTCAAAATTACCCCCAGGTATAAAGACAGAATGCCGTTTGGGAGCAGGCTGGACAATTTTGGACATTCACGTTTCATACATGAGGATGAGAGGTTGACAGCCCGTTCTGTTTGGAAGGATGACACTGCCACCTGTTATGAAAACAGGGAACCCTGTTTTTGAATCACCTCTTTGTCGTTTTCCTCTGCTTTCATCCATTTTGCCAACTTCTCAAGGTAGCATACAACCCAGAGACATGGATATAAAGAACATAAAACACTGCCCACCTACAGCAACAAGGGAATAGACTGTGGTGTAGGAATGAAAGAAAAACATATAAAAAGAAAAAAAAAAAAAAAAAAAAAAGATTGTCATTTATCTATATGGAGAAAAAGGAAGAAAATCCAACAGTTATTTCTCTCCTTGTATATTTGTGAATTTTCCTGTGATTCCCTGTATATCAGTCATATCAAAATACAAAGAAACATTTTTATCTCCAGTTGGTAGTGTATCAAACAAGAAATGGATAACCACAGAACAGCTCTCCAGTTTGTACACTTTGTACAGACTTTTAGAGATGATTCTGATTTCAGTTCAATTTACCCTTTGTAAAGTTCAGTGTAAGAACTACCAATAACTGTGCTTTTCTTACCCCCCCCCCCTTTTTTTTTAATTTCAGAAAAGCATCATTCGGCAGAAACTTGCTGATCTTGCTGGGTTGTGGTAGAGTACTCAACTCATAATGTCAAGCCAGCAGAATCTATTATTTTTGGCTGTTTCATAGACAGAGTTAGAAGTGGCTGCAAGCTGGAACAACCATTGCTCATTAGGACTTGGAAACCTTATAAAAGCTTTCCTCAAAAATGTTTTCTTATGTTCAACTTGCTGATTTTTGGACTGATCTCCATAAGAGCACTACAAACAATCATAAAGGAGGAGGCATGCTGTGTAAGTGACTACAAAATAAACTGAGGTGCAACACCAGAGATGTAATCCACATAAAAAAGGAGTTTACATAAACAAATGATTCTCAAGCAGAGTCATAAAATCTGTGGCACAACTTACTTGTGTTAAAAAAAACAAAAACAACAAAAAAAAGGCTTTTCAGCATGGCTTACTCATGTTCATTTTTGCAAAAAAATAAAATTCAGCACAGTGCTGAACTACTGAAAACAAAGCAAGCAGGGACTCTTGAAATTTCAGTGGTCAAAAATGGGTATTTTCAAAAAAAAAATCTGTCATCATTACTTGTTACACAGAAATCAAAAAAAACTCAGCACAGCCATTCTGAGCTCATGGTGAATTTTGTTGGCCATTAGGAAATTCCTCCCACGTTAGATTCCTGTATTTTATAGGAAAATGAAGAACTGTGCACATGTAGAAGCCCGTTGTCCCACCTCTCTTTGGCTTTGGGTGGCCATTGGGATAGTCCTGTTACTCCACTAACATATTAAGGAAAAGGTAAATCAGGAAAATTCCTCTGATAAACCAAACCAAAAAAAAAAAAGTCTGTGAAGTGAAACTGCGCATGTCATATCTCATCCAAGGTACAGTTTTACTGGGAGGAGAGGGAAGCTGGCATACGTGCAGGACTCATCAGCAGAGAATAACAGTTCCAGGAAAGGTGAAATCAACATGGAATATTTGGCTCTTGTGTTAGGTGGTAATTATGATGGCTAAAATAAGCCTATTCCAGCAAAGTTAGGAAAGCATTTTCCGGCTTGTTTTCTACGAATGTACAACAGGAGGTTACTTTATTCTGGAGGTGTAATTAATGATGTACTTTGAGGAAGAAAATCATGACCCAGCTTTATAACTCCAGTTCAACCAGGACCCTGCTTGAGGGAGGCTTTGAAATTTGGTTCTCCCTGAGTCAAAGGACTAGGATGTGCTTTGGATAGACCCTCACTTGTTCAACTACTGAGGCTTCTTAGTTTATTTTTGTAACAGAAGCTACTCTCATAATGGAAAGTTCTCCCAAAAGGAAATTGCATTTTTTTCCAATTCTAGTAGCCACGATCAGGGTGAACGCTAAGCTGAAAATTGTGATGATACATGCAAATGAACAGTTCAGCCAAGAAAAAAATAAAATAAAACAATGAAGTAAAAAGTGTAGTCAGATGCTCAGCACTGTAGCAAAGCTCTGTAGCACCATGTGCACTAACAAGTCCTTCGGAGAAGGTATCTGCACACCAAGGCCATCACATCCGTGCAGTCTAGTTCACTTTACATTCCTGCACAGCTTCAAGCAATCAAAAATTGAACCTTTTCCTACCCAATTAGCCCTTTCTTCTCCCTCTCCCAGGCTCACATCCCTTCACCAATGATGCTATCTCTATGGCTATCACCACTCAGAGAATAAATACATATTTTGTCAAGAGCCAAAACAGCCCACCAATGTCATAAATACTCATTCACATCTACAAAACCCCCATTCACTGTGTGTCTGTCTGAAATGTAATGGCTATACCTTAACAGGCCCTTAAAGACATATTGCCTCTTGCAGCAAATCCTCTTTCGGATTGCTGCGTCTCTGCCTCACTTCTTGATCTGGAGCTGCTCTGCGAGAAGCAGGTCCATCCACCCATGCAGGTGGATGCATCCCTAGGAAGGTCCCATCACCAGAGACCAATCTTGATCTGTGCATGACAGCACTTCACTAGTCCATCTTAGCAGTAAGTGATCCAGAAGCTGGGAGGGATGGGCATCTGAAGTGCCCATGAAGTTGTGATGTTAGAAGCAAACTTTGGCATAAGAACTAGCCTGAAAATTAAGAGTAACATGCTCTGAAAAGTTAATAAATGTGCTAATGCCTAATTGAGAGCTTCAAAACATGGAGCAGAGCAAACACTCAGAGGTGAAGAAGGCAAATGTTTCATGAACTCTGACATGACCAAAGCTGGCTTTATCTCCCTTCCGTGCGCCTGATGCCTCTTCATTTAGGGGAGGAAGAAGAGAAAAAGACAGACTGCTCTTGCAGCATGTCCTGATTTCACCTTCCTCCCCAGTTTGCTGCAAAGGTCCCACTGCCTCATGCCTAACACAAAGAGTCTGCCTAATACCAAAGCCCTTCTACCAGTGCATGCTGATGGTGTGCCTACACCCTGACAAGACCCTTCAGTCTTCACAGTGGGGCCTCTTTAAGGCTCCTCATGTTTACTCATCGGTTTCAGAAAAGTTCCCAGACTCACTTATTCCTGGCACAAATGGGCCCCTTCAAACATATTCCATGACATTTTCTTCAAACCACATTGATGTCCTGGATGCAACACAGGATCTGCAATGACACTGGCATGGCTTAAAACAGGGCAGATTTTCATGCACAGCACAAACACCTAAAGGGAGGCAGAACCAGACTGTTCCAACACAATGGTCAACACAAGAATGCTTAATCATGCCGCAAAGACCCAGTGCTGCTTGGAAAGCGGCACTGCCAAAAACGGAAGACTCATCTCCCCTTATTCCTCACTCATACACCCCACAGACACCCTAGAAACACAGATGGGCAGAGTTTATTCACCCCGAGTTCTGTCAACAGGCAGCTGAGCCCTGTCCTCGTGGTGGAGGTGACAGCTCTGTGGAGTTCCCTCTGAAAATCACAACCATCAGCACTTGACTGCAACAGGGGTATTACTGAGATGTAATCCACTTAACAGGTTCTTGCAAATACCCCGGAGAAATCTAGGTACTGCATTTAGAAAAGAAAAAAAAAAGCACAGCAATTTTATCAAGAGATAGACCACCAAGTTACTTGCAAGAAAATCTTGTTGAAGAGGAAAGATCAGTCTGACACAACTGTTTACATTCTGTATATAGAGCTGGATAACTTTTCTTGTCTTTGTTACTCTTCAATACATTTCTGCTGTGTTAAAACAAATAAACAAAGAACAAAGCAAAACAAAACAAAAAAACAATGTCATGGAAACCTGCTGAGGAAAAATTGAAATCTCTCCAAAGCTAAGAAAAAGTCACAATACCCCAAACTGCAAGGATCTGTCAAACTTGGGAGCTTTTGCTTTGGCATTTCTTTTGGAATTTCAGATTTATTTCCCTTGTGTTTCAGGTTTTGTTTCAACCACCAGTGGCAACCTTTTGAGGTTTTCCCATCAGTTTCTTACTGTTTCCTTCTCTTCTCAGATTTAGCTTCTGCTGTTTTATCTCTGAGCACAGGGAGGTGTTCCATCTCCTGATGGCCTCACCATACTGGTTGTCCCCTGCTCCTGCTCTGTTCCACCAAGAGCCCCCATTGCCATCCCCAAGTATATAAGAGCATTCCCATTGCTAAAATCCCTGGTGCTCCATCTCAATCAAGATGGTAACATCTGACATTTCCAAAAGCCAAAGAAGGGCTGCAGTAACAGAGACTAGCCGTACAGCTCAAGAAAGTCAGAGACTTCCATGCAGAGGAATGACCTTTCCCCAGCCACCAAGCTCACATGATGAGAGCACATATGCCTCCCTTAATATAAACATAAACAGTAAAATTAACAAACACAGATCACACAAATTCACAGAGTTGAAACATGAGTGCTCTTGGTTGGGGAGGAACATTACGTGGCATGTGGATGCCACTGTCGCTATGAGACAACATTGACCTGCAATGTCTAAGAAGGAGCTAGGACACAATTATCTACCACAGCTGTGGCTCAGATCATCTGAGTGTTTTTATTCAACTTTGAAACTTGTTCCTGCAGCAATAGTTTTCCAAAGCTTACAGTTACCTTGACACATTTACCATTTATAGCAAAACTCATGAGCTACATTAGATGAGGAGATCAAACTGGACAACTTCAGTTGGCAAGCCACATGAGTTGAGAGGAGCATGTAATTTATGGACAGAAGGGGCAACAAAAGCAAAAGAGAAAAAAAAAAAAAAACAGGCAAAGCAAAATGAAGAATAAAACATTTTACAGCTTTTGTAGGAGATGGTCAAATAAGGTCATCAGAGGGGTTGCAGGACAAGGAGCCTCAAGTATTTCAGCAAGGCAATTTCTCCTCAATACAAACTAGCTGTGAGCAGCTTTGGAGTTCAAGCACCTCTCTGCTGGTTCATCAGAGAGAACAGGCCAAAGTACTGCAATCCCAACACGCTGTGGGCATAGCCCGCGAGTATCATCATTGCCCTAGACGTCCAAAGTGGTCTAGGGCTTATAGGCTGCTTCCTGGAGCACGGCAAGCTCTCCCAGAATCAGCACGTGGAAACACACACTTGTTATCACTTTGCACATGTTTTCACCTCAGCTACAGGTATTAAATTAACACAGAGCATCTTCCCAGCAGACAAACTCTAAATGCTAATTCCAGGGTGTCAAAGCACTTCAAAACACACAGACACTCAGCAACAGCTGTCTCAACCGCACTAAGCAATATTTAGGTATATTTATCTATTGCTGTCTACAGAGCTCATAAAATCTTGCAAATTACTCTTTTGCCCTCTTCAGGGATACAGTAAACCTTCAGCAACTCTTCTGCTCCAGATTCAATGAATTAAAGCTCTTTAGAGCTGCAAAAGTAGACAGAGTGAACAGCACAGTATTTTCCTATCTCCGTGCTGGACAGTTCTCCTGAACTGAACTCTATCCCTAGATGTAAAACGCCTCCAAAACAGTGCCTTGAAGCCAGAGCTTTCCTGGAGCCTTGTACAAGGCTATAACAATCTCCTACATCTTGTTTATAGCAGACACCTCTTCTAATGCAACCCACCAGTCTGTGACTAACTGTATTAAACTTGAGTCCTCATGTCATCAGGAGGAGCAAGAGGAAAGAACCCAGTAGAGTAAAACAGCATGAGAGGAGAGATACAGATGAAAGAAATAGTAAGCTACTAGAAAAGTAAACTACTAGAGACATTCCCAAACAGAAAACGCAGAACCCACCTGAAAAAAAAAAAAAAGAAGAAGAAAAAATACAAATGCCAGATAGGAAACAAATTCTAAATCTAACACAGAGACCTAATGTAAAAGAGTAAGAGAGAATTAAGTGGTACAAGTGGCACAATCTGCTGCTGTCAAGGGGTTGAAGGCCTCTCTAGCCTGTTATGAAAAGGAGGTCCAAGAGCTCCAGGAAATTCTGCTGAATGCTCTTCCAGCTTTGCATCCTGTGCACCAGCTGTTAACCAGAGACATAGATGGCACTGTGGTTACTCATCATTACACAAATGCACATAAATATGAGCAAACGTTTTGCTTTGGAAACCCTCTATACTAAATACACACATTTTAAGAGCAACCCAGCAAAGATACCGCTCATTGTACAAGCAGCCGTCCTCATGAATCCTGGTTTCCATGGGTTTTTGTTCTGCATTTTGGCATTCCGCCCCCCCACCCCCGAATACTCTACTTCCCCAAATCCTTGAAATCCCCACTCCCTGCAACCCATTGCATTTCCCAGCGCCGGATGCGCTTGTCCCTTCCTGCAGCCTGCAAGAGAGACCTCACACTGCAGCCGTGCGTGGATCCAACAAGAGCAACATCTGCTCCAGCCCCAGCACCTCCTTCTCAGAGGATGTTACTTTAATTCACCAGGATGCTAAGTCTCAAAACCGCTCTTGAAAAAAAAAAAGAAATTTAAGCTATTTGCACAGAAATAGGTCTAAAAGCAGAAAGATGCCTGCTTTACACTTACATGGGAGCACAGCTGAGGAGATCACCTACAGCAGTGTTCGTATCTTTTCGTGTTTTCTACCACACCTATTTAATGTTACTGATTGTATTTTTTTTGGTACATTTTTTCCTCAAAAATGCTGTAGACAATTTGTGTTCTAGCAGACTGATGAAATGAAAAGTATTTAAAGATGAAGTGGGCAGGAACACATCTACATTTCCTGCAGTCCTGAGGGCCATGTTCAACTAGATTCTAAGTGCTTACAAAGAATATTACAAGGAAGAAAATCCCATCGAGATTCCAGGCTCCTGCTCGGGTGTTTGACCACCATCTGGGTGGAAAACATTATTCATAGAGTAGAATTCACAGAATTTCACATGTTCCTGCCCAAGTTCGACGGCCAGGCACCATGGAAGCAGGGCAGCTCCACTGCCTCTGCCCCTAGAAGAGTTCACATCCCCAGGTTTCTGCCACAGTCGCTACTTTTACCAGATTTACCACCTATAGCTCTTCCTTGTTCCCTCAGGTTCGCTCCTTCCTCTTCTGCAAAAATAGCCTAAAATGTAGAAAATCTTTTATGTAATTTCTCCTGAATGTTCAAACTCTTAGTTATTAGTCCTTTTTGTATCACACTGCAAAAATACAGGACTAGAAGAGTTTGTGTCAGAAGACAAACAAACAAAAAAAATAAAACAACAACAAAAAAGTGTTAAACCAGTTTTACTTACTGGTATATTACGAATTTACAGATAGGCTAAATAGCTTCTCTCTCGAGCTCCAATGAAGTTTTCAGAACTCAGCTGATTTCATGACCCAGTTCTAGGTTATTCAGGATGACCATTCTTCACTTACCTAGGTAAGGCCAGAAAGAGAAAAAACACATTTCATACTTATTCTTCTTAAGAAGTATTTATGTCATTGGGAAGAAGAGTAAAACTTGGGATTATTGCAAGGTTGCCCTTTCAGGAAACCGAGTTTGCTGACCACATGTGTGCTTGCATTCAGCCTGCCTTACATCTCATCTAGCCTTTGCTGAGTTACACAGGCAGTTTCTGCACAGAGCCACTCTAGCTGCAACAAGACCAGACACTGGGAAAGATGCCTTCTTTACATCACCAAAGGAATATCAACAATATTGCTGTTCAAATGTCTAAGCTGACAAGCAGTGACACTTACCGACGTTAGTTAGTTAACATCGGTTAACACCATTGGGTTAGTATATTGTTCAGCATGGAGCAGATTATAAGTTACACAGGTACCGAGGGTCTTTTTTTCATAGGGAGAAACACTGTCAACTTTGACCTCTATTTTGCAAACGAACACATGGATTTTCCTTAAAAAGGGAACAAAAAGCACCTATAGAATGCTAAATCAGTATAGTTTACTCTCTCTTAAGAATGAAATAAAAACAAAAAAAACATGCTGAAATACAATTATGCCTTTAACTTCAGATCCCCAGCCTTTCCTCTCACTCAGAGTTAAGAGGAGTCTAACCCTCTGGCAATCCCCTATGCATTTACCTTCTCAGCATCTCTTAGGTGGTGGGCAAGATCTTGAACAAGAAGCCAAGACAAGCGTTGCCTGTGAGGTGTGCCCATAGAGGCAAGACCTCATGACCTCATGACATTCAACAAGGACAGGTGTAGGGTCCAGGCACCAGGACAGATCAGGGGTTGACCTGCTGGAAAGCAGCTCCATGAAGAGGGATTTAGGAGTCCTGGTTGACACCAAGTTGCCCATGAGGCAGCAATGGGCCCTCGTGGCCAAGAAGGCCAATGGGCTCCTGGCTGCATTAGGAGGAGTGTTGCCAGCATGGCCAGGGAGGGGATCCTGCCCCTCTGCTCAGCTCTGGAGAGGCCGCACCTAGAGTACTGTGTGCAGTTCTGGGCTCCCCAAAACAAGAGGGACATGGAGCTTCTAGAGAGGGTCAAATGTAGAGTGACAAAGATGATTAAGAGACTAGAGCATCTCTTGTATGAGAAAACACTAAGCGCACTGGACCTGTGTAGCCTGGAGAAGAGCAGACTGAGTGGGGATCTCAAACATGTGCAAGTACCTGAGGGGAGGATGGGGCCAAACTGTCCTCTGTGGTGGCCAGTGACAGGACAAGGAGTAATGGATCCAAGCTGAACCCCAGGCAGCTCCATGTCCATGGCAGGAAGAACTTCTTTGCTGTGAGGGTGCCAGAGCCCTGGCACAGGTTGCCCAGAGAGACTGTGGAGGCTCCTTCTCTGGAGATCTCCCAACCCGCCTGGCTGCCACCCTGTGTCTCTGCTCTGGGTGTCCCTGCTGGAGCAGGGGGTTGTATTAGATGATATCCAGAGGTCCCTTCCAACCTCAACCATTCTGTGACTCTGTGATAGCTATGGTGGCCGGGAGACCTGAAGGTCCTAACCTCCAACTAAGTTGCAGTAGGCTACCAGACATATCTGCTACACTCTCCCCTAAAAAAAGAACACGTAGTCTACGTTAGTGGAATGTGATGTATAATCTCACTGTTCATGTTAAATATCATGTTCATAGCAGTCCCTAATCACTACAGGGTTTAAAGCTATACCCTAGTCACTCCAGTGAAAAAAAAAAAAAAAATCCAGATCTACTGCAGGTTATTTCTGTTTAAGTGGGGATTTATGTGTGCATATTGTATGGCTAACCATTAAGGGTCACCCTCCAATATGGTTAGCAAAGGAAAGGTCCTGTGGGCCCAAGAGACCACATCAATCTTTAATGAAGAGTCTTTCTCTGGGATTCCCTCCCTCACTTTTTTGGTCCAGCTTTAGCAGTGACCAAATATACCCCTATCTTCCCTTTATCTCTAATACCCCACATTAGTGTGCACCATGCTGCATTGTTTTCTGATAGGAAGAGTGACACAAATTTGACTTTCAAAATATTCCTCATACGAGTGTCTAAGAGCCTTCAAAAGTCACGAGGACTTTCTGAAATAAGAAAGCCTAACCTGCATCCAGACTAAAATCATCTGCAAAAGTGGCTTTCAGATCACATCACGTAACCCTGCTCAGAAACACACACCAGCCACCAGAAACCAGAGACTGGGGCTCGCAAGCCAGAAGAATCAGCAGCTCCCTTCCACACACAAACTCTTTCCATAAGCCATAGCTTGCTCCTGCTTGGCTTGCTGCCATATCAACTCACAAACAAGGAGAAAAAAAAAGGACGGCAAAGAAGAAGGTCTATGGAAAGCCTGCTTGCTTCCCAAGGCGGGCGTCCAAAAACAGGCAGAAGCAGCAGTTGCAGGAGGAGGCACAAAAGGGAAGCTACAAAGCACTGAAGATTTACGGCTAGCGCAGACCGGGGATGCAATTCAGGTGCTGCAAACATCTGCACATGTTATTATAGAGGCAGAATTAACTGCATTCCTAAAAAAAAAAAAAAAAAAAAAAAAAAAAAAAAAAGCTAGCCACCTTTGCTCCCCCAAAAAATCCTCCCTGGAGCATGCACAAAGAGGTTTCTAGGGGAAAAAAAAAATGCAATTCCCTTGTACTTTGATAAATTACAAATAACCCTTAACAACATAAGTAACCTTAGTCTGTTTGCTACTGGCTACATATCATGCACTTGCGCTGAAGATTCACTCCCCTGAAAGCATGGAAACTCAACAAGAGACTTAAGTGAACATTCCTGCCATCACTTCGCATCCGGGAACCGTCCAGCAGCTGGTGACCAAGCGCAGACACTTGCATTTAAGAGCTCTGAAATGCTGTGGTGTTTTACCCAAAACTAGATAGTTTAAAAAAAAAAATAATAAAGAGAAAAAAAAAAAAAAAAAAAAAAACACGACAGAAGACAGCCCATGCACTTTTCTTCTGTAGGAACGACCTACCACCACCAAGCCACGCCACATGCCGGATAACGCTGCACTACGTTCCAGATGACCCATGTGGAGCCCAAGGCTATGAGTCATTCCTGAAGGAACAGCAGAAATGCCCTGATGTGCGCGGTACCAACCACAGACGTCCCCCTTGCACACAACCGCACTGAGCGGCCATGCAGGAGGCCACATGGGCACACGTCCCACCTCGAGAAAGTCTAGGGAGCCCCTGTGCTTCCAGCCGCCGCATTGGGAGCTCATCCACCTCCCGGAGGAGCTGGGAACAAAAGCAGCACGTGCACTGTGTGCTCACGCGCTTCTTAAAATACCAACGACGGGGCTGTTTTGGCAGCCACTTCCTGCTTCCTTCCCCAAAGGCAGCTAAGTGCTCGCTCCCCGCGCCGCATTACACAGCAAGTAACTTGCAAAATAAAGCCCAGCCTTATGCTGTCAGCATGTAAGAACAACAGCCAACTGCGTTCCCCAAGAGAACTGGGAAATGTTTTTCCCGCAACCAGAGAGCTCTCGTAATCAAACGGATATTTTCTGCACTTCACTCAGACACACACCAAGCAGGGAAAAAGCAGTGTTTTAGATAGGGGAAGGAAAAGCCCTTTAGAGCAAGCAGAAAGCAGTGCTACCAGAAGGTATCTAATAAAAGATGTCTAATAAAAAAAGCGGGGGGAAACCGAGGCCAGAGTAAGTAGAACGTTGACACTGAGGAAGCCCCTATCGACCGGGAGAAGATGCTCCTCTGGTCTGGGTATTCCGACTTGTTATCCTGCCACATCCTGCATCCTGCCCAGTCTGACCAGCACTATGTGTCAATGCCAGGTCTCTATCTCCGCTTCTGATATGGAGCGTATTCGTACTGGGAACCACTGAAAATATTCAGGCGCGAAAGCTCTAGGAAAAGTGATCGTCATGCAATGGCTGGGGGGGATTTACAGCCCCGCTTCCTCCAAATCCACCAGTGTTCACAGTCATGCTCATCAGCACTTTTGTTAAAGCAGTGCAGAAGGGGCATGCAAAGCGTGAGGACACAACCTACCTCTTTGGCTGAAACCCCCTGGTTGACCACGTTCATCGCGGGCCCGCAGAGGCAACGCACAGGGCATCCCCACGTCCAAGGGACATTGCGCGCCACAGCCGAGACAAGGGCCAGCGAGACACCAGGTTACAGAGCAAAACGGCCCCATCTCCAAGCTGCGCTTTGCTCAGACTCGCTGCCCTTCGCATGCATGGAGGAGCCACTCGAGGAGGCCGCCCTGCTCCATCCACAGGCTGGGACACTACTCAAACACTACGGACTGGACCAAGAGGTTAATTTACATCATTCCATCAGATGGCACCGTGCAGCAGAGCACGAGTTTCCAAACCAAATGCCTGTCTCTGGCTTGCCCCCCCGTATTAAGCAGCAACCCATACTGTAGAGGCAAAAAAAAGTCCATTTTTCCTCTGGAATGCTTCGCTCCTGTGCTCCTGCATGCATTACACGTGAGTGTGGCTGCCCCAGCATGGATAGCGGTGTCCACAGTGTCAGAAACACAACTTAACAGCATGCCTGTTTGCTTTACAGATCCTTCAAGGTCAGAGAAAGAAAACCTGGATATTTGTTTACATTCCCTCCAGCAGGCTGGTGTGATTAGCACCTCAGCGGCCACCTCCAGAACTCTTTCATACAGCCCTTCCACAGCACTGTGCCATTTCCTGACATAAAATTAACTCTTCCAGCCCACACCCATGCTATTTATCAACTTACTCATGTAACTAGGAGCAAAAAATTAATTAAAAAAAATCAAATGGATTTTTTGACAGAGAAGCCACATAACATGATTTAAAATGAGTGTGAACATTATCAGAAAATAATTAACTATTTTAGAGAAGTGCATGTTTCTTTGGATTTATTTCCCAGAGTAAGCCTATAATTTAGAAATTCCTTTCCATTAGATAACTATTTACTTCTGGAAATAATAAAAAAGGACATTCCACATATGTTTGCTAACATTACGCTCACACTTTCCGGAAACCGTTTAGAGTACACTTACTTTCTGTGAAAACAAAGCCTTCTATATTCATTTTTAATTCAAAACCAGCAAAAGCACCACGGATTTTACGTCCCAGGCAGACCTATTCCCTCCAAAACGCACACAACAGAAGCAAACACAATACTTGCTCCTAACTTTGCGACAAACCTCAGCAAGAAGTGCCACCAGGCCACTTATTTACTCAGGAATGTTGCACTTTAACCAAATTCAAATAAACAGGCAGGGGCAGTTTCACATTTGGGGGTTGTTTTTCATTTTTCTATTTTTTTCTCCCTTCTAGCTAACCAAAATCAATGACAATTTCTGAAAACTTCCAGCACGCACTGTGTTTTTGCTCTTAAATCAGAGCTGCTCAGTGCAGCTCAGTGCGAATTTGCACCGCAAACCCTTTAGTGGGTTTTATGGGCCCTCCGTGTTGCTTTACAGGACCTGCTGGCAGTTTCCTCTCCACACGAACAGCCTCTCGCGTGTGGCGGTTCTGCAGACGCTGGAGAACCGGCCGACACTCCCTACCCCAGTACAGAGGTCTGCAATGGACTTAGCCTGTGGTGACAGGTTTTCTTCTCCAGCGAGGGGTTTCCAATCGCTGGAAAGTTGTAGTACATTCAGTCCATTTTTTTTTTACCCCCTGTGAGATGGGCAAGTTTGAGAAGGGAGGTTTTAAGACCGGGCTTCACGACACAGTGAACGCCAAGAACGTCAAAGCAAACTGAAACAACAACGAAGGCTCCTCGCACAAATCACATAAACCCAAACCTCTCTTTTCTGCGTCGCTTTCGCCCCGAGAACGCTTCCTGCCTGTGTAGTTCACCCGCAAGCCCCGCGTCGCCGAGAAGGCGGCGCGTCCCCGGCGTGGAGGAAGGGCCGTTTCCGAGCTGCGCAGCGCAACTCGGCACTGAAAACTCCAGCTCTCCCTCAACTCCCGACCCGACCGCACAGGCGCCCCAAGGGAGCCCCGCACGAGGCACCCCCGCGCCCCAGCGCCCCGCACCCTCCTCCGCGGCCGTCCCGAGTCCGCTGCGCGGCCTCACCGGGGGGCGGGCGGTTGCTGTTGGGGCTGCCCCGGCCCTGGCTCCAGCCCCGCGGCTCCGGCGGGCTCGGCGGCGGCG